>RDPX01000059.1:2467391-2516990 GCA_003991215.1 Morbakka virulenta | reverse complement strand
AGATCTTGAAAATATTTAGAGGAAGGTCTGTTGTTATCCAGGCTTTCTTTTAAATCACATGTACTGAAATTTTTATTAATTTCATTTATTGTAAAATTCTACTAAGAAATATTTTTTGTTCATTCACTAGATGTATCTGATTCGGCTTAGTACTTGATAAATATAGAATCACTCCTCTCTCGCAATTATGTTATATTACATTCTATCCAAAGACACCACGACTATTCCATAGCTATAAGTGCCATTGAAATTCGGTTTATCAAAGAGATAAAACTGTCATTCCTCCACAAATGTTTTATGTGTGCCTCGAGGTCTAGAAAATATTTAGAGGAAGGTCTGTTGTTATCCAGGCTTTCTTTTAAATCACATGTACTGAAATTTTTATTAATTTCATTTATTGTAAAATTCTACTAAGAAATATTTTTTGTTCATTCACTAGATGTATCTGATTCGGCTTGGTACTTGATAAATATAGCATCACTCCTTTCTGGCAATTATGTTATGTTACTTTTTATGCGGCGTCATCAGGAGTATTCTAAAGCCAAAAGAGCCACCTATATTGGGATCATCACAGAGGTAAAACTCTCACTTCAACAAAAATTATAGAGGTGTGCCTCTATATCTAGAAAATATTTAGAGGAAGGACTTTTGTCACCCAGGCTTTCTTTGAAATATCATGCACTCAAATTTTTATTAATTTCATTTATTGTTAAATTCGATTAAGAAAGATTTTTTTCATTCACTAGATGTATCTGATTCGGCTTACTACTTGATAACTATTGCATCATCCCTCTCTGGCAATTATGTTATATTTCTTTTTATGCGGGGTCATCAGGAGTATTCTAAAGCCATAAGAGTCAACTATATTGGGATCATCACAGAGGTAAAATTCTCACTTCAAAGAAAATTATACATGTGTGCCTCTAGTTCTTGAAAATATTTAGAGGAAGGACTTTTGTTACCCAGGCTTTATTTGAAATATCATGCACTCAAATTTTTATTAATTTCATTTATTGTGAAATTCGACTAAGAAAGATTTTTATTCATTCACTAGATGTATCTGATTCGGCTTACTACTTGATAACTATTGCATCATCCCTCTCTGGCAATTATGTTATATTTCTTTTTATGCGGGGTCATCAGGACTGTTCCAAAGGAATAAGAGCCACCGAAATTGTGTTTATCATAGAGGTGAAACACTCATTTCACCACAAATGTTTTATGTGTGCTTCGAGGTCTAGAAAATATTTAGAGGAAAGTCTGTTGTTACCCAGGCTTTCTTAAAATCACATGCATTGAAATTTTTATTAATTCCATTTATTTTGAAATTCGACTAAAAAAGATTTTTGTTCATTCACTATATGTATCTGATTCGGCTTGGTACTTGATAACTATAGCGTCACTCCTCTCTGCCAATTATGTTATATTACATTCTATCCAAAGACACCACGACTATTCCAAAGCTATAAGGGCCACCGAAATTTGGTTTATCACAGTGGTAAAACTCTCATTTCACCACAAATGTTTTATGTGTGCCTCTAGTTCTGGAAAATATTTAGCGGAAGGTCTGTCGTTACCCAGGCTTCTTAAAATCACATGCATTGAAATTTTTATTAATTTCATTTATTGTGAAATTCGACTAAGAAAGACTTTTGTTCATTCACTAGATGTATCTGGTTCGGCTTAGTACTTGATAAATATAGCATCACTCCTCTCTGGCAATTATGTTATATTACTTTTCATCATGCCTCATCACGACTATTCCAAAGGAATAAGAGCCACCGAATTTGCGTTTATCACAGAGGTAAAACTCTCATTTCACGACAAAAGATTTATGTGTGCCTCTAGTTCTGGAAAATATTTAGAGGAAGGTATGTTTTTTCCCAGGCTTTCTTAAAATCACATGCATTGAAATTTTTATTAATTTCCTTTATTGTGAAATTCGACTAAGGAAGACTTTTGTTCATTCACTAGATGTATCTGGTTCGGCTTGGTACTTGATAAATTTTGCAACACTCCTCTTTGGCAATTATGTTATATTACTTTTTATGCTGCGTCATCAGGACTGTTCGGATGCCATAAGAACCACCCATATTGGGTTCATCACAGCGGTAAATCTTCCCCTTCAACAAAAATGATTCAGTTATTCCTCGGGTACTGGAAAACGTCAAGAAAAATTTCTATTGTTACACAGGATTCCTTTAAAGTCACACCCGCTGAAATTTTCATAAATTTAATTTTTTGTTAATTTCGGCTGGGGGAAATATTTTTCAGTTCACCAGATTAACCTGGTGAGCTTGGTAGCTGATAACTATAACATCACTCCTCTTTCGCAATTATGTTATATTACTTTTTATGCGGCGTCATCAGGACTATTCCAAAGGAATAAGAGCCACCGAAATTGGGTTCATCACAGAGGTAAATCACTCACTTCAAGAAAATGTATACAGGTGTACCTCTAGGTCTAGAAAATATTTAGAGGAAGGACTTTTGTTACCCAGGCTTTCTTTAAAATCACATGTACTGAAATTTTTATTAATTTTATTTATTGTGAAATTCGACTACTAAAGATTTATGTTCATTCACAAGATGTAGCTGGTTTGGCTTGGTACTTGATAACTACAGCATCACTCCTTTCTGGCAATTATGTTCTATTACTTTTTATGCGGCGTCATCAGGACTATTCCAAAGGAATAAGAGCCACCGAAATTGGGTTCATCACAGAGGTAAATCACTCACTTCAAGAAAATGTATACAGGTGTACCTCTAGGTCTAGAAAATATTTAGAGGAAGGACTTTTGTTACCCAGGCTTTCTTTAAAATCACATGTACTGAAATTTTTATTAATTTTATTTATTGTGAAATTCGACTACTAAAGATTTATGTTCATTCACAAGATGTAGCTGGTTTGGCTTGGTACTTGATAACTACAGCATCACTCCTCTCTGGCAATTATGTTCTATTACTTTTTATGCGGCGTCATCAGGACTATTCTAAAGCCATAAGAACCACCCATATTGGGTTCATCGCAGAGGTAAAATTCTCTCTTCAACAAAAATGATTCAGGTGTGCCTCGGGTACTGAATAACGTCAAGGAAAATTTCTATTGTTAGCCAGGATTATTTTAAAATCACATGTACTGAAATTTTAATTAATTTCATTTTTAGTTAATTTCGGCTGTGGGAAATTTTTTTCGATTCACCAGATAAACCTGGTGAGCTTGGTACTTGATAACTATAGCATCACTCCTCTCTGGCAATCATGTTCTATTACTTTCTATCCGGCGTCATCACGACTATTCCATAGCAATAAAAGCCACCCAAATTGGGTAAAAGTCTCAGTTTATCACAAATGTTTCAAGTGTGCTTTGCATATTTGAAGACGTCGAGAAGAAGGTCTGTTTTAGTTGAGTTTTCTCTAACGCTCTATGTGCTGAATGAGGGTTGGCGGAGGCACCATGGAGGACGTTTCTTTTGATATTTTAATTTTGTAAGAAATTCCATTGTTTTTATCAAGAAGAGATCACGTTGATATTTTATTTTTGTAACAAAAGGAGCCAGACCATATTGGTAATTTATGACAATTATCAAACATCGGACCTAACATGACTTTACATAATAACAAAGAAATATTACACTCTTTTGCCTACAGGATCTGTTGCACATTATTGCAATAAAAATAACTAATTTAATAGAAAAAGTAATGGATGATGGTAAATTGGTTTTAGTTTACAGCTATGAATTCCATTGAGAGTGATTAGCTGTAAATCAATGGCAAATATCTATCAAAAACTACATTGTGTAATTTACATTTAGGTTTTGAAGAGTACTTGTTCTTAAACAACATTTTATAGTTTTGGGATTTTTTTATCAGACTCTGATAAGTTTGAAAGAAATACCGCTTGAAGTACTTTGGAATTAGAAATGATACCATTTTGTGATCCTTTGTCTTAGCAATACCTGTGAGTCTACCAGTCTAAGCAAAAGAACTAGAGAAACTACTTTCTACTTTTCCTTGACAAAATTTTTACATAAACAGAGTCTTATGCTAATATCTTTCAACAATACTGTGTCGCTTAATGAGTCGCAATTTTCCAATGACGTGGGTCAATTCGGAAAGGAAAAATAATGGAAAATATCAGACTATTTCAGATAAATGTAAGTGTTAGTATTGCTTTTATCAACATTTTATATACAAATAGATAAATGGATATATGAAAAATAATTGTCTGACAATTTTGTGCCCTATTATACGACCAAAGTATTTTGGTTGATTGCATCTCTTTATATTTTAAAGATAAAATGATAAACCAGAAGAACTTAAAAATGTGAATTACTACGCATGTATCGTCTGCTTTTAATAAAAGTCCTTCATGATGTTACAATCTTTTATATATCAGTTTGTAGGTATAATACATTATGACAACGAAGTAAACAAACAACTTTATTGCTAATTAAAGTATAGCATGAAGAACGAAGGTCATACTGGTGATAGGAAAATGACAAGCTAATCAAAATTTGTTAATAAGGGATTATTATAAAGGAAATTAATAATAGACTCAAAGATTTTGTTTATAATAGGTATAAGACCAATGGGACGATAACTTCTAAGACCAACTCGTTTATCAGGGTTCTTAGATATAAAATTAACAGCATCTAGTTTTCCATGAGGGAAGACATGACTCATTTAAAGACTTGTTGAAAAGTTTTGATTGAATAGAACAGATTTCAGACTGGAATGCTGTTAGGAAAAGTGACTTTTGAAAAAAAAAGGTAGAAAAAAAATTAAATTTTATTTAAAAGGAATGACTACAAAGCCAAATAGGTTATGACTATCTTTGAGAGTAGAATTTACTGCAAAATATTTTGTAAATAATCTGCCTGTATCCATAGACAATGAAAGGGATCAGGTAAATTAAAGACTGGCTGGGTAAAAGTTTGTTCTACTGAAGTAGTAAAAGAGAAGAATTGGATATTTTGAGAAGAAGCTTAGCACCTGTTGGCATGAGAATAATGATTTGTCTGAGCGACTGAAGCTGGTCACGCTGGTAAGAATCAAGAACAAAAATAAGATTTAAAATAAAAATTTTTAACAGAGCAGACATTATTATTGCCAGTTTTTGAGTTATAATTAGATATGTGGTGCATCGAGATGGAAGATGCCATTCAAAGAAAGTCATGCATAAAATCACAAAAATTATCTAATTTTTTTTCTCATAACTGTAGAAAATGAGCAGGTATTACAATAGCGCCAGTAGCAGTGAACAAATAATTTCCAATGATGGATGTCGAAGATTCCATAAGTTAAGATGTTGGCTGTGGGATGCTGCATTAAAGATCTTTCAAAAAAAGATATCAATGATAGCAATAAGCACAGAATGATCCTTTTAAAAAAGGGAGCTACATTGAAAGGAAAAGATACCTCGATGTAGAAATAAAAGCCGTAGACAAATGTAAGGTTAATATTAGTCTTTTAAATCAGCATGTTAAACGTGGTAAAGTGAGTTTAATGCACAAGGGAAGGTCCTCCCTGTGATTTAGAAGTAATCCATTTCAATTTTTTACCACACACATATAACTGATATTTAGTTGTATGGCAATCTTCCAAAAAGTTCAAGTAAAGTCAGGCAAAGAAGGATGCGCCTTTCTGGTGATCGTCTCAGACATCCAGAGGAGGATACAAGCAATCTAGTTCTCTGGAAACCAACTAAAGGGCAACCAAGTAGAAGAAGAAGAAAGTTGAAGGATGTGGATAATCTCGTACAGGATACTGTAATAGAACAGTTGAAGAACTGAGAGAATGATAAACAAAACACAGTACGAGCTTTTCTCAGCGATATGGTGCGTCCTGAAAGACGGCTGAGGTGAGGTGAGGGTGGGTTTTTTTTTACCAAACCAAATATTAGTGTAATGATTGACTATTTCTTTTTAAAAAGTTTGCAGCATCACCTGATCAAGATATCTTCATAAATATTATTTATTGTTACGTACAAAGTATAGAAATGCATTGGTTGGATACAGTACTATGAAATCTTTACCCAGACATTGTAAGCCATGTATGGTTGTTTGGTCACTTTTGTAGAAAAAGTAAAAGGTATAAATTCTGAAACTCTTCTGTCCTCTTTTATATTTTGGAATCTAATAATAAAACAACCTGGCCTAAAGATTACCTCCAGGAACAGAAAGAAATTCAATTTTTTTTGTCTTCAGATCTGTACTATATAATTTTATAGCTATTGCATGGATGAAGCTGTCTGTTGCGTTAAAACAATTCTAAAACCCTCTGGATTTATTTGAGGATAAGAAAGGTGTTAATTTATTTGTTTTCAAACAAATAAACGGGCACTTATATCAAAACTTTAAAACTTATTTTAGAAGTCTACATTTAATACCTTCTGAGAAAATCCATCAGTTGCATCACATAAACCAAGAAAAAAACGAAGGAAACAATTTTTTAATCTTAAGGACACTTTTTGACGTTCTAGTTTTGAAACAGTTTTAATTACAACTATACCTTGACGCACAGGTATCTTACTTGTTGCTAAAATTTTAAAAAAGTGTGAAATTACATGTCTTTAGCTTTTTAGAATGAATAATGTATGACAAAAGTGTAATGATTAACTTTTCGGGAGTCGATATAGGTGTGGCTTTTTAAAAAGATAACCTTAAGTCCTTGTAAAAAATGTTGAAAAATGTCTCCAATCACCCATGACCAGCAAGAAAAGACAGTGGTTTCTTGAAATCAACATAAAATGTTATTTTCGTTCTTAATGAAGTCACCCCCAAACGTTTATGACCATTCATGAACTTAACAGGATTTCTCGGTAAATAAAATACCCCTCCCATCGCCAGCCTGACGATGGGAGAAGTATCAAAAGCTTACGACTCATGACATGATAAAGCTCTTACATCTATGGCTTCCTCTGAGTTCATAAAGTTCAGAATTTTCAAGATTATTAGGGAAACTAATGGAAAAGTTATTCTTCAGCGTTGCTGAGCCTGACAATGGGAGAAGTATCTCTCGAAACGTAGCTCAGAAAAACCTTACGANGCTTTTTAGAATGAATAATGTATGACAAAAGTGTAATGATTAACTTTTCGGGAGTCGATATAGGTGTGGCTTTTTAAAAAGATAACCTCAAGTCCTTGTAAAAAATGTTGAAAAATGTCTCCAATCACCCATGACCAGCAAGAAAAGACAGTGGTTTCTTGAAATCAACATAAAATGTTATTTTCGTTCTTAATGAAGTCACCCCCAAACGTTTATGACCATTCATGAACTTAACAGGATTTCTCGGTAAATAAAATACCCCTCCCATCGCCAGCCTGACGATGGGAGAAGTATCTCTCGAAACGTAGCTCGGAAAAGCTTACGATTCATAACATGATAAAGCTCTTACACCTATGGGTTCCTAGTCCATAAAGTTCAGAATTTTCATGATTTCTCGGTATTGCTTTGGATTACATCATTCTATTGATGAGAATGCATCATGCTTATGGTTTTGAATTTGGCAATTCGTTCGGCACTCTATTTCACTACTGTTGACATCAGAACAGATTTTGTGCTAGATTTTTTTTTTGACTTTTGACTAATGTGAAAACCGGTCGAAAATAGTCCCAAAGCGAAGTTCAAAAACGGCAAATTGTTGTTGTACATGAAGAAAGACTATTTGAGAAATAACGGAATATTTCTACCAAATTAAAGGTCAGCAAGACTACAGTAAATCAAGCCATTAAAAAGGATGCGCAGGATGACTCCTACAAAGACATATAGGATCGGAAGGTCAAGAAAATCCACAGTCAAATATGACTACTTAATAATAAGGATAGTTACGAAGTGGTTAATGTGTTCCATCAACACCGTTTGAGCTGCTTTGGTGAAAAGTGGTATGAGTCTAAGTTGTATGAGTGTTTCGAGAGAATTCTTTCACTCGAATTAGACCTAAAGTAATGCAGACCCGCCAGAAAACCAAACCTGACACCAGTAATGAAAGCTTAACCATTGGCCTTTGGCAAGAGTCACCAGCACTGGATTCCAACATAGTGGGATAAAGTCATAATCTTGGACAAATCCACCCTATAACAGTTTGTGATGATGAAAAGACACATTCGCCTGTCACCTAGAAGGTGACAAAATGAAAAATTAACGATTTCTGAAAATGGTGATGCTAGACTATGTTTTTTTGGCTTCTGGAACAACCATAAATTGGCCGTCTGATGTTAAATTGCTGTTTGATAAGCTAAAAATTCACATGTAACTGAATAAATGTACTATTTTGATGAAAGACCGTGCTTTGTGCCACAGGTTAAAAGTTGCTATTTTGTTGGCACAAAAAAGAATCCAGATTCTGCATGGGACGGGTAAGAGACCTAAACTCAATCCAGCAGAGAATCTGTGAAAGTAAATAAAGGATAAACCTGCAGGAAAACAGCCTTTATGTATCAAGGATAGTGTGAAAGTGATAAAAGAAGTATGGGTGAAAAAAGTCTTACAGGAACACTGAAGAAACTTTGTGCACAATATCCCCAGGTACCTGAAGGAGGTGAGCAAAAAAAGCAATAGACCTACCAATTATTGAATATTGGCTATAAACTATTAATATGGATAAAGAATCCTGTGTAATTTTGAGTAGAGACGTAATTGCCTCCTGAATAATCCAGTTTCAATCTACCTTCAAAATCAGTTTTATCATCAGTTTTAATTAAAATTCAAGGGTAATCTTTTCGCAGTCACTGTAAATGTGTTTATGTACATAATTATCTATCAATAATCAAATTTTTCTGACTTTTCCAGTCAATGGTGTTTGTTTTTTCTTCGTGGTTTTGGTCAGAGTTGGATAAAGACCTCTGGGTACCCTACGAACCTCATTATACTTAAACCCTACTACCCACATTTATACTTCAAAATCAATCAATTTGCAATCGTTTTCTTTAAATAAAAAATTTGGTAAGAGCTGAGAGAGAGGTACTGTAAAGGGGGTCTCAAGACTTCCAACTTAGGAGTTCGCAGACTCTTTGCTTCGGGTGCATTCAGTTACCAGGTAACACTAGACATTAGGAAAAAACTTGATGCAGATCACACCGATCCATTTTCCCTTGGAGAAGGTCATATAAAACATATTCAGGCTCCTGGTGTCAAGGCCATGTAAGGTCATTTATGAAAAATGTAGCTTTCAAAATAAGTGGCTTCCAAAAAAAAGAGTATAAATTCACTGCACAGGAGAATAAAAAGGCGCCATCAAGTAGACAATTGATTGTGTGGGAAATTAAGGCATAGTTATTGGTCAGGTAATATTAATACTATATGCAAAAAGTATGGTGTGTTTAACATTTTACTTGATCATTTAAAAAAGCAGGGGCAGACTGATGTTGACCATTTTGAATTACTTTTAGAAGATAAAAATTTGCCTTGAAGATGTCTCCAGATTGTTGATTTCAGTTAAAATGACAATTTCCTCAAAGACTAAGTTTGTAATTTTTTATTATTGAGAATTTCTTGTTTGCGTAATGGAAATATAAACAAAGCCCCTTCCTGGTTTGTTTATCTTAAGCTTTTAAAACAAGCCATCCTTCCTATGAAATTCCTCTCATTCGAAAAAGATATTCTAATGACTGATTAATGCTACAACAACAAACAAGGAATCCACTCGTTGAAAATAGATGGCACAATGCATCATCACCATAAACTATGAACTTAGACTCTAGTAATATATGGCTTTATAATTACCATAATTAATAAGCAATGTAGGTATTATTACTTCTTATAATATACTTTCTTTTAACTAACATTTGACAAAAGGTGTCACCCAAAGTGTAAAGACTAGCGTCGTATTCGTTACCTGTTTTTAATTCAGTGACACTTCGATTACTACTCTGGCGACAAGAAGTTGAATATTTATATAGAGTCATTTTGTACTTTGTCTTTAGCCTTATCCTGAATGCTGTGTACAAGGCATCTGTCTACTCGTTTGATTAATAGGGCGAAGTTCAAGGACACGTAATATGCCTAAGCAGAACCGCGCCCACGTTAAACTTGTACACACTGGAAACTTTTACGCAAATGGGGGAAAATATCCCCCCCCTGGTGCACTAAATTCCTCTAGTTGACGAAAGTACCAATCATAAAGCTATCATATTCTATGGTGCCTTCTATCTCAAGGAGCTCCAAAATTTGTGCTTAATTTGCTTAAATGTTAATCCATCACAAACCTTTGGGCTTTCATTGAAATTTTGTTTTTCCTCCTATCCCAAATTGACTTCACACAACATTTCCTAAACGTATCACGGTTACTGTTCGTCACAAGACACTTTACCCCTGATAATTTAACCTTAATTTTTCCTTTTTTTGCTTTGTTCTTTGCTTTTTTAATGCCAATTCCTCAAAATCGTTTTAAATTTATAAGATATTTAAAATTTTGGGCTTTACTCATAATTGTCAGACTTCTCAAAGTAAAACTTGAAAACCATTCGTTGTGCAACACTGAAATAGTGCAATTAAAATCACGTCGAAAGTGGAAAATACCTGGATATTGGATACGTTATTCTAAATACACCCAACATCTTTTCTTGTTTGACATGATTAGGTTTTCTCGGTACAATAAAAACGTTCTCGTATGGGAAAGAGTACGGTTATCAAACATAACTGAAATTTGAACATATCAAAAGAAGGTCTATATATTAAACGGAGTTCAAAGTCTGGAAAACATACTGTTAATCTTTCTGGCTACAAACTCTCAGAAACTGAGGGATTTCTTCTTTCTTACATATTAGACTTTAGTTTTTATTCAAAACTATTAACAAGGAAGACGTTTTTGCAGAATTGGAGGTTGCTTATGCTCAACGTCTGAAACACACCCTAGAATTAGAACAAGATAAAAAGTATTCATAGCAAGACTTACAATTCTTGCACACTTATTTTGTGTTATTTCAGTGTATATAAGAGAATATTAATAGGAATCATTTTAATGCAATTCAAAACTTAGAGAGTAGTCTAGACATTGCTATCTGTTGACTTATAAAATAACTTCTCAGGCTATATCAGACAAAAGCAATTACGTAACCAAAATAATGACACCCTTAATAATGGAACAAATTCAAATGTCTTTTTCCACTCGAGGAAAGTGAACACAGAGCTCAAATTGAGACCAAAACTCAGAACCTTTTTCTAAAATGAAAAGAAATAAATAAAAGAACAACCACAGCAGCTTTATAAAGAAATTAGAACAAATAACAGAGACAGTGTCCCTTCTAGGCCTATTTTGTCCATGATTGGTTCTTCCTAACACCAGTTGGCAAGATGGTTTATACTATTCCTCCAAAAAGTACTGGAAAAATACTCAATTTCTGTATTAAAGATTCTTTTAGTTTTGGTAGTAAAGTTCAAAAGTGTTCAATATGTCCAACAGATTCTGTGTTTTGCTTCTTTGGTATCAAAGTTTATCTAGTAACTTTCCTTCGGAAGACGTCATTAAAAGTTGCGTTAAAAGAGTGTACCACAAAAGTATTGAGTTATCACCTATACCAGATATTGTTTTGGTAGAATTTTATAAATCGATCGCCTAAATCAGTTTTCTTGCTTTAGGAATTCGCCGATAACACGCTTGCCATATTAAAAAACAGCAACTTTCTATTTAGTTTTTAAGTCAACAAGCTAGCTATAAGTTCATGATTAACTTTGAAAGTCATCATCACGTTTACTGCTGAAATGGGACAGGATGGTTGTTTACCATTTGGAGATATTTTAGTAGAAAGTACTTCCATCTTCAGAACCTGTGTGTTGCGAAAACAAAACTTTTTTTAATATTATGTACTGTGGGGATCATTCACTTCCTCACAGTTCAAAATTGTGCTCAAAAACCGTCTTAATTTCCTCTACTGAAACATGCCAGAAAATATATATAAAATAAAACTAATTCTATCTAGTAATATTTGTTTAAACGTGCTTGTCTATGAACAAGTGTTTAATCCTCACAGTAATTTTTCTTTATATTACTGTGATCAATGGAGAATGGTATTGGAAATCCAAACTAAACAAACCTAAATTGTTTTATTCCCAAATATTCAGCCTGAAACACTTCTATATATCTGGTTATAAATGCTAATAGGCTGCCTCTACCAAGTATTGATATGACTGTTTGCAAAGGTTTTCTAGATCACAGTTAGGAGAACTCAAAATGTTACATGACTTTGCACAAGTGTGTTTTCATGTTTTAAGGTATTCAACTTCTTTGGATAGGAAACTCTACTTCCAATCCTAGAAAAGGTTGGAACATACAAGTAATATACTGCAGAGCTATGTGGAATTATTACGGTATACAATTATAGACATTAAAAAATGTATAGGATGACAAAATTGTGGTTTCATGTGGTAAAAGTTCTAAACATTGACAAAGATTTTTTATCTCTTTCAATTTTGTTAGAATACTGTGTTTCCTGCAAAATATCATCATCGTCATACCCATATTCATCATCATCGTTATCATCATAATCATCATCATCATTGAACATAGCCAAATGATCATAGGTACAGTCCGTTTAATTTCTTCAGTTCTTACTATGTTTGTTTATTTTATGGAGATTTCAATGCAACACAGGGTGTAATAATCGTACAAATGGAGACTTTTTACAGCCAATTGTTTCTTGGTTTTCCCTTTCCTGCCTTTCCAGGTATTCTACCACAGATAATGGTCTGCGCTAAGCTGACTGACAGAAAAAAAAAAGTAGTTCAGACCAATATCAAATAAATATGCTATTGATATTATTGTTATTACTACTACTACTACTACTACTACTACTACTACTACTACTACTATTATTATTATTATTACAACTGCTACTACTAGTAGTTATAGTAAAAGAAGTAGTAGTAGTAATAGTAGTAGTAGTAATAGTAGTAGTAGTAATAGTAGTAGTAGTAATAGTAATAGTAGTAGTAGTAGCAGTAGTAACAGTAGTAGTAGTAATAGTAGTAGTAGTAATAGTAATAGTAATAGTAGTAGTAGTAGTAGTAGTAGTAGTAGCAGTAGTAGAAGTAGTAAAGAGAAATTCAGTGATTATTGGTTTTTGCAGGTCTGATAGGATTATTTATTTTTCGAAACCAATTTTAGAAAGCTCTAGATTAAATGAAATAGACAACTATTTACAACCTTTCACATAAATCCTATGTTAATTTACTACATGTAAATTTTTCATTCTCCTATCCTGCATGTTTTGTTCTTTGTTTCTCTCACTTGTTAAAAAGACTACAAAGCAACTCACATGACTGCGATAAATTTTTGTCATTAATTACGAATGTGAAACATTTAATAAACTCCTCAATTTGACTTTTTATCCTTTAGGCTTCCATGACCTTAAATTTTACGAAAAAAAAATTGTTCCCATTTAACCCAAATATCAAAGTAACACCATATATCTTAACAGTAAGAAAAATTAGAGCTGGTGGGGTCAAACTGTGAGCACAAGGAAAGAAATAAAAAAACATCAATGTATAATAATATTTTCTTGCAATAAACACCGTGGCATAAATCCATATAAATTAATGAAACCAATAACGCATTTATCTTGTTTTTGCAGCTTACTTTTGTTTCAATATTAAAATCTTAAATATGAGCTTTTGTTTCAATATTATAATCTTATATATGAGCAAGAGATTGATGACTTTGTATCTTGTTTACTGAGTGTTGAGAGAAAACAGATGTATATATTGTAGTTGTAACATTGTATACTGTTCTTAAGCTGTTTTAATATTCTTTTAGATCTGATGATGAGAAAATCCCTCTCGAAATATATCATCAATGAGATGATAAATGAGCTGTTGGTTTGATTAATTAAAATACCATTTTCATTAATAGTAAGCAATATAAAAATTATGACTCTTATTTGGCTCCTTTTATTTCAACATCCATATTGTAATATTCTTTTACCTTTAATTCCATAATGTAAGGTATCGATATTAATAAACCTGGTTCATCCTGATAGTATCAATATTAGCACACCTGGTAGGTTCTAACAGTATTGATATTAGCACACCTGGTAGGTTCTATCAGTATTGATATTAGCACATCTGTTTGGCCCTAATAGTATCAAGATTAGAACTTAGTTGACCCTAACAGTAACGCTTCTATTTTAACGCTCAGTTTACTCAAACCAAATGCAAAGTTTGCTGTTTATATGACATTTTATCTAACATATAAATTTTAGTCGCAAGTTCAATTATTATAACATGTTTCTTTCTTTAATATCTCTTTTATCAAATTACAACTTGAAGTCTCTTGAGCCCCCTATGCAGCATATTTCTTAGAAATGAAAATCCCTTCTTTTTTCAGTGTATTAAAATTGATTCAGCAATAAATAGAATAGATGTCTCGAAGGGGTAAGATAAAAGAAACTCCAGAGGAAACAATAACAAAGTTGGCACCACTATTTATATTACACTGTTTATTCTAATATGAAATTTTTTAAATCTCCCAGTGGAGTGGAGAGAGGGCTATAAAACGTCAGTGCTACAGTAGAGAAGAGAATAATTTTTAAAACCTTTATCGATGACGATATTGTACATATACTCAATCTGCAGACAGTACCGTTTCTTTCTTTGTTGGCTCATCAGTGCAGCACAGAGCTTCAGAGACATCACTCTGAAACATAACTCTCTGGCCATGTTGCCGGAGCAAACACAGCCTAAACAGTTACTATGGGATCTTGTCTGAGTGCTTAAACTACGTAAGCATAGTGAGGTCAGCATTATACATTAAATGTCTCTGAAGCTCTGTGCTGCACCGATGAGCCCACAAAGGGCGAAACGGTACTGTCTGCAGATTAAGTATATGTATATGTATAATGTGGATGATAATGTAAAATGATGATATTGTATCCTCCTAATTTTTCGTTTTCTTTGGTTTTAAGTAAATTCATAAATCCTTGTTACTAGTTTATGTATATTCTACTAATTTCAGAAAAACTTCTGTGATTTCTTGAAAAACGTTAATAAAACAGTAATTCTGCTTTCTCATCCAGAGTTTCAGTCAACTCATAAAACTGTACATTTCACGTTCTTACATTAACCATTTCACATTGGATACATTTTATACCAGCTCAGTCCCCTCCTAGATTTAATAAACACTGATTTATTGTTACCTACCGATGAATACTAGTGAAATGATGGGCTTTCAAACTACAAAATTACATTAAAAAATTATGATAGTTTTTAAGACTCTGGTTTGATATAAGTAGTACTTTTGCAAGGCCAACTTGCCTTATAGGCAACAAGTTGCCTGCTTCACTACACATTTTTTTCTCGTTTCTCTAACCAACTCTAAACGCAAAACAGGATTTAGGAAAAGGAAATGGCTTGCGTTGAGCACCTTTTAAAAAGTACCTGTTATGATAAGTTTCTTCAGTTATCAATGGAGAATCTCAAAACTTACACTTTCATACTCTTACATAAATTTGTAATGTTTTTAATTTAGAAATTAAATGATTTATTTAAACTTAAATAAATTATTAGTGATAAAAGTAATATTATCTAAAATTTAGGAAAAACTAGGATTAGATTTACTTTCTTATTTTATAAAAAGCATTTTCTCTTTCTGCACAACATGACCTTTCCTTTCTACACATTTTACCTCTTCTTTTTGAGATAAGCGCGAATTACTGAGGTTTTTCAAATGAGTTAGCAATAGTTTGACTCAAAAGCAGGGCAAAAATTGTAACTTTATTGTTTCAAAACTCTTTTCCTGTTCTTTTAAGCCATTTTCTGTCCATCGGCATAAGCGTATCACTAAAGTAACTTAAACTCTAATTTATTGATGATTATTGAGCAGTTGAAGACAGAAGGCGTTGTTGCTCTGTAAACCTGAAAGCTAAGTACAGTATTACAATGTCGCAAACATTTTCTAAGAATTGATTGATTTGAAAACGCCAGTCTGAAATAATCTTGTTAAGGGGGAGATTGAAAGAGTTGCACCTTTGTAGAATTTACAGATGTTAACATTAGAAAAAGCCATTATTTATAGTATTTTTGAATCTAGAATACTTAGTTTAAATGTAAAGGTTTTTTCGGTAGCACTGGAAAATTGAGTTTAAAGATACAGATTGTAAAAGATAAAAAAGGTATTATTGTGATAGAATGCAGTTTTTTGAAATAGTATAGTTGACTTGCTTTCCGATTTTTGCTCTTAAATGCTTGGAACAAAAATAAGTTGGTTTAGTAAATGCTTTGAGTCAACAATTTGACGTAAGTCCAAAAATTTCATACAATGACTGGCAATTGATTCTGAAAAGGAAAAGTTCAAGTACAAACGTACATGTTGTTAATCCATGCAAAATCAATAAATAAAGTAAACAAGTTGAACCATTTTGATATTATTATATCTTTTTAATTACTTTTGTAGAAACAACAGGAGTATAGTTTGTGCTAGTCAGATGATGGCTCACGTGCTATTAACAATAATCAAATTCTTAAAATGACATTTATAAATGCAACAGTGATGACAAATTTCAAATCATTCTACCAATACTGATCTAACAATGTCTGTCACTTACTTCATCAACTTTCATCTAAATGGATTTTCAGAATATAAGCTTTGAAAATTAGTTTGTAATGCATGCAAGATGAAGAATACTGATGGTAATATTTTCAAGGTGCTGTGATAATCAGAGATTAAGGTGTTGATTACTTTGTTTTTTGTACATTTTATCAGAACAATTAATTTTTCTGTCGCGTCTCGTGCTTTGCTTATATTTAAGATTGTCCAAAAATTGTCCTTTCTTGCAGTGTTAGTGTTGATTACGCACGAGTTTTGCAAAGAAACATGTGTCAAATTGAAGACTAAAGGAATTTACTGCTCAAAATATTTTTCTTATAGAGAGGGAAAAGAAAACACAGTAAGCTTCAATATACAAATACAAACAGAAAAACAAGGTAAGGTAATTTAACTATAATTAACATTAATTGTAGGTAAAGCACTTGATGTCTCTATAGACTTCGAAGAAGATTATGTACCTGTTGAGATAATCAGTAACCCTCGAACTATTTTTTAAATTTTAAAACAAGCTATAGGCTTATTTACTAAAACGTTTACACTACAGAACCACTTAGGCTTACGCAATAAATTGAAAGCCAAAATTTCTAAATCCTTCATTTTTTTTGCTGAGGAAAGTAGGCTTGATGACCATCAGCCAGAATATTTTTCATATAATCTTTTCTGATTGCAAAAGAATAATTTTACACACACACACACACACACACACACATATATATATATATATATATATATATATATATATATATATATATGCAGAATAGCACTGAATTTTAGGGTACAAATGTAATTATATATTTAAATATATACACAAATGTACAAATGAATAATTAGATTCTTTCATTTCCAGAGCTGAACATGAACAATAGTCAGTACAGAAAGAAGGAAAGGAAATAAATATATATATATATATATAAATAAGTATGTTATAACGGATGGTGTCCTTTTAGTATCATGTCTTTAATAGGACGTCCTCTAGAAAAACTGTCAAATTAAAGCCTAAAATTATACCTTTGCAATTAAACATAATTTCCCTGATTTTAACCCTATTAATTTGTCTATCAATCTATCGTCCTATGTATGTATATATGTATGTATGTATATATGTATGTATGTATATATGTTTGTATATGTGTATCTATCGGTCAATCGATCCATCTATCTTTCTATCTATCTATATATCTAGCTATCTATTCATCTATCTACATATCTATCTTTCTATCTCTCTATCTGGTTCAAAAGGGTTTTTTAACCATACCCATGTATATATTAAGTTAGCCATTCTTGCCAATGAACTCTCTAGCGTCTACTGGTTTTATTAACTCATTCAACTTTAATTGTATCTTCATACTTAATATATTTAATATTGCAATGCAATGTTCATTTTCATTCTCAGCTTCTGGTATTATAAAACAATGTTGCAAGCAGAGGTTGAGATACTGATATGAAAATGATTTCTCTAAATTTTCTATGGGGAAAGGGTGACTCCATACTCTGTTAACATAAACATTTACCTTTTGCGTCGAGGGTAAAAAATCTATATCTTGACTGCTCAAAAATTGTACAGAGGCTTATTTTGGAACTCTTTGGCTTCAGAGTTGTTTTCTGCATCAAGTGACTTCAATGAATATGTGTAAGATCAGCTCTTATCTTGCGGTATAACTTTTTCTTTGTCTTTCATTCATAGCTCTGTACACTTAATGAACCTGTACGATTCTTGACCATTCAAAATGTTAAAGCAGAAACTATAAAGGTAATTCTTGAGGTTCGGAATACAGGAAGTTATTTTTACGAGTAATTTTGCGTTTGTGGAAGTTATTATAACTATGTTATTTTTCCGAAATATTTCTCTGCTTTTAAGAGACTTTTTTCACATCTGGAGTTTAAGCAAATTACTTTGTTCATGCGGTTTGTTATTAAAATGCTTATACTTTCAGGCCATTTCGCAGAAATAAAAACCAATATTGAACTCGTAAGAACATAAATAAATGCTAAAATCCATGTTTTCTATTGTAAGTATTACACTTTATATCCCATGTACCCCTTGTAAAAAATTAATTTTCAGGACAACAGCGAAAATGCCTAAAGAAAAGTAAATTTTCAGTATTTAAAATAGATATTATAAAAATACTATAACTTGACTGTTTAAGGACAGACAAAGTAAATCTGAAATGCAAAAAGTACCATTGCAAAGTAAGACATGAATAAATAACAATTGTTTTGCAACGCATGAATGAAAATTAGCATAGATTCTTGACAAGTAATAAAAATTTGAAACAACAATTTCTTACTAATTTTGCAAGAAGCAACCCCAATAAAGTCTACATGGTGGATGTAACCAAGGCTTATTTTGAAACCACTGTTCTTTTAAATGAGTTAGATAACCCAGCGATAAGTGTGAATATTAAAGTGAGTAGATGGATAAACATCAAAAAGTGGTTTCTACAAGAAGACGGTTACTGACCAGTGGAATTTTGTCTGACACACGTACCAATCGCAATGCTATTAGAAGAGACAGATGGATATCGAATGGGAGCATCAGAAGAAAAAGCCACCAGAAAGAATCATAGTCTATTCATTAATGGCCTAAATTTGTACCAGGAAATTTATAAAATTTCCACGTAAATAAGATAATCGAGAGGTAGTATGGATACAGGAGCATGCCTTGGAGTAAAGAAATGTGTAGAAGTGATCTTCAGAGAGAGAGTAATATGGTAAAAGGAGAAAACAGAAAACAGAAAAGGATAAAAACACCTGATTTAGGAAAGAAAAAAGCATGCAGGTTCTTAGGATGTAAACAAGCTGGTAAAATAGCTGTGAAAATGGTTACGGAATGAGTGAAGAAAGAGGTACGAAAGAGGACAAGACAACTGATCAACCAAAACTTGAATGATAGTAATCTCATGCAAGCCACTAATGCAAGGGTAGTCCAAGTGGCAGGTATATCACGAATGACTGTAGACTTGGAAAAGAACATGTGGAATGTTTGGATAAAGAGTGAAAGATGAGTTAAGGTTACCAACAGCTACCGTAAACAAGCTAGCGATGAAAGACTATAGACTGATGGAAAAGAAGAAGGAAGTGATTTGAGAAGCTTCAAAGGCATGTACAATGAGAGAAGAGTAAGAGTTGCATGTTATTTGGCAACAGCAAGAAAAAAATGGTTAGGAAAAGCACGGAAGAATGTATATTAGGAAGTACAGGCATCAGATATTATGTAGTTGTACAGTAAGAAAGTGAAATTGGGTAAATGATTTGTTGAACGAGAAAAAGAGAGATATGAGAACTGGAATTAAAAATAGGGAAAACTAAGGAAAGCACTCAAGAAGATAACATAAAAGTTTTTGTTTGTTTTTGTTTTTGTTTTAACGTCATTTTCCCCCATTAATTGGGGCTCAGACGGTGCGCTACACAGGGACTTGGATTTTGCAGTGAAGAATTTCTTGGCCGGATGCCCTTCCTGACGCCAGCCAATGGCTTTTTCTTTTTTTGAGAATTTTCAAAGTCGCCCGCTCGAGGAATCAAACCCGGAATTTTTGGTTACGGTGCAGTTGCACTTACCATTAAGCCACGGCTCCTAAGGTAACATAGAAAGTACGTTTAAAAAATTTGAAGAAAAGAAATGCAAAATGAAATACTATTAGGGTATACAAGAGAGAACTACAGATGGTTGAAGTGCAACACAGACACTAAGAAGATAGCAGCTACATTTTACTTGCTGGAAAAAATGGTGGAAACAAGAGCTTGGAAGAAAGTTAAAGGAATTGTAGAAGTAGACAGGTCTAGGTTATGTGGTGAAATAGGGGAGAAGGTACAACACTTGTTATCAGGATGCAAAAAGCTAGCAGCATCTGAGTATATGAGGAAACATGATAATGCACTAAAGATCTTAGCAGTCAATTTTGGAAAGAAAGAAAATTTATATGAAGAAAAGACGGTGTGATACAAGGAACAATGGGGAAACGAACGATTGTTTGAGGGCAATAGTAAAAGATCTTTGGGATTGGAAACCTCCAACGAGGACGCACTGTGCAGCAAAAAGATCAAACATGACTTTGAAGGACGAGATAAAAAAAGAAAATAAACATAAGAAATATATAATACTTGAAGAACGAAACATACAAGCAGGGAGAAACGAAAAGGTTACGAAATATCAACAACTGTATTTCGAACTAGAAGAGATAAAGCAAGGGTTCAAGTTGGAAGTCATACCAGTAGTGACTGGATGTTGTGGCGGTAGAATGAAGGAATTGAAAAATGCAATAAAATAACTATTTGTGTGGAACAACTGACCTTAGGAAGACAAACTGCTCCACTTGTTCAACAGTAGCCCCCTCAATTTGTATATTGGGTGCGTGGTTCGGAGAGATGATCTTGCACTTGTCGGCGTTTATCTTAAGCGCCCATTATTCACAGGCCTGTTCAAGCTTTTTGGTTGGAAACTTTACCTTTTCCAACTTGGTGGTTATCAGAGTTGTGTTGTCGGCATAACGGACATCAGTAGTTAGAACTTCGTCAAGGTGGAAATCACTTAGGCTAGATATTTCATCCATGACAAATTCCAGAAATTTCTTAAACAATGTTGAAGAAAGAATACACCTTTGGCGAACGCCAACACGAACTACAAACTAATCTGAGAGTGCGTTGTCCACAGTGATGGCAAACTTTTTCTTATCATACATGTACTTGATGATGTTTACAAGCTTCTGACTGACACCAATCTTTAAAAGCATTTTCCAAAGTGCTGGATTTCCATATAGTGTCAAAGTTGATTTTAAATCAATAAAATAAAAATGCAGCGGCACGTTCTCTAACTTTGCTTTTTCGATAATTTGCCGAACTATAAATATCGCGTCAACAGTGCCTCTACCTGCACAGAAACCACATTGGCTTTCCATTAACTTTCTGTCAACTTTTGCCTTCATTCTTTCCAATAGAATCTATAAGAAGACCTTGCCAGGTATTGATAAAAGAACAATAGCTCGGTAGTTGTCCCCTACGAGCTTATTCCCGTTCTTGTGGATAGGGGAAACAATCATTTTTGAGAAACCTTCCGGGGTCTTTTCTGTGGTCAAAATTTTATTAAGTATCCTTTGCAGGAGAGCTATCATCGTCCGCTCCTGGTACCTTACGGTTCTTTACTTTACTGACGGGTGTCTTGATATCCTTAGTGATTTCAGGGACATTATCATCGAAATTAACTTGCAAGAGGTTTAATAAGACCAAAGTAGTTTCATCATGTTCAAATGAATTATTCAAGTGCCTCTCATAGTGCTCTTTCTATAATTTTAACAGCTTCTCCTGTTGAAAGTGCTGTTTACCGTCATCATTTTTTATCACAGTCAGCTGTTTCTTGAGTTTCCCTTCAAGTTCCTTTACTCTCTTAAACAAGTTATGACTGTCGTGCCTGCGGTACTGTTCCTCTAACAATTTTACCTTTTCGTCCAACTTTTTCCTTTTTGCTGGCTTCACAGCACTTTTTACTTTCTATTTTCACTCAGAGTAACGCTCTCTACTTTCAACATCAGAAGGATCTTTAAGCATCTCCTTCCTTGCCTTGCTTCTTTCTTCACAAAGGTTTACTTACTCTTGAGTCAGTCCATCAACATTTTTTCTCTTCCAAAAGCCAACAATGTTCCTTATGACTTCGTTTGTGACTGTCTTACATTTGTCGTACAATTCATCAACATCTGCATCTAGTTCAAGAAGCGGTCCAAACCTTCCACCAATCCTCTGGTTGAATATTTCGGCCTAAGCAATGTGCATAAGCCTTGCAACGTCATATCTTTTAAAATCGGTATTTTTCTGTCCTTCTTCTTCTGGGAAACAAAGGTTTTTGCCATCAAAAGGGAATGGTCTGAACCGATGTCAACAGAATTATATTCCCTACAGTTATGCAATTGTTTCAAACGATCACATGATAAAATAGTGTAATCAATCTGGTTCCTAGTGTTTCCACCCTGAGATACCTATGTGAGCATCCGTGACTTTCTGCTTGTACATTGCATTTACAACACACAGACCATTCATTGCACAAGACTGTAACATTCCTTCACCTCTATTATTAGCCTTTACTGCACCAAATTTACCGAAGACTGATGACCAATTGGGATAGGAATAATTCCCAAACTTAGCGTTAAATTTACCTAGAAAAATAAAACTATTTGTTACTGGCAGGTTGTTGATTTCAGTTTGCAGTTGGTCATACAAATTTTCAATATCAGAGCAGCTATAACTAGAGTCTGGGGCATAGACCTCAAAATTAGGAATAATACCTATGGGTGCGTGAAGGTCAATGCTCATTATTCTTTCCGATATCAGATTGTAGTTTGCTGAGGGTTTTTGCAACTTTTTTAGCTATGACAAAAGCCACTTCTTGTCTGTGGACCCGGTCCTTTCTTGGTGAGTGGATAACAACATAATCTTCTGTTTTGAAAATTTCTGGCGTTTCGGTATCAAGGTGTATTTCAGATACTTCAAGTATTTCAACTTTTAAGTGCAACATTTCAGAATAGAGATTTTGAAGTTTGCCCTCTTCATTTAGGGTTCTGACATTTCATGTTCAAATATTTGTCGCTAACTTTTGGGCAGATTTCTAACGCACCACTGATTCACCCGGACTAGGGGTCGATTCAAATTTGAAGTATTCATCATTAAGGAATGTTTGGTTGAGAAAAGTTTTGACCAGGTGCTTTCCCAAAGTATCGTGGTACTTTGACTGTTAGTTTGTGAATTTATAAGAATTTCACGTAACAGGATAGACCGTGAGAAGGTAGCCAACGGATTTCGTATCCCATCAAAAAGACTCTATGCTTCAGTTGGTTGAGTGCAGTGGTCCAACATACATGCATGCACGGGGTGACAACCGTTGCATTGCATACTCTGTGAACTTGCGAATCAATATTAATAATAGTAAAAAGTAATAATTTGCCATTGCTGCCTGCAGAGCAGACATTATCATTGTAAATAAAAGAAATAGAACGTGTGTTAGTGTTGATGTTGCAGTCCAGGCTGACTGGAGAGTGTATGATGAAGAACAGGAAAAAAATTGAAAAATACCAAAATGTGGAAAGGGATATTGGAAGAATGTGGAAAATAAATACGGTTAAAGTTTTTCCAATAATTGTTGGAGCATTAGGCAGTTTATCAATAGGTTTTAAGTATTGTGGAAAGTCTGGAAATAGATGTAAAGGTTTGCTTCATACAAAAGACATCATTGTTTAGGACTTCTGAGATATCAAGGAAAGTGCAAGAAACATAAGGTAAAGAAATACTAGTTGCTTGTAGACATTTTCCATGACTAGCAAATCAATTTTATAGCTAACAGTGATTCCATAGTCAGCGCCTAAAACCATATAAGAAAATAGTAATAATTATGTTAATAATAATAATAATTATTATTATCATAATTTATTGTTATTATTATCTGTTATTGTTATTATTATCTCTGCTTCTTGTAGATGTTTCTGTTTTGCTTACTATTTGGTCAGATCTAATCTAGAGTCTTGGATATTTGGGATCGAGATTAGGAAATTACCTTATCCTGGAAGGGCAATTTCAGTTACCAGATCGTTGTACTGTATACGTCTGTAACTTTAATGATATATTTCGTTTTGAAAGGATTTATTTATTCACAAGCATACACTTCTTTTCCTGCTTATCCTTTATTAAAATGTCAAATTTATCAACTTATTTATATATTTATATATATTTATTTATCAACAAATTTATAGTGTTATTGGTGTGAACTTGGGTATCCAAGAGAATTGCAACTTTTAATTTCTTTTTAGTGTTTCTGGCTCATGTTCATACCATTTGTCGGTTGTTTAAGTGTATTGCTCACTTATATCCAGAGTAAGTAAGGCGCAACATTGTGATTCCTTTTAATGTACTTCATCTTCGGGAGCTTTCTTAAGGTTTCAGCTATTTGTTTTTTTGTTCACAGTCTACATCTGAGTATTACTATTACTATTACTATTATTATTATTATGATGATTATTTTTATTAACATAATGATGATTTTTAATTATTTTATCACTAAGAAGACTCATTCTTTTATTTATGCTGAAGAACGTTGAAATTTTAGCTTTTATTTATAAACTCCTTCAAATAATATGGATAACATCTCTCCTGGTGATACAGCTAAACAGCTGGTTTTTCTGATTTTGAAAATTTGCATGAGAATTTTTGCAACGATTTCAGAATTTGCCTTTTTCATTTGGAATTTTAGGCAGGCTGTTTGCTCAGCCAAGAGACTGGTACAATCTCGATAGCGAGAAAGTTAATCGTTCCTTTAATTGCCTCCTTATTTTATTCAATTATTTCAAGCACTGTTTTTGAAATATGTAAGACACTCTTCCGTTATTTTCAAAACACACTTCGAAATAAACCCTATTATTTTCAAGAGGAAAAAACAACAAAAAGTATTGAGCAACATAATACATTCGGAACGAAATGTAAAATAATTCATAGTGTACATATACACACACAAACACACACATATATATATATATATATATATATATATATATTAATTTATATGTATATATATTGTACTATATACTGCAAGCTCGTTTGATCAGGTGTAAATTTATTAACCTTTAATGGAAGAAATATTGTAATTTTCCTAGCCTTTCTAAAACACTGACTGTGTTTTCTAGATATTGATTACGTTCTAGCTCAAATATATGTATACTCGTGAAAAGGCTTTTTTTTTTGGTATACTTCAGCAAGTACATCTGGGAGTTTGTACAATCACCACTTCGAAAGTAATTCAAAAGTTTAATACACAGTTAAAGTAGGTCACGTATAACACAGATACAAACTGGGTGCAATAGTTCGATGTAGCGGAGTTCGAACAGCAAATCTGCTGTTCTGACCCTGCTACATCGAAGCATTGTACCCAATTTGTTATCTGTTGATATAACCACTCTGCTAGAAGCTGCTACTTCACGCCATTTGAAGGTCTAGACACTTAAATGCAAGCAATCATGTGCAAAGGGGACTGAAAAATTTGCCTTGAAATATATTTCATTACAGTGACAAACATTCATTTTGACAGAGCGATCCTAAAAATGAAGCGTATTACGTCTGTTAAAGAATGCAGCATTTTGTGATAAGGTAAAGTGGATATTGCTGCAACCATTTTGGCACTCAGTGACTCCTTTAATGAAAACATGCTTAGAATAAATTTATGGGTTATAACCCGAAAAAGCTGGCTGAAAACAAATTATTACATCCGAACTATTACAGTTTTGTCAGGATTTACAGAGTATAAATAAGGGAGTGTAAACAGGACAACTTTTCAAATTAAACCTAACGTTAATGATGTTTCTCACCTTCCAACATTAAAGCCATATTCGTCATTGAAAAACATTTGAGGAAATTCTTTTTGCTAGAAAGTTCAATAATTTTCTGGTGATGCTAATTTATCCAGCATTCTACTTTAAAAGTCAACAGATTTTTAAGGGGAAGGAGGGCAGTTCCTTTATCCGAATTTATGGAAAAAACCTTAGCAAAAAATCCTAGACGACTTTTGTCCTCTTTCGTAATAAGGAAATTGTATATGACCTGTAAGTTGACAGTGCATTGCAAAAGAAATGGTAATATTTTCCATAATAAATGTAAAAGCATCGGGGCAAAGATTAAAAAGGAATTGCAAAAAGGAAGTTTGATTTTCGTGACAATCTGTAAACAATAAAACAAGTTTTGTATTGAATAAATTTTAAAAAATCTTAATGTTGAAAAATGTAGTATCGTACCGGACTTAGATTTGGGAATTTTACAAAATGAAAAAAAGAAGGTAATGTGGATACATTTAGGCTAAATTAATTAAGCAAAAAAAATAAAGTTAAATAGAGAGGTTACTAAAATAAAGAAAAACACCTCAAACATTTAATCCAATATAGCACCAAGCCTAAAAAGATATGCTTAATGATTTTTTTGGACATCTCTGAAAAGGGAATTTCAAAGTTCCATTTTTTGCTTTTTATGTTTGGTGCTTTCAGAATATAAAAATGAAGAATACCTAGAATATTTTTTCGATAGACAGGACAGCCTTTTGGAGAAAGAGAAATCTACCCAATCTCCATTTCCCTACTTTTATCTGCACTCCTAAGCAACAATAATTTACTGCGTCAAGTTTGTCAATAAGGAGAAAATCTGAAAGCTGCTGAACATATTAGCATCTCAACTGGTACCAATTTGATAATATACTGTTATAAGTCCTAAAATCAAAATATTACAAAAAGGCGTATCGAAAATTTGTATTATTTAACAATTATAATCAAAAATAGAAAACCCCTATAATTTTTTCAGCAGTTCATTGTAGAAAAATTACTCATGAAATAAATATTAGTGCTCTTTTGAGCAAACAGCGTGACCCAGACACATTATTGAAAAGAGTCTTGAGCATTCAGTTATAGTGAAAAGGATTTTGCTAGGATTAATAATGAAATCTTTTAGAAATGTCGCCCCATGAAGAACTCATTATTTTAATTCTATTCTTTGGTATTGTTAGAGGAACCTATAATTGATTCTATTTTTAGTGTTCCTGAAGTAATTCTACAATTCTCTATAGATTCAGTGCAAATAATTTCAAATATGATATAAAATAAAGCCCTGCATTCATCTGCATTTAGGAGGTGTGTGTGTGGGGAGTATCATATGACGACGAGAAAATGAAGATGCAATAGATCTAAATAACAACAAGTAATAAAAGCCTTGCATTACCAAAAGACAGTAGTCGCTTAAATGGGACAAGGCGTCATCTTCCTTAACTGCTGATGAGTTTCATTGAAATTTCTGGTGAAATCTTATTAAGAATCAGGTGCTCTAAAATCTGATGTATGAGTCAATAAGATAAGAAAACGTATCTGGAACATGACTCCATAGAAAGATGCACTTAATCTCAATAAGTAACTACTTTCATTCTTTACGAAAGATACCGAAAAAGCAGCCTTATCTTGTTAATCTTACCCAGGTTTAGCCTAAGAGAAATCTTTCATATGAAGTTTGCAATACAGCCCATTAGATATTTCCAACTGTAAACAAATGAAACACCTGAAGACATATTATATTGCTTAAAGATCATGGACTTTTAACATAATAGAACGTTGACTTTTCTTTAGAGCATGAGCATAATAAAGCAATATTTATCCATGACAAAACTACATGTTAAGTGGAAAATTAATGGGGACTCGATGTTGTTATTTTGTTTTTCTAATTGTAAGAAAACGTAATAAAATCCTTGAACAGATATTTTTATTACAATATCGTCAATATTGTTTCAACTCTATTGCTTGATATTTCGTAACCAGCTTGGTTATACTAAGATCCTAAACTGCACTTAAACTGTTCTAATGGTTTACCAGGGTAGATAGGTAGGTAAGCCCTGATATGCTTTTAGATATGGGAAAAGAATGTGGGATAAAATTGACTTTAAGCCAAAAATTGGAGTATTTTACAATTGCTTGAGGGAGACTTAAATTTTAACTAGAAAAAGAAAACTGGAAATTAAATGACAACTCTTTCTAAATACAAAAAAATGTTTCGTTATGTATGTATTGACTTCAGAAGTTCAGTTATTTTAGCCCAGCAATTTCGTACCAATAGGCTGTTATAGGCTTTATATTTTTATCCGAAAAGTAGTTTCAACATACCATTGTAAGTTGCATTGAAACAGGAATATATCTTTGTTTTAGCATTTTCAAATATTTTGTTACTTTTTAGCTGTTGTAGACATCAAAGAAGCCATACTTCTGATGTAGTAGCATACGGATTTTTATTTTCCTAAAGTTACTGTAGACAATCATAAGACAATAGATTATCACTTTTATGCAAAACTCTCAACGCAACATTCAAAGAGGAAAGCTTGTTAGGTCAAGACTTTTTTGGTTTCAAATATCGTAAACAGTAGCAGCAATTTTTGAAACAGAAAATGTAAATTGCAGAGCATTGGAAGATGTAAATCTCTTAAACGAACCACAGTGGGACTAAAAGGAACATTTGTCAATGATTTTTGGCTTTGTTTGGGGTGAACGTTACATTACAAAAAAAACCTTTGGTTTGTAGTTGGATTTTAAATAAAAAGAAAGGTAATTCATTTCTCTTTCCAAATTTGAATTCAGCTGCAAGAGTTAAGCATTGTATTGAAATTCCAGTGCCAATCCTCATAGTTATCAACTAAAACAACTAACAAAAAAGCAGACGATCCTGAAGTTAACGATAAGTTTTATGCATATAATGATACAGATGAAAATGATACCAATTTTGCATTCCCGCACAGTAACCAATCTTATTTACAAAGTGGCAACGTAGTGACTTAATTATCGATAAAAATAATTGTTGAAATTTATTAATAGTTTATCTAGTACAATTTGCGAACTCTAAGCTTGCATAATTTTGAAAAGAGAAGCAGAGAAAAGTCACAATAAAATCAACATCATCATCATCCTGCGGCCTCATCTGAGGTAGAATTCACTACAACTTTCCAGTATACCCTATCGGTCATAGCGGTTAGAAGTACTTCCTTAGCGATGGCAGGGTCCCTGCATATGATGTCTGGAAAGAAAAGCTTCCGAGACTGCTTGAGTGATGATGGGTGCCTCCATAAGAGAAACGACAACACCAGTTTACCTGAGGCAGGTGCACAGTGTCCAACAAAATAGACGCGTCTTCTTTGAACTCAGGTTGATATCCCCAGGTAGATCATCGTTAAATAGAATTGAATTCCTGATATACTGCCTTAATGTCGAACAGTTCTTATGAGACTAGTCGATTAAAACAATGTATTTTGTCTGTATAGAGTAATATGATGCATTATTGAATAATAATTTATCAAAACAAAATATTAATGGTAATATTATGATGTAATTTTGATGTATATGTGTAATACATAAGGGAAAATTCTTAAGTACCTTTTTCATTATTATGAAGTTAAACATTCTGTAAACTTGCCAGAAAATTCCAATTTTATTTTCAAGATTTTATAGATATAACAGTAACACTTAGTATCTTCTTGTTGATTCAACTTTTAATTAAGGAAAAAATAATCGTGAAAAAAGACAGGAAAATGTAACTTAATTTTGAGTATGTCACTAATTTTTCCAGGACTGATATTCTCCCTGACTCTTTTCTCTGATAAGCTGGTTATAACTTTTCTATAAACTTATCTATATAATAAGAAGTAATACAGTAGATAGAAATAATTGAAAAAAACCCAACTTTAATATTGTCAAACGTCTACGCTTAAATCAAATTTTTACATCAACGAAAAAGGTTTGTAAAGAGTCAAAACAGTCTATTGGTATAGTTTTATTTAAAGTCCCAATTTAATTAAATTTCATTGTTGCTTGATTCTAACCAGCACCTAAACGAATAATTTGGTTTTCTACATCAACATCAAAACGATATGAGTCAGATGTAATTGGTTAAAAATACAGAGAGAAACGAAATCATATTATTTGTAGAGCCTTCTGTTTTTGTTAGATGTATGGAAGATTTTCTTTGCAATTTTCTAATATACAAATGACTTTAAAATCGATTTCCGTTTTGTGGGAGGAGTCATCATTGAAGGCAGCCAGATGCTCATTTCCTTATTATCAACAAACTGAAGAAATACAGATTGAAACAGGGAAAAAGAAATTACATTCATTGTAGAAACCTGTCACTTCCATACAGTGATATTACATTCATCAGTGGCTCTGAAAAGATCGATCTGTTGAGTTTAACTGCCATTTTTGTTTTTCAAAAAATTTCAAAAGCTTTCACGACAATATAATTTTTTTTAATATTAAATAACCATCAGACAACAGTTAACATCTGATTTTTGAATATAAAATCTGAATATATTGAGAAAAATTTAAGATTTCTTAATTAAAAGGAAATGTTAAGTATGTCGCTACGTATAATTAAAAATACTTTTAATAACTTACACACCAACAATATGTAGATAATATTTAAAACATTGGATCTGACAATATTTTGTGCTCGACAAACAATTACGTATGCTTAGCAAATGTAGTCTTTTTCCGCAAATAACATTTCATGAAATGAAGAAAATTGATTTTTACTTCTATTTTTCTATGTCCTAGTTGTTTAATTCACCTGTTTATATTTTCCCAGAATATCAGTCTTACTAATTTGTAGGTAATAAAGCAGTAGGATATTTTTGTGTTAAAAAAACCAAAACAAAAAGCAGTAGGATTTTTTGTGAAAAAAAAACAAAACAAAAAGCAGTAGGATTGTTTGTGAGAAAAAACCAAAACAAAAAGCAATAGGAATTTTTGTGAAAAAAAACAAAGCAAAAAGCAGTAGGATTTTTTGTGAAAAAAACCAAAACCAACAACAGTAGGGTTTTTTGTGAAAAAAACCAAAACAAAAAGCAGTAGGAATTTTTTGTGAAAAAATCCAAAACAAAAAGCAGTAGGATTTTTTTAAAAAAAAACCCAAACAAAAAGCAGTGGAATTTTTTTTGTAAATAAAACCAAAACAAAAAGCAGTAGGATTTTTTGTGAAAAAAAACAAAACAAAAAGCAGTAGGATTTTTTGTGAAAAAAACCAAAACAAAAAGCAGTAGGATTTTTTTGTAAATAAAACCAAAACAAAAAGCAGTAGGGTTTTTTGTGAAAAGACCCAAAAACCAACAGCAGTGGGGGTTTTTTATAAAAAAACCCAAAACAAAAAGCAGTATGATTTTTTTGTGAAAAACAAAACAAAACAAAAAGCAGTAGGATTGTTTGTGAGAAAAAACCAAAACAAAAAGCAATAGGATTTTTTGTGAAAAAAACCAAAACAAAAACCAATAGAATTTTTTTTTTGGTTTCTGAAATTGTGCATTAATTCCTTACTCAGTATTTGTCTAATGATTTATATGTGGATTTTTTTAATCGATTTTGTTTTTAGTTTCAAGTTGTGTACTGATTGTAACAAAATGAGAAAATGTACCTTGGCTTCAGTTAATGTTAGGGTCATTCTGTTATACATTATTGCGTGTCTAAGATTTTCTGTCTTTGAGCAAAAGAGTTTAAATCCTACTTAACTTAAAGCCTATATTAGACAAAATAATAATCATAATCACAGACTTTGATTTTCTTGATGACATAGCACTAGTAACTAAAAAAATGAAGGAAGGCCAATGTCTGTTACACCTTGTTCAGAACCATGCTGCAAGAACTGGTCTATACCTTAATGCTGACAAGACAGAATTTATATTTTTTATTTAAGACCAAGAAGCACTTTTTATATTAATTGACAATGATATTATTAATAAAGTAGGTGGCTGTAAGTACTTAGAGGCATAAACAGACAACACAATAAAATAAGTAAAAGTCAAAATCTCTTTAGAATGGAAAAAATGGAACAAGTTGAATCTAATATGAAAATCGTCACTTGGAAGATCGTTGAAAATATGAACAATCTTGCGATTAGTAGAATCGGTGTTATGATATGGCAGCTAAACATTGACGGTAATAAAATCGTTAGAGAAGAGCATTAATGAAACTTTCACTGGGCCTCTAATGTCTAATGCCTTGAATGCATATTAGACTGACCATATAGCAAATGCTAAGCTCTATGGTAAATTGATTCAGCTCTCAACAAATTCGAACCAAATGATTGGAGTTATCAGGATACTGCATCAATCAACTTCATGAGGTATACTACCTGACATACAACTTTTAGCCATTTGAAATTTGCTGAAGAATTGCTTAAGGCGCTTCTATGGAGAAAGTTTCTTTTCAGTAGCTTAGGTTGTTGTTAATTGTTCTCTATTGAGGATTGGAAAAAAGATTCTCAATTTAGTTTCTCCCTTTATTTTCTTTTAATTTAGTCACAAGCTTTAAATGCGGCTTTGCATGAGCTTTGGTAATCATTATTTTCTTGTATAAGTGCCGAAGACTTGGCAGCTTCCTTAGTTGTTGCTGAATGAATTACAGTATTGAATTCAAATTAATTGTAAACGATTTCCTTATCCTTTTTACAGGGTTCAAAAAGTACCCTAGGGTGATTTCAACCTTTGTCTATTGTGTAGGTGTGACACTAATAAATTCATAAAAATCGATAATTTTCGTCATCTCAAAAATTACTTGTTAAAATATTGCAGAAATTTTAGACATTGTGCACAAAATATTGATAAAATGTTAAATATTTGTTCTTGATTCTGTCAAGGAAATAGAAATTAAGTGTATTTTTCCTTTCAAAGCAGCCATTCTGTGTGATTTTTCTTAGTCCTTATTACTTAGATTGTGTGAATTAAGGAAAATTATAGGATTAGTTTGACAAATTTAGTTTGTATATTGCATTGTACCGGAGAATATACAGATCAGTGTTTTTTCGATGCAACATTAAAAAATGATCTTTTAACCCTCACAGTACTTAATAGAGATACAATTTATTCCTTTTACTTTACATTAAGAAACATATATATATATATATATATATATATATATATATTGCATATACATGACAATTGAATTACTCTTACTAATATTAGTTTATTTATCAGACAAGAATCAAGCAGCAATTCCTGACCAATGACCAATGACCAATAACCAATGACCATTGACCAATGACAAAAACAAGATCTGCATGTCGATATTTTTCAGAATAAAACGCATCACGTGTATTTTTAATGATAAAAAAACATTAAAAACCTTCCAGAAAGACGGAAAACAAGTTAAGAGTTAGCCATAGCGACAAAGCATTTCCTCTCTGGCTTTTCATTGAAGGTAAAAGTATTATTTTATTTAGTTTTTTACTAATACTGTCATATAGGCCCTAATAATAATGTAATATTACTGGATTCCAAAATTTTTACCAAAAACTATTATTTCAATATCCATTTCATAATTCCTTGTGGTTGGTTCTTATTCAAAATAAGTCTGTTTTTTTTCTAAGTGACACTTTTTAAAGATTTTAATTTCACGTCATTCTCCCCAGTAATTGTGGCTCAGAAGGTGCCCTTCGGAAAGACTTTGTTTGGGCAATGAGGAATTTCTTGACCGGATGCCCTTGCTGATGCAAACCAATGGCTTTTTCTTTTGTAAAGTTCCAAATTCATCTCCCCCACTCGGGAAATCTCTTGTTATAGGTGCAACAGCACTAACTATTAGGCTATGGTTCCTCTTTAAATGACAGCTAAATGCACAAAAGAAATGTAAACACTTTTCTGTTTGTCAAATATGCTAAAATACACCTTACTAGCTAAAGGAACTGTACGTCCCAGAAATGCCTCTTTTGTTAAAATATTTTTTCAGATAAACATCTCTACTGTTTTGAAGGTACCCTTGAAACGTTTAATACTGCATCCCAGCCTTTTATTAGTGGTGCTCTGTTCTCATTGCAATTGTTTCAAGAGAATATTTTTAAAATATATTTATATTATATTTGTAATACTTGATATTCTCATGGTTAATTTCCTAATAATGATGTTTATTCATCAACACATGCTGCTGTCATTTTTCTTGTATCTGTAAAGAGATGTAAACAGATTTCATCTGCACATCTTTACATAAAAAGGCATTATATCTATATTGTCTAACATTACGTTTTACAAAATTACTTGTGTGGGAATTTAGTTAGATAATTTCCAACCAATAGTATCGTAGTTTTTTTCTGTTTATTTTATTAAATATTTAGGTTTAATTTTTAACAATACTACTACTACTACTACTACTACTACTACTACTACTACTACTACTACTACTACTACTACTACTAATAATAATAATAATAATAATAATAATAAAAATGATAATGGTGATGATTATGATAATGTATATGTACATAGATACATATAAATTAGTAATGAAATAGAAATAATATAAATATTAAAAATAAATATTAAAAATACTACCAGGCCTAAAAATAATCATGACTTTGAATTAATTTCAAGCCGATATTTTTCTCCAAGGCCCCTTTCGGAGAAAAGAAGTACTAAGTATGGCACAGTTTTCACCATTAAGACTAGTTTAATAAATAGAAATGGGCGGAAATGGTTTACAACAGTGTTGAATTTTTGTACATGGACACATGACAATGTTTCTTGTCTTAGATACATTGTAAGATCATTTTATGGTGTCATGAAAATTTATTGGTTGGTGTGAGTGTTCGATAAGCGTTGTCCCATCAAAAATGGTGTTTTTACACTACCACCCCCTCTTCAATTATATAAACTAAAGTTCATTTACATCTAGAAAAAGTCTCTGTTTGGCTTGAAAAATAAAAGTGCCCAGTTGCGAAAAAAGGCTCAGAATGTCTTGAGATTTAAACTTCTTTTGTCTTCTGAAAAATGTTGTCAACACAAGTAAGGCCTAGAATTTTAAAATTTGTAATGTTTGCAAAGCTTTCTGGATAACTTTCATTTGATGTAAAGGCTAATAGTTTTGCTACGTTTTTGGAAAATACCAAATCCTGTACTAAATCATTCTGTTCTGCAAGAATAAAACACCAGGAATCATGTAAATAATTGGCATTTGATAAGAAGAGACAATTTGAGATAATTTCTTCACTCTTTTCAATTCAATTGACTGGAGTTTTCTTGCTATTACGTGTGAAAGAGGTCACTTCCTCAAGGAGCTATTCCTCACCCGGTAAGAAGGCCCTGGGGCTTCAAGGGGCATCTGACCGTTATCCGCCAACTGAGAACATCTCGAATAGAAATACCATCAGAATTGGCACATGGAATGCAAAAACAATGTATCAGAGTGGGAATTTGGAAAATATCTAGCAAGAGATAACAAGACCTACTACAACCAACCTCAGTGTGTGTGAAACCAGGCACCGGTGACTTACTAAGTGAAGTACATTGCATGGTATATTCGGTGGGTGAAAAGTATGTAGTTGATATGTATCCCTATGTTTCGACGACAGGAAACAGCCAAATGAAGAAAAAGAAGACGAAGATGAGGAAGATGGTGGAGAAGGGAAGTCAGAAGGGAATAATTTCATAGTGAGTAGTAACAACAGCAAAAAGAGTATTTCTGAAAAATCAGAAAAAGTAAAAAAATTAATGAATGACAACAGTGACACTGGATTTGATGAAAGAGAGATAGCAGATATCTAAAAGAGAAGTTATAATATATAACTGATCAGGAGATCGGGGTCAAAGGTAATCTGGCAAAGAAAGAATGGTTAAATGCAAAGTATGTGGAAATTGGGAAGTGTAAGCATACAGAAGCAGCCAAGATGTGAAAAATATAAAAGAAAGTGAGTCGTCACAAATCTTGTACATCTTCTGGGAGAATAAAATCTCAGGATAGGAGGGTCATAGTGGAAAAAGAAAAAGTGCTAGAGCAGTAAAGTGAGTACGGCAGTGAAATGTTGTTGAGAGAAACTATTAATACAAAAGAATATGGATGGGGCTACCATTTTAATATCAAAAGAGGGGGCAGCACTGGGAAAGGGAACTGGAACAAAGCTGCATGGCATGACCAGATTGTTACAGAAATATTAATATCATCAGAATCCTTTTTGATGGAGAGGTTGACAGAGTTGATAAATGAAATGTATGGTGGTAGAGAAATACCAGAAGACTTCGTTAAGTCAATTTTTATTGGTTGCCGAAGACGTCTGGAGTAATAGAATCTGAACTACATTGAACCATTGGCCTAATGAGTTCTAAAGTCAAAAATGCTTCTGACAATCAATATGCAATGGTCATGTGGGAAAATCAAAACAAGAAATAGGTAAAGAACAGTGCAGATCTATGAAGAATAGTGGTAACGGAAATGTGATAGGAATGCTGTGGGAAAGAGCAATAGAAATGCAGAGATTTGTATATGTGTTTTGTAGATTACATCAAGACGTTGGATGAGATACAGTATGAAAAGCGTATTGATGATCCGAAAGATTTACGTTTTATACGTAGCCAACATTGGAACCACACAGCTTGTATGAGAGTTGATAATGAAATGAGTTTTGTTATCATTCAAGATTAAGAGGCAGGGATGGGTGATTTCACCTTTTTTTTTTAATTTTTATGATGAAAAGATTTTTTAGGAATGGAAGATTTGGTAGGTTTTTCTGTAGGAGGTCATAATTTCATTAATGTACGATTTGCAGATAATTTAACTCTGGATGCAGGCTCTGGACAAGGTTTACCGGGATTGCTAGATGGAACAATGTGGCCAAGGGGAAGGGACTTAAAATAAGTCGTGAAAAAACGGTATTTATGATGATAAGTAAGAACAAAAGCCAAAGGTACACGTTTTGTATTGGAGATGGCCACATACAGCAAGTTTACAAATTTACTTACCAGTTAACTATATTACCGAGAATGTGAAGGCTGATTTGGAAACCAGGATCTTGAACCATCACAAGATGTCAGTGGCTACAAAGAAGAGGGTGTTGGAATGTTGTGTGGCATTTTTTTCTGCAATATGGTTGTTAATGCTTTGGATTATTACCATCAATGCAAAAGAAATTGGAATCTGTTTAAATGTGTTTTTTACATGAAAATGATGAGAATATCATGGGTACAGGATATAAAATATGATGGAGTTTTGAAGAAAACTGAAACTGACAGGGTCAAAGTCAAAAGAATCCATGACAGTCAGATGACGTTTATTGGACATATTATGGCGTATTGAAGGTAAGAGAAGCAGAGGTTAACAAACGTGAAAAGTCTCAGGTGCCATATCGAAAAATATGTGCCAGCAAGAGAGAAGAGAAAGGGAAAAAAGTGAAAATTTATCACAATTACATACAATGAGAGACAGGAAACTGTGGAAAGTCATGGTTGCCATTAGCCAGAAATGGAATGACATCTGGAGAAAGTGTGTGTGTGTGTGTGTGCGTGTGTGTGTGTGTGTGGGGGGGGGGGGTTGTTTTGTCAAGAGGCTTTCCAACAATCCTGGAATATCATTTGTTGGGCCCACTTCTTGGCTTAGCCATCATTATGAAGATTGAAATAGGTCTTAGAAGAAGTGTGCTTAGGGACAATTATGTTATTTAATATTTATAATATAATTATAATAATTAAGCAAACGAATACTTTTAATAAAAAAATGCCTCGATATACTTGCAAAAATACCATTAAAATAGAATAAAAGACTTTTAAAACATGCAGCTTAGCGACTTGAAATCAAATGTTAAACCAAACATCAACATCTTCAATCAAGTTGTCTCTTCAATTAAAATAAACAGAATGTTCTTCCAAGAGACTTCTCGTTTGTGCTTACAATAATACGATGGTCGTAAAATTGTCGACTGCTGTTGAGTTCATTCGAATGTGCAGTTTTAGCAACACTTGTTCATACTCATCTCAACAAACCTTGGCAATCAACTGAAGTATTGTCATTCTGCCCAACACGAACTTCAATTTTCCTGTCTTTTTCAGGTCACGATTGTGACTCCAACCAATAACCTTTTCCAAGTTTATACAAAACAGACTTCATTGTTAAATGTATAATATAATAAGTTATCAAAAATTTAAAAAACTTTGCTGATTTAACTCCTTTATTTTAAGCTGCATCAATCTAGGACTGACTACCATAAAACAACATTTGAACAATGTATAGTTCAGTGAAAATAGAAAATAAAATCTGACAGAGGTGGGATTCGAACCCACGCCATCGAAATGACTGGTGCCTTAAACCAGCGCCTTAGACCGCTCGGCCACTCTGCCTTGCCTCTTTACAAGAGCAAAAAGCTATCATAACCTTTTACGTTTACCAATTTTGATAAAATAAAAGAAGGCAAGAAGAAGAAAAAAATCCAAACAACAAAGAATAGGGACTCTAAGGATGGGTAAACGCTGTGGTTGGAAATAGCATTGAAGGAGAAAAAATTTGGAAATACACGTCATGTTTCCTTAACAATCAGGGTTTTGGTGTTAAACAAATCAGGAGGGCACAGCAGTCTAAGATTTTAAGAAACACAACTTGTGAGGTTTTTACTAATGTACAGCTGAATTAAATCTAAAAGTCATCGACGATTGTAATAAAAAGCATAAAGATTTAAGTTTAATCAAATTGTCATCAGTTTCTTGACTGAGAAAGGTAAATCAGGTGTTATGGTGCAGTGCTACGTAATGCCTTGCAATCATCAATCAGAAAGTCACACGAATAGATTTTAAGGGTTTTAACTATAAGAGAACACTGAAACATTGCAAAAGTTTGATAAGGTACATTTTGTAAAGAATATTTTTATTTGCTGCAATTTTTATTGTTGGGGAAGGAGTTGTTCTCTTTACATATGTTAATGTTCCTTCGTCTACTTCAGGATATGTAAGACTTGGCTGAATTTTACCAAAACTTATGAAATGAATATATATATATATATATATATATATATTCATATATATATTCATATATATATTCATTTCATATATATATATATATACTTTCCTTATGTACATTTATATATCTCTCAAAATTTTGTAAAATAAAAAATGGTCCCCAAAGATCAATAGAAGACCGATTCATCTGACTTGGTTCAATTCAGTTTGATATTTTTTACTCTCTACTTACAATTGATCAATAATAAAAAATACACAAAGTTAACTAATTGCAATTCCAATGAAATATTACAGAAAGCCTTAAATATCAATACCTTGAAATTAAATATATACTAGCAGATAATTAATAAAGGGAAAATTACATAAGAGAGGGGTTCTGTCAGTAGTCAGACTAAAGGGGGAGAAAACACACCCTGTTTTAAAACTATCAAGCCTTGGTCATTACGAGATGAGCAGCGTAGTCCCATGGCTAACATCCAACCCTCTTTTTATGAAATACTTTCAACAGAAAACCAAAATCGTTGCAAAAATGTCAAATGAATTTGTCTTTATGAATGGCCATGAAATGGATATTTGTTCGTATTTAAATTTTTTTGGATGCAACTAGTCTTTCAACCAAATCAAATGCATCGGGGAGTCAAGAAAGACAAATTATGCCCCTTATTGGTAACAACTTGTATGAAAAGTGAGCGTTTTAATTGATGACTCATAACGCTTACACAATATTATGGAAAAGGGTGCCTGTAGGGCCCCTTATATCGTGCCAGACTGTTGTAATTAGACCCTCCACTTCCTCACAATATTTGTCTTCGGGTTAACTCGTAAATGTAAACTTTTGCTTCTTTGATGGTACGAAACTTACATACTGGTGATCAGCGTAGTCCCATGGCTAACATGATGATAAACAGACTGAAATAAGATTGCAAACAAGAAATGCTTTGTATCAGACAAGACGGTTAGAGAAGAAACCATCAAAAAATGGCTGAGCAAGATTTCCTCAGCAGAGGTCTGAGGTGAGGTTAACTTTAATTTACCCTGTTCTGCATATTATTTGTAACATCTCACTACATGTTATCAAAGGAATTGCAGTTTTGAAAGAAGTTGTATAATTTGCATCATCAATGTACTTGTAGGAGAGTAGACAAAGAGACCAAAGTAAATTCCAAGAATATTAAGCAAACAAGACGTATTGTGTAGTCAATATAAGAAAAAGATCTCTAAGGATATTTATATCTTAATATTTTTAAGGCAGAGGAGGTGGCGTTCCTATATTCAATATTCGTAGGATGTGGAAGGCGTTTTCAGAAGAGCAAACTATTTCGGGTTGAATTGAGTTTTTGGGGGTTAGGGAATTAAATTTGACTAATAAATGTTTTATTACTTTAATGGAACTGTAACGGAAATATACAAACTTCCATCTTGCTCAGAATTTTTCTTGTAGTAATGCTTTAATTACAAATGATACAGTTTCATTTGTGGATGCCTTGATACTCTGCATAAGCTTTAAAAAATCTTATAAAAAATGATCTCAAGAAACAAATACAACATTACTTCACAATCATCATGCTTGTCTTTTCCTAACTGCCAGATTGTAGTTCATTGCATTGGTGTAGAACTTGCAAATAAACTTACAAAGGGTAATATACTCCTCATTTCGCTCGACGATTTGTACGTGTTGTTCTTAATTCAATATTTTCAAATGTGAGTTGTCTGTACCCTGGGTCAACATCAGAAAAGGCTCCAGTGAAAAATGTCCTAGTATCAAGGTACTTAACATTTGGTTAATTGATCTTAACAGGCAAAGGCTTTTTAATCAATGACATTTTTCTAGTTGCAGTTACAGCTTGTAGTTCACCTTTTCTGGAGAACGGAAATCCAGAGAGTAAAGAGCTGGCTACTAAACAAAGAGAAAAATGTAGGATTTATGTTGAACGAGCTAATGTAATGTATAAAGATTTTAGGATCCTATCACTTATACGTGCATGTCTAAGAAATTATGAAAACGAAATTCTTCACCTGATTGCAGCACTTGTAAACCTTAAAGAAAAATTTCCATCGATAAAATAGGACTCGACAGGCTCAATTGAACAGGCCCAGTAACATGAGAAATAAAAACGATGATAAATGATTATCACTCCGTTTCTTCGTGTGTGTGTGTGTGTGTGTGAATGTGTGAATCGGTGTACGTACATATATACATACATGTATTTATATTGCATTATATCGTATAATTGTTGAAGTTTTTTTTCCGTGACGGATCTTTCGAAATTTCAATAACATAACGTCCTTTTTGTTCAAAATACAAAGCAGCAATAGTTACTCTTGTTAAATAGAGCTACTGTTGTTATATGTAGCTGTTCTTTTACCTGATGACAGTAGGCATGCTCTCTTTTTTCAGACTTCGCTTAGTATCATCATACTTCCCCAGGAAAGTCTTCCTGCTTCAAGCCCTTTTCAATGAATTCATTTGTAACGAAAACGAACATTTAATTTCAATAAGTCCCTTTTCTTTAATTATACTCTGCATGTGGGTAAGTGATCTGAGCTATTGTTGTCGTTTAGCTGAATCTAATGGGTGCCACTAATGGAGTAAAGACTCCTTCCTCCTCTGGAGCACCAGGTTATAACACCAATGACATGACAATATTTATCAGCCTGTTGGGCATTTCATTCGATTCAAATGGTGATAATGTTTGGGATAACGATAATGTATTTGTATAAATTCCTTGTATTATAATATGCATGTCTATACGTCATTTCATTCAAACTATTATTTTTGCTCATTTTCATTCTTTGGACGTCGCAATGTATATAAATTTATAAATACAGACATTTTTTCTATAGTTATTCATATGTATCAGCTATTGTTTTACAGTTAGACTTTATCATGGGCCATGTCATTTATTCCTTTTCATGTATTGCTGCTTTGTCTATATTTTCCCTCTCTTCTTTTCACAAATATTGAGCATTCTCAAGTACACATCATACAAGTCCCTGCTATATATATACCTATGTATTCGTATCAAAAAGTGCTCAATGCAGATAGCAGAGCAATATACATGAGGTAAAACACGAAAAATAAGAACTATGATTGCAACTAATAGTTCGTATTTTTCGTGTTTTACCTTATGTGTGTATATATATATTATTATATATATTATTATATGTATTATTATATATATATTATTATATATATATTATTATATATATTATTATATATATATTATTATATATATCATATTATTACTTACTCTTTAGATCAGCCGATCAGAAATAAAATCCTGAACTATAAAAAAACTGTCTCAACTCTTAAATTCAAACTCGACAATGGTCTTTATGTGATTGATAATTTGCCAGAATGTGAATGCCACTTGTCTGATTTTCGTGATGAACACCATGAACATGTTGTCACTGGTGACCTAAAGTTCATAAAAAATGGTAAACGTAGAAAACTACTCACAAAAGGTCCTAATTTTCGAGAAGCTAAATCAATAAATTACAGTAGATGTTTTACTTCTATTGAAAGCGGTTTGCTTGAATTCGTTGAGAAACTTGCTGTAAAATCTAACATCAAAGTTAAGAGTCTCAAGCCATGGAAGGATGAAGTTCTTGCAAAGGTCAAAGATAAAATTTCTTTTCTAAAACATAGAACAGACTTTCGCCCTGTCCAACCAGTTTTAAGAGACCCTTCTGTTGTGACTTACTTGCAGAATCTGTATTCGAAGTTTGTTCTTGTTCCAATTGACAAGGCAGCTAACAACATTGCTAATGTTTGTAAAAGACTTTATATCTTGCGACTTCTGAAAGAACTTGGTGTATCGGACAATCCAGCATCAGAAACTTAAAACTTTGTGATCTTCCATCCGACACAGTAGTTAATACAAATGTTGAGCTATGTAAAAATTTCAATCTCTCCGTTTCTAGCAAACAGATGTCATTATTATTAATGCACTGGACACCTAAAATGCACTATTCACAATCAAAAGCACGCTTCATTGTGGCTTCGGCTTCTTGTTTTACAAAACCTTTGAGTCAGTTAGTTTCACTAATTTTCAACAAAATCTACCACCAAATTGAGAGTTTCCATCAAAGGAGTATTTTTTTATAAAAACTACAACCGATTTTGGGTCATAGAAAATTCCAAACCTGTTTTGGAAAGGCTTGTTAAACTCAATAAAAACAAAAAAGCGCAGTCCATTTCCACCTTCGACTTTAGTACTCTGTACACAAAGCTTCCCCATAGTGACCTCATCGATATTCTTTGTGAACAAATTCGTGTTTAATGGTGACCAAAAGACTGACGATGGCAACAGAAAATTCTTAACATTAAAAGGCAGTAAATGTTTCTTTTCACGTACTAAACATGGCAGTAATAGCTACACTAAANATTCACAGTCAAAATCACGCTTCATTGTTGCTGCGGCTTCTTGTTTTACAAAACCTTTGAGTCAGTTAGTTTCACTAAATTTCAACAAAATCTACCACCAAATTGAGAGTTTCCATCAAAGGAGTATTTTTTTATAAAAACTACAACCGATTTTGGGTCATAGAAAATTCCAAACCTGTTTTGGAAAGGCTTGTTAAACTCAATAAAAACAAAAAAGCGCAGTCCATTTCCACCTTCGACTTTAGTACTCTGTACACAAAGCTTCCCCATAGTGACCTCATCGATATTCTTTGTGAACAAATTCGTGTTTAATGGTGACCAAAAGACTGACGATGGCAACAGAAAATTCTTAACATTAAAAGGCAGTAAATGTTTCTTTTCACGTACTAAACATGGCAGTAATAGCTACACTAAAGTGCAAATAAAGTTGATGACAATGCATCTGATCTCTCATTCATTCTTCACACTTGGTAACCTTGTACTTCACCAAACTATAGGCATCCTGATGGGAATCGGTCCAGCCCCCTTCTGGGCAAATCGTTATCTTCATCATAAAGAGAATGTTTTTATTTCAACACTAACACGGATTGATCGCTACCCGGGATTCAAGTTGAAAAACACATTTCGTTTTATCGACGATGCTTGCTGCGTCAATGATCAAGGTGAATTCGAAATTTCCTACAGAGATATCTATCCAGAAGAACTGGTACTCAAATGTGACCATAAAGGTCAACATGCCACATTCCTGGAATTGGATATTACTATTCAGGATGATATCTTCATTTATAAACTTTTTGACAAAAGAGACAACTTTCCCTTTTTCATTGTTCGCATGCCGGACCTAACTGGTAACATCCCAGAACACGTGTTCTACGGAGCCATCTCCTCAGAGTTTTTGCGAATCGCCCGTGCTACACTCCTCCAATTTTCTTCCTAAGGGTCGAAGTTTATTTTCTAGAATGCTAAACCAAGATGCCAAAGTAGATAAAATTTTGAAACATCTCGACAAGCTTTTTGATGCTCATGCTAGTGATTTTTCTTCTTTCGACAAAAGTTTTGACATCCTGAAAAACGACATATGTAGTATCAATTAATTTCTTCTTACATTTTTGTATACTATCATCTCATATCTTATTCATATTTTTTCTCTGAATGGCATAACAGTAAAGGTAAAGTGGAGTAGCGAACCACTTTGTATGTTTGGTGGTATGGCGTAGTGAACCATGCGAGACTCATCTGATGGCAAGGATGGGTGAGATTGTGTCTTCTATATTTTCACTTTTATGTCTCTTTTCCACCATTCGTCTATTCTAATTCTGCTCTCATTCTATTCTCTCTATTTTTAATCCATCTATAATCTATTTATCTTGCCCTATTGATCTAACGTGGTAGTGGCATTTGGCCACTGCTGCTGGGGAGCCATATCCTTGAAGTTATCTCAAAGTTAATTCCCCGAAATAACTGATATGGTCATGGACTGATGACCAAAGATTTCAATTAACCATCTGGGCATCTGTCATCTCTCATAGTTTCTTTTACACTTCTGCACAAATGTATTCCCATTCCCTTTTTTACACTGTTTTAATTATTTTTTTTTATGTTGTTTTGTCCCCGTATTTGTCTTATGTCCCGTTTGTTTGTCCTGTTTAGTAAAATTGCCGATTTACATCTACAACCATGAGCTTAGCACTTATACTATATATATATATATGAGTTGCATGTGTTAAGGAAAGATTACGAATTACCTGAATATTGACCTCCGTCGCATATCCCATCCCCAAGTGTTTTAGCTGACATGCAGTGATGCAAAAGTGGAAAAGGTGAAAAAGGACAGTCTTGTTCCACTCTTCTCAACAAGGAAAAAGGATATGAGGTGCAATCATCATTGATCATTTTTATTTGGATACCCTGAATACATGGATCTCATTCACTAACAAAATACTGAAAGAAAGTTTCATTTGGTCATAGTTTTATCTACGATGACCATTCATCACACTCATTTGCCTTTTCTAGGTCTAGTTTTAAGGGGGCAGGGAATTCGATCCTTTGATGGAAGTATAACATTATGACAAGGATAGATAGGATGACAAGGATCCTTTCGCATCTGACAGTCATTGAAGATTTCGTTTAGGAAAGGTTGAAGTCACATTGACAATGTTTTGTCTACAGTTTTTCTAATAACTTTTAAAGGGAAGTAGGCCACCATATGCTGAGTTCCATTTTATCATTCTTTTTTTAGATACAAACAGATGGAATCCAAGACGTACCATGATCTGCATGGTCTATCCAGAGCCTATTAGCTATTTCACACTGCCACACCTTTCGATCACTTGTCATTTTCTAGTTGGTATCATATACCTTTAAGTCTTCTCTCATAAGATCTCTCTAACCTCTTTTCTGTCTCCATCTACTCCGCATTCAGCTACCTACATTTTCAGAAATGCCCTGATCACATCGAATTCATCCTTTGTAATATTTGTTCATACAAGGGAAGTCTCCTTTCTTTTGAAAATGAAGAAAATGGCTGTAAAATAACTTGTTGATAGAATCTTTTTCGTCTACTGATAGAATCTATAGACAGAATGTTTTCGGTAAATATTTAGAAACACTTAAAAAGGAGGAAAGTTGTTTCAACTCACGAGTGTGAAACATATAATGGAGGAAGTAATAATGAATGAAAAGAAAATCAGTAACTGCAAAGGAAACACTCTGAAATTTACACAACTGTTGAATGAAAAGACTTACAGAAAAGTGAGACTTGAAGTTGTAAACATTTTTATGTTTATTGTCTTGCTACATGGAAGTGAAAAAGGCAAGGGACAATACAAATTCTATTTAAAAAGAAAACTAGAGTAGCTGAAATGTGTTTTTATAGCTGCATGCTTAAAATTTCATACAGTACCCACACAGTAAATAGTGCAGCGTTGGCGGAACAATTGGAAAGAAAAAAACCCTGATCGACAAGACAAAAAGATATGAACTAAATTTTGAGGATAGTTCATCATAAAGTTATATTAAAAGTATGACAATATGTTCGACAGTATTCTTTCTAAAAAAAATTCTGGTCCAACGAAGTTTGATGATGTGCAAGATGAGTATATTAAAAGCACGTCTGTGGCTATCGAAATGTCAAGAAGGAACAGGAATCAAGATGGATTTAGTATGGCCATTCTTTAAGAAGAAATGGAGACTAACATACAGAAAGAAATGCATTGGACAAAGATATTAAAGTAAAGAAACCAGGTGGAATACCTAAGATCAGGTGGAAGGATTGCTTTAATACCGATTTGAGGGAAAAGCAAGTAGATGAAAGAAGTACACAAAACAGAAATTTTTTGGAGAAGCTCATCAGTAATGGTGACCTTGAATAGGGATAAGATAGGACCAAGAAGAAGATATTGGTTGGAAAAGAATTAAATCTACCCAGAAAGTAACAAATATTAGCTGAGTGGAAACAAATGAAATCTGCAGGATTGTCTGCGACAGGAAATTTGAAATAATTATGAATCCTAACATAGTGCACGGACATGTTGGACGGAAAAAAAGAATAAATAATTTGACAAATTTTGTCATCAGGCAACATTGTCTGACAATCAAAATGCCAGTCACAAAAGGTGGCTGTTTTTTTACTCTCCTTTCTGTTTTTCTTAGGAAATCACAAAAATCGATGGATTCGTGTTATCTCATTCAGGCGTGTTCAACACTTCGGATTAATTTATTACTGGCTGATGGCTTTGGAACAGAAGAGAATAATTTTTGTCAAAATCCTACATACTAACACCTATAACCTTCACATGCTAGACACATTTTCATTATAATATTTTTGTCATATGTTATATCTGTAAGATATGTGATACTCTTTTAAATGTAGTATACATGGATAAAAGGCAGATACATCCAACAGACAAATATGCTCGGAAAAGAGAGCATTGACGGAATATATTTTTATGGACTTGAAGGGACAAGACTAAGGGTTTCCCACCGTTTTCCAACAGGATGAAAACGTTTGCAAACCAATGACTCTAAAGAAATGATTCAGTTTATTTGTTTTCATTGCCAAATTGCCAAATGGTTAGATTACATAATTTTAGTTTGGAAGGGCATACATTAAAATCCTTCCCTGTCGGTGCAAAGCTATTTTGATTTTGTTTCACTTTTTTTAAAACTAATAATTATACAAATTTTATTGCAATTTTTTTTAATTTAATTCAAAATTTGTTTTCGTATCATTTTAATGGTATATATATATAAATATATATATATATATAAATATATATATATATATATATATATAAATGTGTGAATATTTGTATATTATCGTTATTATTATGTATAAATGTAACGATAGAAGGAGAGTGACAAGTGGATAAGGGACCGAGATATACAAAGACAAAGAATAGAAATCCCAGATCAAATAGCAGTAAGAATTTATAAAATTCGACTTGTATTTTTAACTTTGTCGGTCAAACACTTAAACCTCCATAGGGTTTGTACATCTTTCTGTTATTATCGCAAATTATGGAGTTTAAGCAAAGCAATTACTTGATGAACAATGTTAACCACTTATTCTCATGAAGTTCAAAACCACACAACTACCGTGTATTTTCCTAAATCACTTTTAAAAATTGTTTTACCAGTTTATAAGTGATATTTTCCTTTCTCGTTTCATGTCGGTGAGAACTTTAACTCATGTTTTTAACTAATTTTACGTTTGACCTTCATAATTTATTTTTTTGCTTTGTGCAGTTAATGGAATAAATTAAATGTGATAAAAACAGTTACCGCCTTAAGTATGTCTATCTTTTGATTTGTCACTATAAATCTTACCATTTTCACTAAAAATACGGTACACTTTATGTTAAAGATATTGTCACGAAAGGGATTTTCTAGCTTCAGGGAATAGTGAATAAGGTATTTTAAAAGTAGCATAAAATGTTTGCGTTTATATTTTTTTTTCTCTAGGTTGTTTCGTGGTTTCGTGTTTTCGTTGTTTAATGCTTTTGTGGTTTATATTGGTTCTAAAAGACATCTGTGCTTGAACAAGTGAAACACGCTGATGTGTAATAGGAGAAAGAGAGAACATCATCGTTATTTCTTGGTGTTCCTATTACCTAGATAATAAGGTGAGGTATAAAGGAAAATTGACAACCTTCTTAACATCACTTTATCATTGAATAACTGAACCCTCGTTATATTGTATTCGTTAAACTGTTTTACACCGAAATATGTTGCTTGCGACCTAGAACACAGAGATTTACCAATTAAGTGAATATAAAGGGATCCAGTGATCTTTTTCATAAATTTCATAGATCCTTAAGCAAAACATATTCACAATTGTGGCTCGATAAGTGACTTGCCGCTATAGTGCAATAAATTCAAGAGGTGTTTAAAGAGTAGTTGGTATAATTCAAGGCCGTAATTTCATCCTGTGTGTCATAAAAATCCATTTTAGCTTTTCACAGTAACTTGAATACCTAATAAAGCAGCAAACCCACAGTCTAAAGAAGGGTAGGACTGACCTTAAGATAATAATTAATATCTTAGTTAAAATCTCTAAGCTGATTACATTTTTTAATCATAGCACATTGCATTAAGGGTGGGCTTAAAGCATTTCACGAGGCATTTCCTTTAGCTTTGTAAATCAAAGGACGGAAAGAAAAGTTCTTTATCTGCTGGGTCTTCAGCAAGTGAATAATAAAATAAATGGCAAAAATTATGAAATAATAAAGATTACGTTACAAGATCTAAAATAGTCAATATACAAGAGAGGAAGAAAAGAATAGTAAGCAATTAAAAACAGGGCCTTAAGAAAAAATGGGAAGAAAGTTGAAGGAGCCATAATTGTATCTGGTATACCATGATGTACTTCAACAATTTAAATCCTGTGTTTAACCTCCTTTCAAAAGCTTTATTTGGCTCTTTTTTTTACCTTTTATATTTTTTTGAAATTGTATTTATGTATTGTTGTGCTCTCTACTTCAGACAATTTGTTTTCCCTTATTTCCTGTATCTTTCTAAGGGATTTTTCCTATCGTAGAGTACACTCTGTATTTCCATCAAAATTAGACAGAGACCTTCAAATGAATGAGTTACTTTTGATGGGATGGAGCTGTAACTTTTTCCTAGTTATCAAACGCTGGCTAAATAAAGAGCGAAAATTAAATTTAAAAAGGAAATAAATTACTTATGACAAATTATTTAAGGTGAATCTTAACGTAGAAAGGAATTCATCTTAGGAAGAATTGATCCATAATAATTAAACTATATAAGAAGTTTATTTTTTCAGTTGGATCCTAAACATACTTGATTATATATATATATATATATATATATATATATATATATATATATATATATATATATATATATATATATATATATATATATATATATATATATATATACATCTATATAGTATATATATAAAAAAAACAAAAA
>RDPX01000059.1:2414474-2444321 GCA_003991215.1 Morbakka virulenta | reverse complement strand
CCATCTAGTGATGGATGGGTGAAAAACCCACATTCAGCGCCCAGCAACAAGCCAGGAAAGTTGAATGCAGGCACATGTACTGTAGCCACAAGAGTGAGATAAAATAACCAAATAAAAATGGAAACATCACTTCAACCTTGCAAGTGGCGCCTCACAACAAGTGAGGAAAGGCACATTGCTCAAGCGGTTGTTGTTGTATGACAACAACTCATGACTACAGCACTCCCCACTCCTAGCCTGATAGCTGACAATACATGGAGATATTATTATTATTATTATTATTATTATTATTATTATTATTATTATTATTATTATTTACCCCTTCAAACTACCTAGAAACACAAAAACAAATTTTTCAAAAACATCCAAGGAAAATTAACAATGCAGTTAAAAAGTGATGTCACAGCATGAATAAAGGTAGTGTTGAATATACTTGGTAAAGCAATATTATCTGGGATACAACATATTAAGAGTTAGACAACCTATCGTTTTACCACAGGGATTTTACATTTTATTATTTGTTCCTAGACTGTATACTTTCACAGATAAAAGAAAAAATAGTTTAAAAAAGAATTTATATATAAATATATAATTCTGGATAATTGGATCATTTCCTTTTATCATATTTCCATCTCTGTTCACATCTGCGGCATATAGCATATTACTAAATTCGAAGAAGAAAAGCATCCAGGATTGCAACTTGATAAAATATTTTTAATATTTTTTGTTACAGATAAAAAAAATAATATTAGATATTATCGGATAAAACCGGCATGATCTCTCAAATTTCATATATATGGGGACAAGATGTCCCTTAGAATTCCTATGTTCTGGGACTAACTGGTTTATTAAGGAATTTGACGGCAATCTGATTCAAAAGAACTAGAGGTACCAGACTATACCAAGGCATTTGGTTGTGTGGTCAAAGTACCATTTAACCATTGCTCTTCGACCATCTATCCATCTATCTATCTATCTATCTATCTATCTATCTATCCATCTTTCCTTCCGCTCTACCTAAAATTTGTATCGGAATGTATATAAATCTTATTCTTGGTACTACACCAAACCACAGTTGTTCAAACTAATATTTAATTTTGTCAGCATATTTCTAGTCGATTCTGATTTTAAATCTGGAAAGCTAACGTTATTTATCAACTTATGTGTCGGGTCCAGGATGGGGAGAAGAGAAAGTCGGCAAAACAGGTTGTAATTTAACTACAAACTTGATAGAAAATTGTGCCTGAAAACATCAGTCCATGACTTTACATTTGACAGGCGGCCAATCACTACACAGTGGTACTAATATTTTTTCACTCCTTAGAGGCATTGATAATAACCAATTGTTTTTCAACACCCTCATAACACTAGGAATAAACGACTGCCCTACTCATACTTTTCCCTAAGTGTTCAGCAGGCAGGAGGGTAATTGTCCTGCTGGCTCGCTCGTGGGGCATGCTACTGGGATTGATATATTACTTACAGTTACCCAGGATGAGGTGGGCCTTCAGCTGAGTTAAGAATGTGGCCAGGTTAGTTGTCAAAATTGAGTTTAGTCTAAAACTTGGTATAACAGTATCTGACCCACCTCCTCCCACAATTCAACCACAATCATCTTTTTCTAAATTTTCAACAGCACTCTTTTGGCATTATGATACTGCTCTCAACCAGCAACTGGTGTAAGACCCAACTTCAAGTTTGGCCCTACTCCTGCCACATTTTCACTGCCTATTTGTTTCAAATTTTGACAAATTGATGTTGGAAATATGACACGTGTGCTTTCTTTACTGAATTTCCAAGTGAAACAAATATTTGTACTGCCAATTCTGTTTTTTTACGATTTGTAGCTAAAACATTAGGTCCAGTAGATTGTAAATATAAAGTTCGGTCAAGAAAATGTACTTACTAAATAAAAATGTTTCACAAGTAGTATTTGAAACCATGCCCCCGTTCATGGGCCAGTGACCACGAGTGTGGCGCCTAAGACCGCTTGGCCATCCTGACAGGCTTTTTACGAGGGAGATTATTAGTCAAATTACAAAGTTTTTTTTTATAACCAACATGTAATTACTTAATTACTCAATAGTAAATTGAGATTCTCAGGCATATAATTAATAAAAAAGTTGCGCATCTTGCCAATACATTCCTATAGCAAGTTTTTGTCACAATAGGTCTAAAAATCAGGCCGTGCGTCAAAAAATTCGGGTGAATGAACACTTACCGCCTGGCACAGAATAGAACATAGATTTTGGCGGGAAAACTGCTCCAGATTGTAGGCATGCTTGGGAGCGAAGCGAACTAGCAGGACAAATGATTTGAAATTACTCTTAAATTACTGACAATAGTGAAGCATAGTCACAATTGTGTTCTTTCAGAAGCTTTTCATGTAAAACTTGTCCCCAGCACTATACATAGGTCTAAAGGCCTCAAAACAACTACAATTGTAGTAGATTTGGGAGATTTTGTATATATATTCGTATATCTGAACACTTTGCTAATATTTAGTTAAGGATGACAAGATAAATTTGTCCAAATATCCTGCGCAAATATAATATTTTATTCCATGTTTTTGATATTTTGAAATCTTGGAAATGTTCATATTCGTACTTTGCTTTTCCCTTTACGTTATATTCAAATCGACAGGATCTGTTTTAGGTGTTATCATGCCATGGTTTATAACGTGTATAACATTGATATGTACATTAATTTAAGGTTATGTGATTGTGGATCTTGACACATGCTCTACGTTTAGCCTACGTGACTGCCTGATCAAAAGCCGAAGCCATTGCAGTTTTTTTATTGATATTTCAGTCTTCACTTCAAGGAATGCAGAAGTTCTTTTCCCTAATTCAAATTTTATTTTTTGTAGGAAAGGAACTGTGTTTGAAATGAAAGTAGGCACAGGACATTCTCTTTAAGTAAGACCGTGTTAAGGGGATTAGTGGGCTTGGCTAAAGAGTTCATGACTTTGAGCAGTAGGGAGCCGTGAAAGAACTTTTGAGACGGGGCATTTTGCCAAGGAATGCTCAGTTCAGCTCGCAGCTAAATACTATCCATAGTATACTATCTGGATAGAAAGAGAAAACAACGAAGCGTCTTAAGACCCGATACTTTCCAAAGTAATCCCATTAAAGACTATTGTCAATCCCAAAGTGTACCCAACTGTAATGAAAACTCGTGAGTTATAACTGGACGGAGGCTGATCCACTTGCACACAACCCGATTTAGCAGGATTTTTAACAAATACTCCCTGTATTCTATAATTAATAGGTTGCTAACCTATTAATTATAGAATAAGGTTATGTTTTTTATCCTGAGCATATTTCACTAATCTTCCAGCCAGCACACCTCTCACCTCCTAAGAAATGATACCGTTTGAATTTTTAATAGTAAGATTTGAGTAGCTGATGGACTAAAATTATAAGCCAAGCCAATCAAAAGCCTCGATCAAATATTTTCTCCCAATGAGCTCGCGTTATTTGTCAAATTTGAAAAGAGTCTGTTAGCGAGGCTAAGTTCATCGTTGCTTCTCGACAAAGCGATGACAAGATATAGTTGATCAATCAAAACAAAGGTTTTGCTTTTGTGTTTTTAGCGGGAAAGACGGTGAGAGACAGATTTTTTAAAATAGATTGCTAACAATGGATTCTTCCAACTGTAATTTTTCACATGATTACCAACAGAAGTCGTTGATGCAAAACAGAAAAGACAAATTATTGAAAATGGCAGTTTAAATGAGTTAGATCTGAACAAGTTTGCTGAAAAAGATTAACTGAAAAGGGACTAGCTAGGTAGAGAGGAGTTCCAATGTATAGATAAAAATGGTCACCTTGATGTTTAGGCAGTTTCTACCAGTATCTGTACAACTTTGGACACAATATTGCGGTTAATATGCTGTAAACGGCCGTATTAAAACGTTTTGCAATTTTGTCCGTTACATAAAATTTTTAAATGATTATGAAAAATGCAAACATTTTGTGTACACTGGAGCTTTGAATTTTGAGATTTTGAAAATTTCGTTTTTGAAGAATATACATACCCTTCTTCTGATATGTATTTTTAATTTTATTCTATTAAAGAATAGTCTTGCAGGCTTAATAAAAATAGCTTTTTCGTTCACAAATCAAATTAAAACAAGCTTAGATTAATAATTGGTTCATTAATACAATTTTTACTATCCTGGTTGACATGAAGAGGTTTGAAATAATACTGCACGCTTAAATGAAACGTTAGTTATGACAACGTTAGTTTAAATGAGGGTGTTTCCATATAAAGAAGGCCATGGTTTATATTTCATCAGGAGCTGCGTTTCCAACCTCTCACGCTTCCGTGCCGCTCAGAGACGGCCAGCTTATTTTCTTTAAGAATTAAAAGTGATAGGGAACAATAATGGCTTACCTACTAAAAAAAGGCATGGTAAATAAAACACACCCGAACTTTAAACTTAAGGCGATGACACAGGCTGAAGACGTTAATTTTAATTAGAAAGAACAAGAAGAATCTCATGCAAGTCTTCTTTGCGCGTTATTATTGCTAATAATGCCTTTTTTAATGCTATTTATGCTCAACTACATTTTGGTTAGTGGCTTCTTTCATAATCCTTTATTATTGGAAGAAATTTTGATCAACCTTTCATTAAGTTCTGAAATGCGATATTTTAGACGAAAGATAATACCTATTTAAAATTATAATTTGAGCTGATAAGTAAATTGCCATCCAAAGCGTAAACCGGTGTGTATACTTATTTTCAAAGTGTATATTTAGAAGCAACTTATTTTGTATTCAGTTTCCTGGGACATTGAAGTACTATTTCTGCCAGCTTTACTACTTTCTAACAGACAGAAGGCAGATTTAACTGTATTTTTATTTCTGTAAACAAATCAGAATATTCTATTCCATTTCACTTTGTTATTTCAGGATCCTTGATATGAAAGATACATTCAGTTGTTATTAAAGTTATGTTTACTTAAGACATAATCCCTTGCTCAATAATTTTTAGGGACACGCACAACATAGTAAGAATAGATGGACCCTTAGGCTCACTGCTGTTGTTCCTCTTATTTTCATCTGCGTAGTTCCTCTTTTTAATTGGCTTTTATCTTCTCAGTGACATGTTCTCATAATAATACCATGTCTTTCGGTCTCATCATTTGTAAATTTAGAATTGATGGCAAAAGAAAGATCAAGAGATGAGTATAAACTTGGAATGCCAAGATTCGCATGCTTATAAGATCAATAAAACCAATGATGTCAAAGTTTGTCAAAATACTATGAACTCTTGATGTATTTCGAATATAATCTGACGGGCGGACCCTTAGAACCGAGAACCATTGGTCAAACGCGAAGCAGCTTTAAGTTTAAGACAGCCTCAGCTCTTTTTGTTCTTGTATTGGTCAGGCTGTGAATCTTATAATAATTGGTAGGGATTTTTATGTAGACAAGTAGGCGGATTGTAAATCCAAATTTGCTCTTGTAAGTAATAGAACAATACTCCTGATGAAAGACGGTCTTAACTTGATATCTTAAATTACAAATTAATGTGTAGTACAGAAGATTTGTACAATTCATTGAAATTTCTTCTACACCAAAAACGTTTACCTAAGCTGCTACATTGCAAGAAGATCCGTTGTTAGCTTCAGACCTGGATGTCTGATCAGGGATTTCCTACTTTTCAAACTAATTTTCGCTTAACAGGTTGATTAAATAAACTCATTTAAAAAGAGCTCTTTTATTTTGTAAATAAATTCCCCTCTGTTGCACAAGCCTTAAAGAATAGATGTTCTACATGCAGTTTTGCTTTTTGAACATGATCTCATTGATGTCGGCTGAATGATTAAAATATTTCTTGTCATGTAACATTAAAAATAAGAGTTGACATAAACGTTACGACAGCTAAAGGAATATGGTTGCATACAATTAGATTTATAATTCTTAATTGTAAACAAAATGTTTTGGAACAAATGAAAGGCCTGGTACCTATTTGGCACTAGGTTCATGCAACCTGTTCAATAACATCCACGTAATTCCGCAGGTGTGCCATACGAGTAGTGAAAAAAGAAGGGGTCTTCTTTTTTGTTCACAGCTGTTTCCGTCAATGCTTCTGATTTTCAATATACAAACGCACACACACACACACACACATATATATATATATATATATATATATATATATATATATAATATGGCTATAAATGACTTTGTGGTAAACTTCTACAAAACAAAATTAATGTTCTTCGTGTTAAATACGCATTAAATAGTTGCACGTAAATGCTCAGGTCCAGGCCATTTTTATAGTTTTGCGTCATTTGGGGATAAAAATATGCAAGAGCAACAGAAGCATCATAGGTGTCATCTCCAAAGAAGGATAGGTAAATTCAAGATATCACACAGGTTTCCTTCTTAGGGAGACCAAGTAAGTAAATTTATAAATATTACACAGAAAAAAGACAAAAAAAGGGCAACCAGGAAAGAAATTCCTTTCTCCCACAACAAAGTTCCTTGAAGTGCACCGTCTTAGCCCAGTCATTGGAAAAAATGACTTCAAAAACACATCACGCAATTTATATCGAAAGAAAAACCACTGTCATTCTGCTATTATCCTATGTCAGGGAAAATCGACATAATTTTAGGCAACTGTGAAAGATTCTTCTTCTTTTAATAACTTCTGCCTCTTGTGTAGTTGATTTTCCAGTCAAGATAAGATGCTATAATTTCCTTTAACGTATAATATGACCCATATATTGGTCTTTTCTCCTATGAAACATCTATAACAAAGATTGCTCTTGGTTCACTCCTTTCAGAACAGCCCAACATCTTTTCTTTGAGATGTACGGGATCCGCACTATTGTTCGTAAGTTTTCTCCTTACTGTTTTGTTTATAGATAGATAGATAGATAGATAGATAGATAGATTGATTGATAGACAGATAGACCAAAGTATTTATAGGTTTTACATTATTAGATCTTTCTGGTTTGACTGATATGATTTAAAAGGGAATCTCATTCTCCTTTTTTTTGACACACGTTTTTTTTAATAAGAAACTAAGCTTTTGGGTCTCTAGCCAGTTTCTTACAGATTTACCTTAAATTTACTATAAAAGTTTCTTAAGGGTTTCTTATTACACTATATAAGAATTTTTGCCTTATTGGGAGGAATGTCACAGAGAACAAACTTTTATGCTTATCTTTTTTGTTGTACATAGTGCCTACACAAAAACTAATTAAGAGTGTTTATGTATGTCTTTACAATAGAATTATTTCAATGCCATCGAAATCATCTACCTTTATATAATTGTCTGTTCCATCAGGAAACAAGATTCGATACTCATCTAATTTGCTATTATACCATTGTATGGTACCAGTNACTAAGCTTTTGGGTCTCTAGCCAGTTTCTTACAGATTTACCTTAAATTTACTATAAAAGTTTCTTAAGGGTTTCTTATTACACTATATAAGAATTTTTGCCTTATTGGGAGGAATGTCACAGAGAACAAACTTTTATGCTTATCTTTTTTGTTGTACATAGTGCCTACACAAAAACTAATTAAGAGTGTTTATGTATGTCTTTACAATAGAATTATTTCAATGCCATCGAAATCATCTACCTTTATATAATTGTCTGTTCCATCAGGAAACAAGATTCGATACTCATCTAATTTGCTATTATACCATTGTATGGTACCAGTGTGCCATTCATTATCATAAAGAGCGCGTATTTTTCTCTTTGACATTATGTGATCATATACACGATCGGTTTCCTCATCTTTGCGTTCGCCATTTGAAACACTAGCATCTTCGAATGGATCCTCAACATCACTCTCTAAGACTTCGCTAGGCTCTGGTGCAGCCACTGGAACAACGCATTCTGCAGCATTTTCAGAAATTTGAACGGGTAATGTTTTTGGCACAACATAATCATGGAGGCCTTCAGGCTTAATTTTGGAATCATTTGAGCCATGGGCAGTAATAAGGCAACCAGTTTTCTCAAAGCAACGATATCGAGTTTGATTGTATTCCTCTGACTGCAGACGTTCATAGGCTTCACCAACCCAATGTGTGATCAAAATTCTACGTTCTGACGCGGTAAATTTTCTTTCAGAATTTCTCAACCACAGATCAATGTTTTCCTCACTTTCTAGCCACTCATCTTGGATGTTGCCTATCAATCTTTAGTAAAGTGCGCCATAGCCATTGTCTACCGGCTGCCATATGTCTGTAGCATCTTTAACTCTAAACCATACGATCCCATTTAGTGCTTTGATCTCAGACAAGAACTGTTCAGATGTTTGTGCACTCAGGTTATCACAAAATAAAACAAACTCGGTAAGGTTTTCCACGGCAGGCCTTAAGGTATTTCGTACCCAATCAACACTCAGTTGAGTATCTGCCTAAGCACATTGCCGCCAATATTTATCAACTGATTTATGATAAGCAGCTTTCTCTTCCTCTGAGACTCGTTTTCCAGTGCCTCTGAATAAGATAGCTATTCTCACCTTGTTGTCTTCTGCAGAAAAGCAGATTTGTAGTGTGCACTGGCGTTTTTCCAGCCCACTTCCAGGTTGGCTCACCCAAACTCTGTGCTCTTTCTTTTTGGCTTTTGGCACATCAATTTCGTAGGTTACTTTCTTATCAATTGCGAAAGGCAGTGGCACTTGATCCACGTTAAATCTACAGCTTAGCTGAAAACGTCCCCACTTTGCGTCAAAAGTAGGTTTTGACTGTCCAGTTTTAATAAGTTTCTCTCTTAATGAACGATGCCATGCCTTCATTTTTCCTTCATAACCTTCTTTTCTTATTTGTTTCTTTCGCTGAACCCGTCTCAATTTAATGTTGTATTTTTTTAATGAAACGCATAGCAGCATTTTTTGGTATGCGAGGTGCGTTCGGGTTCAATTCAGCATTGATTTTGTTTGCATTAACATAAATCCGAGCATACGAAATTTTCATACCAAGACTCCTTGCTTTCGCAAATTTTTGGTGAAGTTTCACAAAAACAGTGTGATGCTTGTTACTTGTTCGTCCTTTCTTCATCGGCTTCTTCGCCCTTCCTTCAGCCACGTGGCTACAAATGCGATTTTCATCCTGTTTCCATTTAGTCACTAAAGACTTATGGATTCCATAATTTTGTGCAACATCGCACAACTGAAGTGTACTGTTCTTTACCTCATTAATAACTTTTAATTTAAACTCAAAATCATATGAGCTCCTTTCCTTTTTCAATGCGTTCACACTTTTTTCTTCGTTTTGTACTATTTTAGTGACTAAGTTTTCAACTAGGGACTTAGCAATAGCTCCAAAATGTTCTTCACTTTTTTCAGATGAGTTGCTGAACGAAATTTGCTTTGCAGATGCTGGTTCTTTTATGCACCATTTTTCATGCATCCACTGAGCACCTTTTATTTTGAATAACGACCTACATTTTACACAAGGGAACGTAGAATCGTTTTTTGTTGTTGGTGTAGGTGCTGTGACATTAATCCATTCACCACGATGCATAACTTTCTTCGTAAAGTTAAATTTGAACAAAGTTGCTTGCTTTGACATGATTGAGCGATATACAGTATCTCAACTATTATTTAAACTCGCAATTAAAATAAACTTTGCAAACATTTAAACGTTCGAAATTTATGATAAACTTCGTTTGAAAACAACCATTCGAATGTTCCAAAATTATGATCACGAAAAGTAAAGTCTGGGTTACACTACATTGAACAGGCGTTTTTCTTTTCTTTTGGTTTAAAAAGACAAATCTTTCACAATATTCTTAACAACGAGGGAAAAAATTTAGCTCACAAAATTTCTCAGTTTCTTAGAATAGAGTGAGCTTACTACAGTAGTTTCTTAGGTTTCCGAGCTCAAGCGAGTAGAGTTTCTTATAAACCGGTTTCTTATAAAAAAAAAGACGTGTATTGCCCTGCTTCATGTTGTGTTTAACTTCAGTGTCATCCAAAACTCTTTTTGATGATGTCCTTATTTTGACGTTTAGCTTAAATACCAGTGATGTTAAGCTCAGTTTCACCTATATAGGTTTCCTAGTATTATTTCAATTTTAAGTGAGAACAGATCTTGAAATAAAACGTAACATTGACTTACTAAATATAGGATTCATTTAATTTTAAAACACTATGAAATACATGTTGTAGGTACAAGTATAGTCAGCAAACATTCTCATTATACAATAATTTTCATATATTCGTCATCTTCTGGCAAGAGACTGTGCAGGATTCATTCTAAGCTTACCAGGTCTACTAATGAATTTTATTGTCCTACGTTTTACTAATAACGCGCTTATCATAATATTTACTAACGACCCCTTTACCTTAAGCGTTATTCAAATCTTTAGGGGTTTTTTGATGGTTTTGTTTCCTAATTACTTTCTCCAATATAAATAAAAGACGATCGAGTTTTTATACCTTCTTCAAAAAAGTGTTGACAAAGGAAAAAATGACAAATTTGATCAAAAGGTATACGGTAAAATCTAATATTGTATAACTTTGCATTGGAGTGCCTTCTGGTCTTGCAATAGTTTTTTTCAGTTTTAACGTCACTTTCCTCCAGTGATTGGGGCTCAGATGGTGCCCAGCAGAGGGACTTTGTTTTGGCAGTGAGGAATTTCTTGGCCGGATGCCCCTCCTAACGCCAACCAATGGCTTTTTTTCTTTAAAGTTCCAGTTTCTTTTTGCCCGCTCGGGGAATCGAACTACGAACCTCTTGGCCATGGTGCAAGCCATTAAGCCACAGCTCCTTCTAGTCTTGCAATGGTGAACGTAATAATAAAAACACAGACGGAAAACAGTCTTCAACAATTTGTTACCAGGTTGGTTTTTTGAAATTTAACCAGCAAAAGTTGCATTGTCTTAGTAGATTTACAGTGACAATCGAAAGAAGATCAATTTTTAAGCTTGAATAAAAAATGCCTTTAGAGTGGTAAAAAATGTTGTTGTGGGGAAAGTGAACTTATTGGTATCTGTGCATAAGTACAGAAAAAAATTCTCTAATCAGACTGTACAAACCGTGAAAGACAAAGCAATATATTCAGATCTACCGGATTAAAATTAATATTTTTGCGACTGATGCCATCGGTGTGATGTGCTGTTTTTTACCCAGGGACTAACATGAGTATCAAATATGCCATAAATAAATATAACCAATTACATTTAGATTTTCTTCAAAAATTAGGCTTGTCAGTGAGGCATCGATTTCACTCAAGCCTTGACTTATTCCAAACATTTAGATTAATCTTTGGTATATTTTAATGATATTTTAATCATGTCTCAAATGAACTAGCACTTTGAATTTGTAAAGCAGTTTAGTAGTTTATATATTTATGCAAGATGATGAAATACCACCGTGCTATTTTAAATACCAGCTTTGGGTATGGTTATCTCTACCTATATCTTTATGCTGCAACAGCTAATTCTATACTGTTGATATATCTATGTGTTTATTGTAGTATCTCTCAGGTATGTACCTGTAGGTAAGGAGATGATAAATGTAGTTTAACAACGAAAATAATATCAAGCTCCTTGAAACTAAAATGTAAATTAAGTGACGATTTAAATAAGGGTTACTTATATTCTTTTTAAATTCTTATCTACATTTGAAAATGAACTTTGGTATTGGGAAAAGGGATCTTATTTCTTATGGAAGTGAATTTATTAAACAAAAAAGCAAAGAAAATAAATGAAAGGAAGTAATCTTTCTTAATACACAAATATAACCATGGCATATATATATATATATATATATATATATACTTACTGATACCTTTAAATATAAACAAAAACTATGTTTTATTCCAATTCTAATGATATACTTATCAATACATGGACAAAAGCTCAAGGAATTCAGCACGTTCAATAATTTATGCGTGTAATACATTACAATTGTTCTTTATATCAATAACTGTCTTCTGGTTGGACATAATTATGATTCCTCCTTTACAATGTCACATTTCTTGTAATTAATACCCAGTTACGTGCTATTCTATGAACAAATGCAATCGAAAACACGCTAGAAGAATGTTTTCTTACACCATCAAATGGAATATTTCTTAATCTTTCAAAAAATAATTTCATAAGGGGTTTGAGAGACTAAATTTCGATTTGCTTTCATGGAAATAACACTCAAATACAAAAAAGTACTTACATAACTATATACATTAAGATTTTTCAAATTGGCCTCTTGATTTACATTTATTTGTACTTTACACATCCTTAAAAAATAATTGCTTTCTAGTAAGAGTCAGATTACGGTTATCAAATACTTTTCAAGCAATCTTGTCTGGAAGAAGACATTTGCACTCCAGATTTGACTAAAAAATGATGCCTTTTCTACCCATTATAATCTACATTAAATATCAAGTCGATATTAACTTCCAGTTGCTTTTCCTTTTTCACTAATAAACCCCCAAACACTGCGTCCTTTTCCCTATTTTGTCTGGAGTTCTTTCGATAATTACTGAGATTTTCTACTAACTCAAATCTTTTACATGTCTGAAGAATCCCTCCCTTCTGTCTTTCTTTACTATTTGCCAACAGGTGTCTTGCATCAGTCATTCTTTTCAATACTTATTACTATCAAGGGCCTACACCAACATCATTATGTAAATATCTGTAAACAACCTTTTCCCATTTGGTTTTTTAGCATATATATATATATATACAAATATATATATATATATATATATACAAATATACATATATATACAAATATATATACAAATATATATATATACAAATATATATATATATATATAAATCCAGTATAGTATACAAAATAACCCGACAAATTTAGCAGTTACTACTAGTTTCATGTTTTCTTAACAATCTTCAAACTGCAGTTTGGTTTCAGGTTGCAGTTTGAAGATTGTTATGAAAACATGAAACTAGTAGTAACTGCTAAATTTGTCTGGTTATTTTGTATACTATACTGGATTTATAAACGCTCTGGAAACATTGAGCACTCTTAGTGAACATTGGTATACTTTACTACTATTACTATATATATATATATTTGTGTGTGTGTGTGTGTGACTCCTAATCATTATGTCACTTGTCTTTAGGGATACCTTATTTTATTTCTTTTTTATTTTTATTTTAACCTCTTTTTCAAAACTCAGTAGGAAAACAATTTTTCCATTTGTCTATTTCATCTTCTATTATTTTAGATTACAACCTGAAATTTGCTCTTTTTTTCTTATAGCCATTACGATACTCTTATCTAGGTTTATTTCTTGGATGCTAGATCATTTTAATCTTTTAATAAGCCTCATTATCATCTCATTGTTTAGTGAAATCAGTCCTGAGAAAATACATTCTTACCTTACTTGCTCTCTTTCTCCAATCAATCCGTGTTAGTAACTTGTTATATCAAAATCTTGCTGCTATTGTTCAAAGTCTTATCGACGGAATGTGACTTTTGTCAGTCTTTTTGTATAGGTGTTGTTGGGGAATGTGTTCTTCTGAACATTTCTTTACTGGTAATTGTATGTACTGCTGGTAAATGCTCAGTTTGTTGCATTTCGTGTGACTCGTTTTTTTCAACTTCTTTATCATTGTACAGTTGTTGCCCTGTGTTGTAAAAAAACGTTTTTTATTAATGTTCTTTTCCTTAGAAGCTTTTATTGTGAAACTATTTGGTTTCAGAGTGCCTCCCGTCACCATATGATTTGAATGTTTTTGTACAGTACTTAATCCTGAAAATTATCAACCACTTTCATTTTAGTCATCTTTTACTGCCTGTTTCTTTTTCTTATGTATCATCACCACCACCACCACCACCATCATCATCATCATCATCATCATCATCATCATCATCATCATCATCATCATCATCATCATTATCGTCATGATGCAATGCAATGCAGTAAATATATCTATGACCATATTTCTTCGATTATTAAATGTAAATTACTTTAAACTGAACATTCACTTCCTTTCTCCACGGTATGACTATTAACCTTTTAGACCCGATTCAAAAGCTCTGGAATTCAAGGAATGCAACTACGAGAGCATGACCAACTTTCTTTTTCAATGAAACCAAGATTCCATGGATTTTTTCAACCAACTGAGACCACTGTAGAAGAACTGGAGTTATGCTGCTTGAAGAAATTAAGCTTTACAACATTCTTGCAGATGTAAGAGCTTTATCATGTCATGAATCGTAAGCTTTTTCCGAGCTACGTTTCGAGAGATACTTCTCCCATCGACAGCCTGACGATGGACGAAGTTACTCTCGAAACGTAGCTCGAAAAAGGCTTACAACTCATGACATGATGAAGCTCTTACATGTATGGCTTCCTCTGAGTCCATAGAGTTCAGAATTTTTAAGAGTTCTTCTAATGAATGAAAGGGTTGGGGGATGCAACTAAAAGTTAGAAAGTATGCCTTTATGTTTTATTCATCCATTCATATGTTCATCAAATGGATCTCGTTATATAGAAAAAAACAGCTTCCAGCCCTCCCTTAAACATATTTTTTGCTAACCCTTTGTCTTTTTCAAGTTTTCCCAATGTCCCCAGAAGTGATGGCTCAGTTGAACAAATCCACAAACCAAAGTGAATTAGCTGCAACTTGTAATTTTCACTTTAGAACTGTACACAGTTTATAAAATTAGACAGTATTCGATTAAATGTGTTTTTTAATGTCAACTACCAAGTTTAATTCAAAAATAATTTACTTTTCAAATACAGAACAAGTAAAATCTTTTAAATTAAACTACTTTTCTCCTATTCCGCACGTTTTTTGCACAATTTCTTTGCGAAAACTTGACAGTGGAATTTTCAAATTGTAGCATGTCTGCAAAAGAAAGACTTCTACTTGCATGCGTGCTGTTGACAGGTGTGGTCAGCTCCCCGTGTACAGCACTGAAGCAGGGCAACGCTTTTTAATCTTGAAAAGAATTAAAGTTTTATTGAGAAATACACATTTGATCAAATGCTTTAGCCATGTCAACCATTCAAACCGAGTTAGTAGCCATTGTTATAAAACTTAATGACAACTTCAGTGAATATAGTTACAAGACTGGAAGATAGATGGATGAACTGTTCTTGGAAAAACTGACTTAAAAGTATTTCCTTAAACTTATAACCTAGAATTTACTAAGGGTTAGTTAGTGTACAAATTGCGATGGGAATCCCCTTTAGAATCATAAGAGTACAATGTGATTTCTTTTATTATTTTAACTTTGACTAGCGGTAAATATAAGAGCATTGAAAAAATTACCCTGCATTATGAAATCAAACGTAATTCCACCTTAATGATGTGGACCCTCTCTGTACAATTCCTTCATCGTTTTAGATATATACCAGAAAGCATAAATTGGTGTATGAAAATAAATGTCGACTAAAATAATACAGCATTTTTTAGGAGAATTTACTTTGATAAAGTTTATTTAAATTCTTTTTAACATGCTAAAGAATTTAATATTAAAATACTGGTGCTTGGAAGTAAGTTTTTTTACAGGGTGACTAAGTTTTTAGGTTTTTTTAAAGATTTATTGCTATTAGAACCTGATCTAATTGACAATTCAAGTTTTAAAAGCATACTTTGTATTGTTAGAATAATTCTGAATAATGCAGGACATGAAATGTAATAGTTGTTTACCTTTTAAAGGTATGTATAAGTTCGACAAAACCAAGGAAGTTGTTTATTCTTTAGCTTTCAATCTAATAGATGTTGTTTTTAAAAAAATAACAATTTGCCAAAAAGACTGAAAACGTTTCAAGTGTAATTTACAACAGAGAAGTGGATTCTGCAGCGTCGAATATGGAAGGAAAACTTTGATGTATTTTGATTTGTCTTCCAAGGAGCAGAGTTCCATCCAAAACAACAGCATGTCACCTAGATTAAATTCATTTTATTAACTATGACAGCAGTTATTTATGAATCCGGACAGTGAGTTGTCCTTTGCTACGTCAGTTAACCAGAAGAGGGTATTGCTATGTAACCTCGATCTATGGTGTTCATATACATTGATAGGTGACATATTCTTGATTAACTGTTTACTGTGTGCAGTTACAAATATTACAAAAATACAAGATAAGGCTCGAGATGGGCCTGTTGAATTCAATGTGTAACAAATACCTATCACAAAAAGAGTTAATATGGAAGAATATGAGCATAAATGAATTTTCAATTATAAAGACGGAGAAGATCGTCATTATCATTATAATATTGCACACTCCTCACTGCAAAGATAGGCTGTATCACAGAGTACTTCATGCCAATTAAAGAAATTAAATTTAAATCGGTAAGAAAATTGTAAAATGCTAGTTTGGTGATACATAAATGATTCAATGATTCAACCTTTTTTCCAAATGAAAGCTAGTCAAGAACAGTTTTTATCACATTTTAGCTTGTTTAAGTGGCTTAGGTTTAGAAATGTAATTACTTCTTATTTCATTGCATGATCAAATTATATCGTGAAAGCATAGGTACTCTTGGTATCATGCTTTGCTTCATTATCCCTGTTTGATAAAGGGTAAGGGCATCAGTAAATAAAATATCGAGAATACGGTAGAAAAGAAAGTATTGAGTGACCAGCTGTTTAGATTTTTAATTTTGAAACACGCATCTCAGGTTTATTTGCTTAATTGTGACAAAAAAGAGAGACAAAAGGATCTACTTTATTTACACTGTAGACTTTTTCTTATTAAAGACTGTTTATTAATAAACATTACTTTCACAATATTTTACTGTCACTCTTTTTAAGCTTGCGAATATTCATTGTGTTGAAATGATCTGGCTATTTAAAATTCCGTTTCAAAATAAATTATGAATTAAGAAATTTTTTACCCTACGGAAAATAACGGAAAATATTTTGTCTGCTTTTCTTCTGATCACAGCTCAATGCTCAACCATTGAAAAATCAGGGAATGACTTTTCCAAAACCCACTAAGTTGCCTCCTTGACTGTTATGAAAAAAGAGAGATACGATATCCATTTTTACTCTCTTGGTAATGCGATTATGTTTTATGTATCATGAAATAGATAAGGTGATAAACAATAAAATGCTAAGAGTACAGTGCACAGATAGATTAAAACTCATTGATATGAGTAGGTGGTAATAATTTGCTTGACAAGGTTTCTACGTTATCAACCTTAATGTTATGAGTAAGGACTCCGAATAAAAAATAAAAATAAAAAATAGCTAGAGTAGATTATATTTAACTGCACCAAATAAAGTAGACAGAATAAAGCAAAAGAAGACAAATTGTATAGTAGTTTGCAAAGACTGGAAAAGAGAGAGCTGTTATATCCTCTTAAACAGGTAGTAAGTCGAGGAAGTACACAGCTTGTATATCTAAGCTAGCTTTTGATAGAAGATAGGAAAAACGAGAGATGTATAAGACGGCAACTCTATGGCATGAGATGCTTTTACTAATGTGGGAAAAAGTCTCTCCAGAAGAGAAATTAGTCTGACAATATGGAAAAGAAAACTGAAATGCTACATGTAGTCAGCAATTTTCTTGTAAAGATATGGGGGAATACTTTTTGATGAATAGTTGACTATAAAGAATAACGATATTTGACATCTCGGTCCATTTTACAAATGTAAAACTTTAATTAATTGATACAGTGACAAATGGTGAATTGCTAAATAGGCTACGAAATCTATTAGAGATAGATTTTGGAAAATTCTGGAAAAAAGACAAATAAAATAGTATGGTCATTTGAGGGTTACAATACTTTACAGAAAGGTCTAATAAAAGAAGGTATCTGAGGAACCAGCTCACATGGAATCGCAATAAAAATATAGATAGACAACATGAACCAGTGGACAGGGCTAACATTAGAGTAAGCTGCACTTAGAAGCTTGAAAAGGACGGAATAATATGTTAATACACTTCAGCCACCAATGGCAGAAGATACCTAAAGAACGATAAAGACCTAGAATGTATCCAGAAAAGAATCGTATATTGCTAGATGGTGACCTGACATACGGACAAGATTTCTGTCTTCATTCATTTTTTTATCCTTATATGGTGGCAGTCTTTTTTTATGCTTGAAGTCTGATTTACCTACTCTATTTGAAATATCGTCATTTAGTGCATGAAAAAGGGTTTTATAATGAATCGTAATTTACAGTTTAATTTCCTTGGCTTTGGCTGTATCTAAGTTTCCTTGTCAGTCTTGGTATACCCCTAGTCATAGTCAATGGAATTTTCATACTCCCAATGGTACCAATCTGCTTCATTCATTTTTCCTTTTATCATTTCAAACAAAAGTAGCCTTTACTACCTGTAATCTTGAAATATTTCTTTGATATAATTTAATTTTGTTTCCCTTCGAGTGATTGTGACTTTCTTTCTCAGTTGTCACCTTCATAATTATTTTGTGTCATTCTTTTCCCTTCATTTCTATAATTTCTGTTGTAATAATATAAATAAAATTTTACTTAAACCTACCGGTTGCAATTTGTAAGGACCGTAGTATAAATGATTGCCATAAAGGTCTGTTAACTGGAAGATATTTTAGTAATATCAAATGGTACTTAGTGGAGAACTAACACCCTTTATTCCTATCTGTTTATGTATTTGCAATCCCTGTAAACGATACCAGCTTTACTAATCCACAACACCAGTACAAAAGTGATAACAACACAAAATTACTTTTAAAACTTGAATTTCAAAGAAATTGGATGTAATTGCTTTGCTTATCAGTTAACTGTATGAGTTTGTTACGTTTAGAATTCTTCGTACTGGAGGATTGAGCTAGCTCTTAAGAAAACATGCATTGTAGACGGTATTGTAGGGCTCTGAATTTAAAACAGAGGCATTTAAAAGTAAACATTTGCTGTTAGAAAGTTGGTTAAGTAGCCACTGTCAAAATATAGGAAAAAGAAAATGACAGAGATAATTTATAACTTATTTTAAGTTAAGTATGTAATCACTCATTCTGAAGCTTTGAAGAATATTCACAAAACTTTACCAAGCCTCTTGGATTGCCTATACTTCAGGTCAATTAAACGGTCTCATGATTCCATTTGTGTCGTCGTTATGATACTGTACAATCAATATCTATTTGTTCATATCAATGAGTGTTCTTGCGTCACCATTTCTCTTCAGATTCACACTCTTGTGCTTAGTTTATTTTGATGCCCAACATTTTCATTGAATATAAGTTATGAGAAGTAAAAAAATACGTTGAAAAACAGCAGGCCCCATAGTTTTTTTCACTAGGATAATCAAGAATTTTTAATGGCTAATCGTTAACCTTAACCTTAATTCTCTCCGTACCAGAAGGTACATAAGGCTCCGACATCACTCCTCCACTTGAATCGGTCTGCAGCTGCATGTCATGTTGTGTTTCACGTGCTCAACTATTTTGCGCCACGTTGTTTTCGGCGGACCTCTTTCCTTTCTTCCCTCTAGTGTTCATCCGAGGGCAACAGCACAGTCGTCTGACGGCTCCTTCCTTAACACGTGTTCATCTGCACTCGCTGATTCCAAGGATGTCCAATCTGTAACTATCCATCTCCCGTGCGATCTGTGCGGCTGCTCCACTCCTATACATACATCATTCATTCCAATGGTGGATGTTAATATGTTTTTGGGGGTTATCAAAAGATCCCATCGGACGCTGAGTTTCCCGAAGGCTTTGTCCCAACGTCGTAAAAATGCCATCGTTGGCGATCTCCGCTGCTCCCTGATATTCGAAAGTAGTGATATTTGTAGTTTCTGTAACATGGCTTTTCGACATGAGTGGGTTTTTAACCCAAAAAATTCCACCAACCTGGAGAAACAGGGATCATATTTAGTCGGCCTTCTCCCCTTCTCCCTGTCTGGCATGGGTGGCCCTACCAGGAGCACAAGGCTCTAGCCAGCATAGCTCTCAGAATCAACAAATCACGCAAGCCTCCCATTCGTGACAAGATGGTGATCGTTTGGGAGGTTTAATGGTTAATAAAGGATAATTTATGTTGATACTTAATTTTGAGATGTTAAAACAATTCCTAACACTTTTCCAAATTAAATATGTTTTTTATAAAACTTTAATGTACTGTTGATATCGAAATGAATATTTTTCCTGCTACAAAACACAAATTACCTAAACAGCTAATTAACAAATTACAAATTATTTTTCAATCAGGTCTGTCTAAACGACCTCCGTCCAATAATATAAGTAACATATTTTTCAACTGGATTGACACTTAGCTTATAATTCTAAATTCATCGCTTAAAACATTTAACATTGGATAATGTAGGTTTATGCATTTGATGTAAGTAGTGTATGTAAAAGCACATAAATGCACTTACATACATACTCACACACGCACACGCACACGCACGCACACACACACACACACACATATATATATATATATATATATATAAACATTGGTAAAACGTTTGGGAAGGGCGAGGATAGTAGACGTTAATTAAACAACATGGCACTGTCTTAAAAAGAACTAAGTTTTGATATTGTATGTAGAGCAACTCAGCATTCCGAACTAATATATTTTAGATGACTATTCTTTTTAACACAGATTACATGGCAAATTTTTGCAATTAATTTAAATACAATATGGATTGATGTTTATTTTAAGAAATTAATGTAGAAATAAACTATCCACCCTGTATTGTCTTCAGAGATTTACACACTTAAAACTGATCTTTTTTAACAATAAAAGGGCTAAGAAAAAGAATGACAAGAACATTGTTTGTTTTGTGTTCTCATTTCAGTGAAATATTTATTACAAAGAAAAAGCATGACCGTTCATCTAGACAAATATTTGAACGAAAAGTACAATATTTAATTTTACTGAACACATTTTGATCAAAAGATGAAATCCAATACTTTCTACACAGAAACTGCTAAACACAAACATCTTTTTCATGTAGAGAAAAAGAGCTAGCACGTGAACCTGACTATTAAAGAAAACTTTGACCAGAAGGATGGCTGTACGTACATAGGCTTTTGCTTAGGCAAAGATTAATTTCATAAAAGACTGATTTGTGGAAAGATTAAGTTCCAAAGAGAAGAACAGGAAGATAAATGTCCATTTCTGACAAACTTCATTGTTTTTCTGATAATTTTTATTGTAAGTGAAGCATAAATTTTAACTATGATAAATTTTTGGAAAGGGACCTTTCAAGAAGTTTAAAAAATATGTAGCAAGAAACAAAACAAATATTTAAATGTGAAAAAAACATTCGATATCTAAACATGTTTTTCTGCTGTCATTGATTTTACAGTGCCATAATTGTGCTAGTATGCCAACAATTCGGCTTCCCGTTTATCTTAACGTTTTAAAGTGATTGCTCGTGCTAATTGGGAATTCAACTAAGAATTGAAGTTCTATACCAACATCTGAGGCTTGAAAAACTCCCCTTGGACTGGGAACCTGCTGGCCATATTCCTTATATTTTACATTTTTCTTTCAAATTATTGGTGTTAGATTTCGACAAAGTAAAGGGAAAGTAAAGAAATCATCGAAAAAGTACCATATGGTAATTTCAGCCAATTTTTCCTTTCCAGACCCCTTTTAAAATGCTCCTTAATGATCCACTCTTACATACCCTAATTCTACGTAAGGTATTTTGTAGATACCCCTCTCCTTCAACGCCTCATTTGACCTACTCAGTTATCAGATAAGATATACCTGCAAGATACAAAATAAAATCTTTTGAGGTAAATTGTAAGTAAAAACTAACTTTGTAACATAGAAGGACACTGAGTTCGAAAGGATAAAAAAACCATTTATATTTGAGAAACTAAGAAGGAAGCACGATGTTTTTCAAGTTTAGATCCTATTTTACCTCTATTCTCTATCTTCTGTTGCTTCTTCGCTCCGTGCAGGTTTAATTTTGTGAATAACCGGGCTCCCTGTTATTTGATGCACTTTATCTATGTTGTTTAGCTTGCAGGCAAAATTTTCATTTCTTTTCATCGCGATTCATTCCATGGCTTCCAAAGGCCCATAAAACTTCCTCTTGTTGACATGTTTCAATTCTCTTTGTTTAAACCCCTTCGTACTGCCAGTTACTCATGCTGTTTAATCACAGAAAGTACGTTTTTTTGCTCAGAACCTAAAAACATTAGAACTTTGAAGAATATTTTATAAAAAGTAGCTACGAAAAGAAGTCTTATTCAGATATTTTTGAAGCACTCCATAGTGGATACTCATATAACCTTTCAATCTCATTGATTTTCCTAACGCTTTGCCACGAAAATGATGTTGAGCACTCTATTTGCTGCCGTTACGTGCTTTTTAAACATTAAAAAAAAAGAAGACAGCAATACCTTTAGAAACTTAAAAAAACCCTTCTTAACCAAAGAGAGTGGTAGCAATGAGAATGTAAGAACTGTTTTTAGGCTCTTGTTCTCCTTTTATGCATGAACAGGATGTCAAAGTTATTTTCTACTCCTCGCTACCGAAGGAAAAAATCGACCTAGGAACTTACAACCATAATTCAAAAACAGTTTTTCTTTTGAGAAAACATTTCACCTTGTCTTCGGTGATATATATTATATGTGAAATTATAAATTTCCCTGTTACTGCATTACCCAAATATCATCATCATTATCATATTCACCACCAATATTGTCACCGTTATTACCATTATTAATATTATTTGTAAATACAATAGTAATAGTAGTATTAAGAGTAATAGTAATGGTAGTAATAGTAGTAGTAGAAATAGTAGTAGTAATAGTAGTAGTAGTAAAAGTAGTAGTAGTGATAGTGGTAGTAGTAGTAATAGTGGTAGTAGTAATAGTGGTAGTAGTAGTGTAGTAGTAGTAGTGTGATATTAATAGTGGTTGTAGTATAAGCAGAGTATTAGTAGTAGAGTAATAGTAGTAGTAGTAATAGAAGTAGTAGTAGTAGTAGTGGCAGTAGAAGTGGTAGTAGTGGCAGTAGTAGTAATAGTAGTAGTAGTAATAGTAGTAGTAGTAGTAGTAGTAGTAGTAGTGATAGTGGTAGTAGTAGTAGTGGCAGTAGAAGTAGTAGTAGTAGTAATAGTAGTAGTAGTAATAGTAGTAGTAGTAGTAGTAGTATAGAATTTTAAAATTATTTTCATTTCATTGGTTCTCAAAATTAAGGATGCTGTCCATCTCGTCCGTAACCTATCAAAATAAAACAAATAAGGTATTAAAATTGAATATTTTTCAAAGACCCTCTTGTAGATTTATTACGATCAACCTGTATTAAATGGCATTACAGAAGACAACTTGGAAAATAAGTAAAAAGAAATAACACAATTAAGCTTTAGAGAATAGCCTAAAATTATTTATTTTTATGTATAAAATTCAAAGTCGATGTGTGTATATATTTGTGTGTGAGTGTGATTGTGTGTGTGTGTGTGTGTGTGCCTGTGTTAGAGGAAGGTCATAAATGAGTCAAGAGTAACACAAAAGAGGAAGTCAGAGAAATAAAAGATTTATCCTCAGGGGACGTTTTTGGCTGTACAGTTTGTCGTATTGGAAGAGTGTGATCAAAATTTTAGGTTTCTTTGTGTCACGAAGATGTTAAAAACCATTATTTGTGAAAATTGTTGAAACAGGTGGTTTATAGGTTAAGTATACAAATTTGTATTTTGAACGTGAGTATTTAAGAGTAAATGTGCGTCTGAAGAATTAAATTTACCAAAGTCTTGACATTAAATGCTGAACAGAAACGTTCCCAAGAATACATCAATACTCAAAGATAATTACTGTCGACGATTGCATAATAGATCATTGATCATTCACAGCTTGAGACTGAATATTCTTTGCCGACAAAAAACGTATAAGAAATATTGTAATTTTACTTGTTGTTTTTATCTTAACTAGTTTTATTCAGCAAGGAAAATTACAAGTACTTCATTTGCACAAGGGACCCTTGCTTTTTCAAATCTATCTGCACCCAGTTAGGGTGGAAATCTGAAAATATAAACTGCGGCATACATTTCCTAACTCTCTGCAATAAATATTATACATGACCTTATACGTTTGAAAGCAAACATTTATCAGGTATTTTCTTTCCAGCATTTTTCATTTTCTGATGATCATAACAGAATATATTATACCTATTTCTTGCCCCTTGTAACTAACTGTAATCGTTAGTCAGGTTGCTAATTTTACATGGTTTTAAAAAAAAGGTATGATCTCAACACTTGTTATTCGGTATATATAGCTTGCAAAGCATTTAAATGTGGAGATAACAAGTGATAATTGTCCTTCAAGCAAGTTGATACTCTTCAGAGAATTCTAAACCTTAGGTTGTAATTTTATAGGTAAGTACTTTAAATGGTCGAGTACTCAATCATACCATTACCGAATCAAGAGTTCATCAACTGGAAACAAATATCTGCTTTAGGCAATGCTTTTTAATTTTTCAGGTAATACTATTTGCCTTCGTCCGTCGGACATTTCATTGTGTTTCCATGTGTACTGCTACATTCACCTTTTAACCTTTTGCACCACCCAATGAATGCAATAATAAATTGCAGTTAAAACGGCGTGTACGTATTAGGCATTACAATTCATGTCAATGTCTACCTTTCAACAGTGGATATTCAATCATTTATTTTCACTTTTAGAGATACGTTTTCACTCACATACATTTTCAAAGATTTTCCCATCCATTCCTCATTCTTATCCTCCTTCCACTTTATTCAGCTTTACCAGTATTTTGTTTTTCTTTATGTGATCGTATGAAAACTAATAAGCCCATACATCTTCTGGAAACTTTTCTTTTAAGAAATTCTAGAAGACAGTGACATTTTAGTTTAATATGTACCAATGCAAAGAAGACAGATAATTATCCTGAATTAAGGTGTTAAGAATTATACAGAAAGGTAGAGGTGTATAACATTGATGTTGATGTGTCAAATCCACACCCACAACTCTATTTATTTTTAGCCTTAAGAAAAAACTCCATATTTAGCCTACCTGTAATATATCAGTGCAAGTGCCCTGTGTGGTCTCAGTATCCGAAGAATTCTGCACAATTGTTCAGTGAATTCGTGTTGGTTTTCACAAAGATCAACCTTTTATTGAAATGTCTGACAGATTCTTAGACGTTAATCCCCAAGTCTATTGATTTATCTTTATTTGTGTGAGGTGAAGTTATAACATGTGAGGACTAATGCAAATAGTATGCACACCTTTTGGCAAGCAAATTTCTATAGCCTAATCTTCCGAGAAAAATAAAAAAAGACTTACTTACTTCTCGTGTAAGCAGCGACTCCTTTTCTTTTTAGTTTGGAAATAAATCTTTCATTATTTTCTATTTTATTTTTACTATTATTTATCTTGAGACCTCATCTTAATTTAAATAATTCCAATAAATTCAGTTTCTAGACACAGGTTTATATTTTCAATAGGTAAAGATACCTTTACATTTGCTTATATGTATACATAAAGGTGTAAGTACAAGAATATTATTTATTCCCTAACAAAATATATGTATTTAGTGAAACTTCCATTTTTGGAAGCTCCTAGAAGTAGATGATAGTAGTTTCACAGACCTTTTACTTGATTATTGGATATTACCTCTAAAATTGGGGGAAAATATAAATATTTTGCAGAACGTGAAACCTACTTTTAGGGTGGTTCACTCATAAATGTTTATTCTGGTGAGGGGACTCTTAAGCTTTGGATTCCAACATCTCTAGTGATAGAGGCACTATAGAATTCAGGCTTTTTTTTGTTATTTCTTTAACGTCATTTCCCCCCCAGTAACTGGGGCTCAGACGGTGCCCTTCACATAGACTTGGATCGGCAGCGAGGAATTTCTTGGCCGGATGCCCTTCCTGGCGCCAGCCAATGGCTTTTTCTTTTTTTGAGAATTTTCAGTCGCCCGCTCGGGAAATCGAACCCAGAATTATTGGTTACGGTGCAGTTGCACTAACCATTAAGCCACGGCTCCTCTAGTTGAGTTTCTGGCTATTTTTGCATATTTTGGCTTTCTCCAAACATTTTCCTAATTTTCACTTTTTCTCGTATTTTTTTCTTTCCAATTTTCAAATTCTAATTACCCCAATGTTGCTAAAAGTCATCTCATCATAACCACTGTTCTTGATTTACACAGTTTATTCCCTCTTTTATGATTCAAATATTAGACTAAGGTAACATTTGACCTTAAACTGTGGCCAGAATTTCCTTTAAAATGGTTTTTTTACGTAAAGCGTCGATTGCAATTACAGCGTATTTAAAGGGGAACTTTGATCTGAGCATTGAAACGAATTCTGACCTTCTTTTGAAAACGGACATACAGGAAACAATATTTGCAATTAAAATGAATTAGTATCCGCTATATACTTTAACTTGTACATCAGCCATAAGGCAACTGCAAAACCATGTTTTAAATTGTGTTTTAAATACAACACCTCATTAACTGTCTAACTTGTTCCGACGATTAACGTAACCTGCTCTTTAATGTAATTATTTTAGAATTCGGCAACAGTTTCTTCAAGAAGTAGGTACGTAAGATGCATTTTTTTAAGTCGCAGATTTACAGAAAGTATTTTGAAATATATGATTAATCCGCGCTAACTTGGACTGTGTGTGATATCAATGGCGGCAATTAAAACAAATCATACAAAATGCATATTCAGTGATATTTTTATTCTTCTAGGTACCAGACCTGGTCCTGGTATCGGCTACAATGTCTCTTTAATTTTTCTAATTTTTTTTCTATTTTCCGTGGTGCCAATGAGGTGGCTCAAGCACAGATTGTCATTTTTCCCCCATCTCTTATGTATTAAAGACGCGGTGCATTTTACCGACTCCTTTCAGGATTTGACTGGTATTAAGTATCCAAAATGTAAAGCTTTCAAAAGTTCCTTCGTCAATTTTGAAATTGAAAAATACCGAGCTTTTAATTCTTGAAAATTGGATTTCTATAATTAAAAACTTTCTAGACCATTTTAACTTGAAATAAATATTGAAAGATTTTCTTAACAAAAACAGTAACTTTCTTTTGTGGTGTATGAAGTTTCTTCCCCTGAAAACCTCTGTTTCAAATTTGTAATTTGCTTAAATTTATGCTTGATTCCGTCGAAGGTGGATCCGATTTCCTGTCTAAATCCTTTGTTGTGCAAAGTCTTCATTCATCCATAATGGGTGTGACTTACCAATCCAGACCCTATGTCATTTCCTTAACAAAAACAAAAATAAATTTACCACTAAATTTCTTCTTTTCAATAATTTGAAATGCTCCATTTGTTGTAATATCTGATTGTAGCAGAGGTGGATTTAAAATACTTTGCAATCGAAACAGTCACCACAGTTGTTATGCTTCTGGCTCTTTTGTATATTTTTGTTGCTGTCTGATACCGAAAAAGAATCACAGATTGTCTATTTCTGACTTTTCTTAAGCTGTAAATCAGCCTTGAACAGTAAAATGTAGTTAACCAAACCCACCTGTTGAAAGATATGACAGATTTTTTATCAACCTTTCCTTTTTGGGGGAAGAGAGTATTTCTGCTTTTTTCGTTTTATTGTTAACTTGTAACGGAAGCATGACATCACTTAAACTTCTAAAAGATCATAAGTGCTTTGGTTATATATCAATTCTAAAGTCCAAGGCAATGTGTTTTTATTTTTAAAGGACTGTTACTTTTACAACATCAAAAAACTTACAGAACTTGGCAATTTAATGTAAAGAAATATTTCTTTCAAAAAATATAGAAGTACAAAAATGACCAGGGAATTCTCTTCTCCTTAATCCCATGGGGAATTTGTGGGTTATCTACAAGAAAAGTCTTGTAAATCACGACTGTACTTCAACGATAAAATTGATTAGGGCAATCATAAAAATATGGTTTCATTATAAGTAGATAACAAAAATTTGCAAAAACTGTGCGAGTCAATGCAAATCTAGTTCAGATCCTGCTAAAGGCTATAGGAGGACCTAATTCTTATTGAGATGATTAAAAAATTGAGGTAATTACATTTTTGATGTTGTAAAAGGATAATTTTTCATAAAATTAACTTCTTTTTGCTTGTTTACATTACTTTGCATAGCACTGTAAAGTACTGTGCAAGTTTAATCTGTGTTTAGAAATAATTCATCGGGGATGTTATGACCTTTCACTATACACATTATTGTGCTTTTGCTGTGTACCAATCTCCTCCAGTTAAAACTGCTGACAGTTTATTATATATGTTCATTGCCAATCGAGAAATCTTCATTTTCCGATAGAGTGATTGTATCCATGGTCTGGTTAAGTCAAGTCCTAACAATGATCAATATTTAGCTAAGGTAGGTGAAATCAGTCCTGCCAAGATGCCAAGTATGACATACACCTTTTTATCTACCGCTAGGTGTTTCAAAGTCAGAGGCTTTCTTCTTAACATTTTCAAGAATTGCAAATCCATCACGCTTCACGGTTATGTCGACACTCGCTCCATCCTGTTTACTTCTAAATACTGTTTTCACTACGTTTCACTGTGATTTCCGACTGCGCGGTTAATTCAAACTTAAATTTATCTTCAAATATACTTATGATGACGTCCAAGTAAGACGTCGTATTTCTAAACACTTATAACTTGTTTTCTTCCTGTCCATTTTTTATTAATTTAGGAGGCTCTGTAAAAAAACCAATTACAAAATATATAAAATTATTTGCCTTTTGCTTCCAAAGCCATCATTATTGCCAAATTATGTACTAAAATTTGTAAATGATAAAGGCTTTGAAAGGCAAGATATAATAAAGAATTACTTAAATTGCCATATGTTTGAGAATGATCACTGTTCACCATTTACCATCTAAAGTTAGGCAAAAAACTAAAGATCATATGTGTAAGTGACATAAGTAAGGGACGTATTTGTTTAGGAGAGTAATTTTTCTAGGATGCAATGTATATTAGTTTTACATAGTAACTGGTTGTTGACCTGGAAACAGCGCTGACAGTCATCAGTGTTCCTTGTAAAAGTCAATTTGTAATGGCTTTTGTATAGAACTCTGGTAAAATAGAGATTAATAGCCCCTCTTCTTGTTTTAAAATGTTAAAATGCAACGATTTGGGGGAAAAATTGTTACCTGTTATGATAAGTTGACCTTGAAGGCCTTTTTTCACTAAAGAAATGGGGACAAAAGCAAAATTGTAGATCTCTTAAGAGGTTCAAAAAGAGCACTCTTGTAGCGACTTGAAATCTTAAGAATCCATTTAGTGTAATCACATGCTTTAAAAGTTAAACTATAAGTCTCATTACGCCGTTAGTAAAGTGAGACAGTATTGAATTTCAACAAAAGATGCACCTTAATACATCAATACCTCATTTGGAAAAGTGGATAAGCTTGTTTGTTTAATCGGCTTTTTTGGTTTTTCTTGAAAGACGGCAACGATACAGAAAGAGTGCTGTATACACAGATTATTCTTCAGAGAATACGACTGAAAGGCTTTAGTTAAATAAACATTATTGTTAGTTAATATTTGTCAAATCTACAAAAATTCTAGCACGAAATACAAAATAATGAAAATTTTTGTTTGATTATTTTCTATCTTTGCATTTTCTGTTTGTTAAATGTCAAAAGTATACCAAGAACTTTAAGTAAAATCATTAAGAAAGAAATATATTGAGATCGCGATCTCAATTAAAGTTGTTGAATATAATTCTGTGCCGATTATCAGCACACGTGATAAAAGTCTTATAATTGAAAACGAAATTTTGAAAATGCTGACCAAAACATATCAATGTGTTTATTTGTGTGTGTGTGTGTATTTGTGTTTGTATATATACATATATATATATATATATATATATATATATATATATATATATATATATATATATATATGGGGGGGAGCGAGCAGTTGTATTGTAGAGGTATAGGAAAAGAGTATCAATATCAAGAATTATTAGACACGCCTATAATAACAGGTAAATTTTTGTCCCTCACTTTTATTTTTTT
>RDPX01000059.1:2399276-2414449 GCA_003991215.1 Morbakka virulenta | reverse complement strand
TATTTGTGTTTGTATATATATATATATATATATATATATATATATATATATATATATATATGGGGGGGAGCGAGCAGTTGTATTGTAGAGGTATAGGAAAAGAGTATCAATATCAAGAATTATTTGACACGCCTATAATTACAGGTAAATTTTTGTCCCTCACTTTTATTTTATTGTACTTATTTTTCATAGCACTTCAAAAAAGGATGCTAGCAAGGAAGAAAACAACTTTTTACCAAACTAACATTATTTTAGGCTAAAAGGAAGTTAAATACAGACTTGATAGTAAATCATAGTTGTAAGCTAAATAAAGTTATTATAAGTCAAATTTAGTTCACTACCACAAATTTTTATTACAAATAATAAATAAAACGTAGTTTCATTTACTTCTCCATAGCTATAAAATTTTAAATGCCCTTTCGACTCTGGTTTTTAAACTCTCTTTAATATTCTTGTTTGTTAGGATCATGTAATCCCACCAAATAAAGAGACCTTGAAAGGAAAGTTATCGTGCTGTGGCTGGCTCAGTCTTAAAAGAGTAGTAGAGTTGGAAGAAATCTCAAGCGATAGGAATTTGAAAGGGGAATCGAGTATGAGATTAATTTGCTTTTATGATCCGGTTTAGAACGTATCAAAGAATGCTGAGCTTTTAATATAGTCGGCCATGAAAACCATTGGCACTGATTTTTTCTCAGATACAACTTAAAATATTTCGAATTTTATTTCCTAAGAATTCCAAATATTCTCTTCAGTGTTAAAATATTTTCAAACTTTTTCACTTTTTAATGGTAAAAAGTCGGTTCAGGGTGTTCTAAAGTATTTTTTTAAATTAGAAATCTTCTCTTTGACCCCTGTTTTTTCCAGGCCCACAATATACAAAATACTAACATTCAGCCTATCAAAGCCTACCGTTGTAAGAAGCAACATTGGATATGCCAATGAGCTCAAATGTATGGATTTTGTTATCTAGATTTGAATTCTTTTCTCTTATCCTGTGACTTAAGCATTAGGTCTCCATTACTGCAGGGTTCTAATATGTAAATTTGTCATTGACTTTCTTATTTGAAAGCTATTTTACTTCCCGTTTTACCCTTGTATTATTGATTTAAAGACAAGATTACAGGGCTAGATAAATCAATATGCAATAAAAGCATATCTATTTTCGTTTGTTAGAAGCATAACCTGAACATGTAAAATTATGAATTAAAAAAATTTTGAACTTTAAAAACTATATATATATATATATATATATATATATATATATAAAATATTGCAAATACTTATTGACAGCCTAATTTGTGGTAATTTTTGTACTCAGTGAAACTAAATTGCATGGTAAAATAAATTTATTTGTGGTTAAAAAAATGAATTATTGACTATTACAGGCAATACTGGATCAATTATGGCGAAAATGTAAATGTCATGGGCTATCAGGATCTTGTGAAATGAAAACTTATATATTTATATATATACAGAGAGAGAGAGGGGGGGGGGCAGACAGACAGACAGACAGAGACCGAGACAAAGAAACAAAAAAAAACCAAACAGACAGAGGAAAAGAGGTAAAAGCCGTCCTGCAGTAAGGAAGAGCAAATTCAAGAAATAATGTAGAATGACATTTCAGTTCTAACGGAGCCTTACCAAGCGTAATTTAGAAAAAGCCAAATGAAATTGGACGTACCAGCTTTTGATACAAAATATCCTTATCTGCAATAAAAAAAATGATTGCATTTTGGAAATTGGCTGGTAAAGGCAAATTGAACAACTTCATTTGGATTAATCAAGCGATTGGCAAATATGTCTACACAGGATAGATCCCTCAACAAAATACAGAAACGGTGGCCACCTTCGTAAAAAGTAATTACAACTATAGAATATTGTGACATAACAATACCTTTCTAGAATGTTCTACACAATCTTTTTACATCATTAACACTGTCGTTTGTTGTTTCCATAAGTACTCGGTACTGAATAGTTACAATTTTTCTGCCTTCCTGGATGTATCTATTCTAATAAGGCACATGTAAAATAATATGGAAGTGTCTGGATATACTGGTTAGAGTAAAGAACAAAACTAACAGGGTTTTTCTTTTAGGTTTTTTCAATGCTTAATCAAAATCCTGATACCACACTTCAAAGACGTTAAGTAATCACAATGAATCGTTCTGCTTGCTCGATAATTCCTTTTCTGAACCTCATGTGAAGTTCTTATTGTCTTGACTCCTTAAAACATGACCAAAATCTCAATATCTCAATGCATAAATAAAGGACGATTTTATTTTTCCTGCTCATAGCATTATAAAATCAGCCAAGGGAAAATTTATAAGGAGCATCTAGTTGCATATATGTATATGTATATATATATGTATATAATATATATGTGTATGTATTGGTGTATGTATATGTGTATGTATAGGTGTATGTATAGGTGTATGTATAGGTGTATGTATAGGTGTATGTATATGTGTATGTATATGTGTATGTATATGTTTATGTATATGAGTATGCATAGGTGTATGTATAGGTGTATGTATAGGTGCATGTATATGTGTATGTATATGTTTATGTATATGTGTATGTATAGGTGTATCTATAGGTGTATGTATAGGTGTATGTATAGGTGTATGTATAGGTGTATGTATAGGTGTATGTATAGGTGTATGTATAGGTGTATGTATAGGTGTATGTATAGGTGTATGTATAGGTGTATGTATATGTATATGTATATGTACATGTATATGTACATGTATATGTACATGTATATGTACATGTATATGTACATGTATATGTACATGTATATGTACATGTATATGTACATGCATATGTACATGCATATGTACATGTATATGTACATGCATATGTACATGCATATGTACATGTATATGTACATGTATATGTACATGTATATGTACATGTATATGTACATGTATATGTATATGTATATGTATTTGTATTTGTATTTGTATATGTATATGTATATGTATATGTATATGTATATGTATATGTATATGTATATGTATATGTATATGTATATGTATATGTATATGTATATGTATGTGTATATGTATTTGTATATGTATATGTATATGTATATGTATATGTATATGTATATGTATATGTATATGTATATGTATATGTATATGTATATGTATTTGTATATGTATATGTATATGTATATGTATATGTCAAATGTATTGACTGTTCCTTTGTGCCAGAATATTTCGATTTAAATTGGTCTGATCAAATTGCTTTACATGTTTTATATGCGATAATATTAATGTGTTTTTTTGAGAGCAGGGAGTAAAACTATATATTTTATTGGGTACCAATCATGTTGCTTTGGCTGGTCATGGAAGGAGAAAATTGCCTTCAATTTGAGCTTTGTATGACTTCGCTTTATTAACTTCTGCCTTTTGAAAGAAAGACTATCAACCTTTCCATTGAAGTTACAAGTCGAATGAACATTGAAGTCACTTATCAGTCCTACGTTGATAGCAAATAAAAGTCCCCATGCATAAGCCTATCAATTGATAGGGAGACGCAGAAAGTACTAAAACCATATTTAAGACCAGGGGTCATGCGTGGCAAATATTGGCACTTAATTCATTTATACGAACTTCAAAGAGACATGTGCATTTGCAAACAGATATTTTTGTTTGTCATCACTTCTTTTTTTTTCTGAAGCCCTAGTGTTGCTAAGTTTAGTTTGTTCTTGATTTGAATTTTTTGTATGGATGGAAACATAACTTTTTAAGCAGTACTATAATCTACTGATTTCTAAGAAACAAAAGAGTGATAAAATTTGTGACTGAGTTTCATCTTAAATGCTTTGCATAAATTTTCCTTAGTTGAAAATAAATGGCATACTTTTGAGTAGTACAAGTTAAGTGTAGGAGGGTGCAGGGGTGTCAAACAATATTAAACCTAGCCCGTTTGGTACTGATCAATTTAATATAAAAGAAACTTGTTCAAAAGAGCTCCTTTTCTAATCACAAAGGGTGAGTATGTGTGTGTTTACAAAAATAAGTTTTATATTACTATTAAAACGTTGGGTGAACAGACAAATAGTTTTCATACATTATAAAAATTCTCATAATTTATAGTGGCTCCAACAGGGCAAATATTGATAACAAATGAAATCAACAGCATTTCTTTTTCTTCAAACTTTTTTTTTCAGTCAGATAATATATACGAGTTAATAAAAATCACCCTGTTTTGCTTTGTATTTTATTGTACGATGAATAGAAAGTCGATATGACTAAAAAATGTTGGTTAGTGCTTAGCAACCTAATGATGTATCAAATCAAATATATCTTTGATAGGGTGTTTGAAGCATGGTATTGTTGGTTTAATACGTCTATGTAATATGAGCAAACATTCCTATTTGTATTGCTTTATTATCATCTGTGATTAGGAAAATACTTATCAAGACAAAAGAGTTTCCAAAGTGAAGGATACAAAATTTCTTTGTTAAATTTAACGCAAAACAAAATAATTAGTGTGAGCTAAAAAGATCAAGCATACTTAATTACATTTTACTTATAATTTAACTGTATTTAATACTTAAAAACATTGTTAATAAATCTACCAGATCGATTCATTTTATTGATCAACATGAAAACAAAAGTTTATCAAACCCTACGTTAACTCCCCTTGGTTGACACTTTTCTCAAGATTTACATTAGATGGAGTAAAGAATTTCTTTCTAATCAAAGCAGTCCCCCTATGGTGTATCTGTAGTGCTAACTACCTCCTTAGTGTAAAAATTACGAATTGCACATGACATGGGATTGACATGAAACATCCTTGCAGGTTCAACAAGGTAAATGACTATGTATTGCTATTTAAAAGATATCACGTTTTATACAATACTAGCAAAGACTTGATCCACTAATAATTTTAGTTTCACACAATCTCGATCCTAACCCTTTTTGCTAAAACTACTTATAAAATGCCTTATTACTGTTCAAATCAGATTTGTTGTGGTTTGAAACTCTGTTAGCAAGGTGTCCGATAAATAACTTGGATTTTCAAGTAACGTAAGTCTCAAAGAAGACCAGCTTTGACCTGTATCAGCCTAAAAAGGCATGGCATCAGAGAGATAGAGGTAATAAATTCCCTAAATATTAATTCTGAAGAGGGTGTGCACAAAGTTTATGCAGTTTGATACAAATAATAATATATATGTGGACCGAACATGGATCACACATAGTTTACACCTCCCTATAATGCCAATCCCTCTCCTTCGATAATAAACTCATCGATAATGATCTCCTATGTTTCAGTCGATCGACTTTTTCCTGTTTTTCCCCACAGTTTTACGCACGTAATAACGTTTAACCTAGTATGGCTTTGAACCATTAAAATATTTTGATATATTTTTATATATCAGAATTGAAATAGTAGAATTTGCTACGTAATATTAACGACAATATCTTTCCTAATTGTACAGGAAGGTCTTGTGGGAATGATTGAAAATAAGTAGACACTTTTAACAAAAGAAGTTTTATTCATTTCTGGGAAAATAAAAACAATTTCATTCAAACAGCGTTAAAATCTTATCAGTAAATTTCAGATCCCTACAATCAAGGATATCTTATTAAGGGGTGTGGAAACCAAATAGAAAAATTGACTCTGTAGTGGGTATGACACTGTAACACGTTCAGACAGTATATTCGAATTGGTCACCCTGAAAATTAATTTATGAAACTTATTTCTCTCCTATTGCTGTCAGCCTATTAAGCTTTGTTAGTCTATTTATAATAATATATAATATAATATTTAATTATATAATATAATATATATAATAATATATAATATAATATAATTATATATTATATTATATTATATTATATTATATTATATTATATTATATTATATTATATTATATTATATTATATTATATTATATTATATTATATTATATTATATTATATTATATTATATTATATTATATTATATTATATTATATTATATTATATTATATTATATTATATTATATTTTATTTTATTATATTATATTATATTATATTATATTATATTATATTATATTATATTATATTATATTATATTATATTATATTATATTATATTATATTATATTATATTATATTATATTATATTATATTATATTATATTATATTATATTATATTATATTATATTATATTATATTATATTATATTATATTATATTATATTATATTATATTATATTATATTATATTATATTATATTATATTATATTATATTATTAAACTATTAGTAAAAACGGAGAAATACTGGCTCCGCATTAATTTGTGCTTTGAAAATTTGTCCAGAACACGCTTGGTGATATAATTTCTATTGATTTACCTTAAAATTTAAATACAATAAAATTGTTGGAAAAAAAACAGCACAACTTTACCAAATAAAAGTAAGCTAAGCTTTCCGCATAATACTTTATTTAAAAGTTAATTTTTAAAAAAATATTAGATTAAAAACAACCAATTGTATATTCCTTAACAGTCTCATAAGTGATTAAATAACTATGAGGACATTGCAAATTTTAAACTGAACGGCAATAATGATTAGAAATTGATTCAATAGACATAAAGCAGTAAAAAGCCACAAATGACCTCCTATTCAGATGACGAATAATATGTACCTCTACTAATTATTAATATACGAATGTGATTTATTGTGATTATTCAAATTATTCAAATCCAAACCGACAGTTAAGGTACTTTTAAAAGTTATCATGCAATTTTTGAAAGTCTTTGGAAGTCCTTGACTGCAATCTGAAACTTGCAAATCAATGATAGAAATTTGACTTAACACAATGGTGATCGTATAATGTTCTTACCTTATCTAATGAACAATATTTTTACGCATGTAAAATATTATTATATATTGATATCATATATTACAAGTTGCATTTTATATAATATATATTACATGTTTATTACAAACTACTTTATATAAAATCCAAGAAAGTAGAATGTAGAAATAAAGGAATATCATATTGTTTAGTTTTCGATTTTTGAACAGTTTCGGAGTGTAGGTTTATAAATTGGAATTATATAGTACGAAACTATATTTTATAGTTTTGTATCTAATTTTTATAATATTCCAGATGCATTGTTCAAAATATAAAAACACTTTTTTTTTAGTTTCTATGGCTAATAAATATATTTAAACATTGTGATCCATATTTCAACACCACTAATCTTGCAATCAATGTGAGTTTTGATTAATGACCAGAATTTCAAGATTTCTGGTGTGTAATATCGGTATATCATGTGCTCCCTGCAAAGAAAACATTATAGGGACAAGATCCGGCAGCAGTTGGAAATTTTAGTGAAGACACTGACAGCCATTAAATTTAGCCTAAGTGATATTTACAGACTATTAGACCCTTTGAGATGCATGATTATACATTAGAATAAAATTTCCTCGATGGAAAGAGACTAGGTTTTCCATTGACATGGCGATTTCAAAAGCTACTCTTAAAATGCAATTGTATTATGCCATCAGCTTTAAACATGGTAATTAAGCTATTTTTGTGACAGTAAACAAAAAAATCTAAGTATGAAAAACAACTTAGTAAATTATATTTTGAAAAGTGCAGCAAAAGAAAACAACACAACCAGAACAAGAATGATTTTTTTTGTTACAAACTAGTTTTCAGGAGAAAAAAAAAAGAGAGAATTGTGGAATGAAATTCTCTACCGTGGAAATATTCCTTCTCTTTACATCAGTTGATCAAGTTTCTTTCTAAACGTAGACATATAGTGTTGAGGACAAACCAGGCATCTGCAAACTCTAATAAAGTTATAATTTCTCAAATTATTGCAGTTTAATTTTAATTTTATACTTCTTAATGATCTAGCATTCTTTCGTTTAAGTAAAATCATATGAAGTAAAATTTCTTTTTGATTTGCCCCCATCATGTAAATTCACGATATTTCGAAATACATTACTGACGAAAAATGTAGCAATTATTTCCAGCTCAACTCATTAATGTCTTTTTAGCCATGCCTAGCATCCTCTAAATTTTAAAAAAGAAATTATGTAGGTCATATAATTTACTTTTAATGACTTTTGAACTTCCTAAGCCATCCGTTTCAAAACTAACATTCTTTCTGGTGGTGCTAGTCTAATGTAATCTAAAACCAATTAATACCAGTGACACGTAATCAATTCCGTTCAAAAGGAATATAAAGTTAGCTTTGATGAATTATAGCTGCTTCTTGAGCTGGATTACAACCTCGTGTAATCAAAAAGTACCCACTGTTTATCTATCAATGTGAAGCTTGACTGTGTGATTCACACTGACCATCACCTTACATTTCATTTAAATGGCTTGCAAGAATTATTTATAGCCTTATCCACCCTGTGCCACCATTAGCCATCATATATCGTGCTTCTAAGAGGTATCAAGCCTTTAGTGTACTAAACAATTTCATCAAAGGTAGTCAATTTTAAAGAATGATCCGGATGTAGAAATTTTAGATAGCTTGTTAACCTTTCGGAGATTAAATAGTCGTCTGACAGACGAACGAAAACCTGTTATGTAAACTAGGCCGGTGTGTTCGCTAAACAAAAAATTACTGGTTTCTTTGTTCCTATGTCTCCCAGAAAATACGATACTTAAATAGTGGAGAAACACGAAAAAAGGGTAAGTGAGATCCTTAAGGTGAGTAATAGTTATATTTTATATTTAAACTAGTAGATATCGCCAATACTAACAAGTAAGAAAAATGATTAAAACGAATAACTAAAGTGTGCTTTCTATAAGAATATATGTATTTTGCAAAATGTAACAGCCTCAACTGCAAGTGTAATATGTAGTATATTTGTGTATTTACAATTTTAGAGATTTCGTGTCTCTATCTAAAGGATTTGTGACTTTTTCCTTCTTCTTATGCGCAGCACAAATAACTAATGATTCCTTTAATAAATTCATTATAATTATGAACTGATGTTCACGTGTGCAATATTTATTCATTTACATTCTATGGCTTGGTCTCTTCTAGGAAAGCAACGTGCTGAGGTGTACCAAGGTCTCTGAGAACATTTAAAACAGGTGCTTGCAATGTAACAGATCTTACCATGGGATTAGTTTACCGAAAAGTCTGCATTTACTTTAATCAAAGTCTATGAGTGTCACAGTCTTCAATTATACGCATCGGAGCTCGTATCTATTCATATCACTTTTTGAAGGATTTTGGACACAACACATTGGGACTTACTCTCAATTCGTTTGCAGGTTTAACTCGCACGTACCGTTGTATGTCAAAAACATTGTTTAATCTATAACCAAGCTGTCAGTAATTTGGCGTTAAACTGTATATATGATCTGAAAAATTCGCGTTATGTTTTGCATAAGTCTGTGACACTTACAGGGAGATTTAAATTATTGTTCTTTACGAAGGTGTCGCTTGTACAACAACAGGACATTCACCACTTCGTTTTACGTTGCGCTGAAGAACAATAATATCCACTGGTCTTGTTCAATATTACTACGAAAATTAGTCCTTATATTATAACTTAGTGGTAGTATCAAATCATTACTGTTCATCTTAATTACTACCGTGATGTTCATGATGATATCGACATAAGTCTACAATTATTAGTGAAAGAACTATAACTTCATGATTCAAAACTTAGAGTCACAATTTATGGTAAGAGAAAACATTAATTACAAAGGATATCAATTTTATAAAGCGTCTCAACTGTAATTATCTCAACATAAAATTTGTAGCTGCCTTGTCCAAGAATAGAGAAATCATACTAAAGAGCTTGTTTCGTATGAAATACAGCACAGTTTATAACTTGATATCAAAATCTGGTATCGGTATGTTTTCTTTAAACATAATCTGAAGGAGAGGCACCAAACTGTATGATCAAATCTTGATGTATATATAATTCAATATAAAGAGAGATATATTATTAAAAGGATAGACATTAGTGCCTTTTAGCTTTATGATGGCAATGTACCCATTCAGTTGTGGCTTCGTGCAATCGACTTCTAACATGACTGATTTATCAGCACCACCACGATTATCTCATCCACCGTTGTCAGTACAGGATCGCCCATCAATGGTAGGGATATCTGCTTCAAATCCTGTAGATAGATCATTTGTTCAAAGTACAGGTTACTATCACAGCGAAAGAACTCAATCTATGTATCATGGACAGTGTACAAATCCTTTGTATCCAACTAACCCAGGACGAGCTGTCAACTGTGGCACAAATATATATCCTCCACCAAACCCAAATATTGGACATCAAACACAACTGTTTCAGCCATCTGATAAGTTTTTGGGGCCCCGAGCACATGAAACATACGATATACAAAACAACATATATCATCCCAACTTTATTCGTCACTCTTCTACGCCATCTTTACCACCCCAGATGTATTCACAATTAAATCCTCTGGACAGACAAGACATTTGCTTCCCTACAAATGATCATCGGAATATTTTGGGACTTGGAAATGGCAAACACAACGGAGAGTGTAAGTACAATTTATTTCATTTTCAATAACAAATATCTTTTATTTTTCTCTTATATTAAATCCTTATAATTGGTATTCCCACTCTTTTATTCGTTGTCAGCTTGAAAGCACTCAAGATGTACAATAAATCAATCGTTGAAGCAGTATTTAACGGGTATGAGTTGAAAAAAAAACCAATTTAGAAGAATAGTACTGTTCTGTTCATTTAACTCAATGATATTTTTTTTCAAGTTTTATAAATATTTTATCTTTCCGTCTAGCGCAGTTTAAGGATTTTACTAGAAATTTTATGAAATAAAATTAAAGAGGACTTAATAAGCAAACATGAGTAAAACCAAAAGCGCTCTTTGTATGTTTTGTATTAATTATAAAAATAGTTACAGCATTGACAATTGTCTTAGTAGAATAATTTTTCAACAAAGAAAAAAAATTCTCTCTTGAAAATTATCTTTTTTAAAAAACTAAAAAAAATCTTGATTGAGTAACCCAACAATCTCATGAGTAACTGATAATTAACTTTATCATAAAACATTTGGTGTTAATATTTTGTTATCTTTTAGTAAAAACGAATATAACCTTTTGTGTATATGTGTTTTTATGTTTATTTGAATATACGATAAATGTATTTATAATTACACACACATATATGTATATATATATAAATATATATATATCGAGAGAGAGAGAGGAGAGAGAGAGAGAGAGAGAGAGGAAGGGAGATAAAGAAAGATAAAGAAAGAGAAATGCAGATACTCAAATATCAAATTGTGTTGTTTTTTTCAAAAAAAAAAAATTAAAAAAATTTGTTGAAAATATAACCTAAAAAAGCTTTATTCTACAGATTTTATCGTTGAGAAAAATGTGAATTGCTTGAAACTGCCAAGCATTTAAGTCAATCAGACTAATTCAATTTTTTATTCCATATACCCATTTTTACCAGCTTTACTCAGCATTTTTTCTAAATCTAAAACTAGATTTGTCTCTTATATTTGCTAAATTGGAGAGATTTCTTGTTTATTGAAAACCAACTGCTTTTAATGACATTCTGTATTGTCAGTTTTAAATTTTCAAATTCCCTGAATTACTTTTAATAATGAATATATCTATTGAAATTGCTTAAACTAATTCAATGTTATTTTTAGTTTACACGAAATGAGAATTCACTAAAGCCTCCAAAAAGACAAAACAAATTGAAATACAGAAACAATGAAAAATTTGGTAACCTGATTGTGATAAATGACAGCAAATTGAGTCTTAAATATACTCCAAAAATATTAGAATATCGAAACATAAAAATGATAATTATTGTTTCCAATACTTGGAAGGATGGGATTCTACATCTCTAGGATGACTAATGCAGGTAAATGATAAATTAGGATAAGTAAAATAACAATATTTTAGTTGGCATAAAGTGAGAACAACAAAATTCTGATGAGAAATCAAATCTATCGTTTAGATTGTCTCTATTGCTTGAACTACTAAAGATACATTTATCAAACTTTGCTTTCACTTTTATGAAAGGAAAAAATGTGCAAACAGGGTTTTGCAAAATTTTACTGCTCTAAAAAAAGAATTTTGTATCGAAATGGAGAGTACTAATGGTACTTGTTCCAGTCCTGTTCTTTTTGTAATATGATGTGGTTGATCAAATTGTTGAACTATTGATTCCTAATGTGGTGCATTTGAGTAACACTCCTTTTATTACTGAACACTATTTTGAAAGCAGTATTTCACGAGATATAGCTTCGAGTGTAGCATTTGGTTTATGGCAAGTTAAACCATTTCAGGACGAGGTGTACTGAAATTCAAAACAGTGATATCTTTAACTTCATTCTTTTCAATATATTAAAATACAGTCAACCAATCAAAATAAGGCATAAAATGAGAGTAAATCCATCTTACCTTTAAGAAAAAGTAACTACATGGGGAAATAATCTAGGCTTACTTTACCTGACAAGTACATTAGATTCTAACTTCTGTTGATCTATCTCTTCTATACAAGTATAGAAAGTTGCTCAAACTTTGTAGCTCTAGTTCTTGCTTTACCAATAATTATTTGTTTGGTATTACGATACAAAATCCAATAAAAATAATAAAAATATTTTTTTATAATAAAATTTGCACAAAAATATTAGTTTTATCCAAGCAAATTACAACACTGCCAAGGATGTCGATTTTAAAGGGCAGAATCTCTCTTGGCACAAATAGAACATGCAAAAATCGAAGGTTATATTAATCGATTACACATTTTGTTTTCATCTTCAGATCATACTTCGAACAAAATCGGGCTTTTTATTCTGTTCTGTCGTACCACCAGGACTTTCAAATATTCAGACCTTATAAAATTAAAATTAATGTCGTACTAATTGCTCAGTCAAGTTGTATTGCAGATAATATCACAGTATTTTATAAGAAATCCACTGAGAGCTCAAATTTGTTGTATGGATATTTGAATTTTACAACCGTACTTCAGTATTACAGTAAACTATGCCAAAAAATTCCATTGGTAGTATTCGGTTGTATAATATGTGAATGTAACAATTATTTTGAATAAGAATAAATTCTGAGATCAGTCACAAACAAGACGGAAATAGTTGAACCTAAAGCTACATAGTATTGTTTAAATAATTCTTTGGGGTGTTCAAAAATAAATCGTAATTTTGAAAAGAATAAAATACTCAAGCTGTTTAAAAAGCGAAATTTTTCAGTGAAAAGGTTTTATGTTTGATCAACCGACTGTGTAAAAGTTCATAATTTTTATCTCCAAGATTTATCTTGTTTAAATACTGTACACATGTAAAAATTCAAGCTGGAGCAATTACCTTCATTAAAACAGACAGTTTTTTTTCAAGCCTTTGTATTCTTGTCACTGTACTGACTGTAAGTATGAATCTTTATTCATGAAGAAGTTAATTCCACATTCTCTAAACCAAAGTACCATTTAGTTTCTAGTTTTCTCAAAACACGTCCTATTGTTGGGATGTCAGAGATTTGTAAACTGTGAGATAATATTCTTTCTGTTCCATGCTGAAAAATAAAGAAAAGGATTTGAATTTGTATTAAATTTTAGACTTCAAATGTTTATGGGGTTTTTTTTCGATTTCAATTGTTTCAAAGAATAAAATTAATGTTCTCGTTCCCCGAAACCAAAATTTTGTCCGCCATCATTGTTTTTCAATTCCTGGGTCACTGAGTTGTTGGTTCTAAGCAATTATCTGTTATAATTGGTAATTATATGTTGAAAACTGAATGATATATCAGTTCATAACAATAATCATCTTTGGTCCTATTATTCTCATAATTTGTTAATGAGGTGTAGAATTGACTTCAATTCTTTTGACGACTACAGCGGGCTGTACTATTATTAGTTCATTACCAACAAAGGCAAAACTCTCAAATATAGGTTTGTAAAATCATCAAAATACGAAACAAACATATTAATTTGGAGTGCTCAGTCAGAATAGAACAATTCATGCAACACTTTTAAGACTAATGTTAGTTTATAACATCATTATTAAACCGTTCTTTAGAAGCCAGAAAATTTTTGTGCGTCATATTGAATATAGAGGGGTGTTTGATAATTGAAAATAATTATAACCTTTTAATTGCCTGTCAACAGTGTTTCTATTGATATGAGGTATCAAATTTGCCAGAATTGAAGGTCACTGCAGGAGCACTAAGTATCAGAACGGTAAAGTTCTGTGCTATCCCTTATCTTTAAGAGACCTAAATGACCCAGTAAGTGATAGCATAGGTATAAAACCTTGCATTGAACGTCTTCCAGCAGTATTCTTCAGGTATAGGGATAGGGTGAATATACTATGTACTGATATGAATTCTGTTTAGTTATTATGTTTTATTTCATGGTATTGCTAAATAAAGAAATATTGTATAGTCCAAGTCAAGACAAGCTTGTGTAGGTCCATCATGAAACAATTGCATTTCTTAATATATTTCGAAGATACGAGTTTTGTAACCTTTTTCATTTTTATATATATATATATATATATATATATATATATAAATAAGAAAAATAACCAGAAAAAACAGGAGTTCAGACCATCAGTATTAAAATTAATTTTGTTATTTCTACATCAGAATGCCCGTTATGGAATCCAAAAGTAATTTTAAGGTTCTTCCAATCCCTTTATATTGTTTACTTATGTCTGTCTATATATGTTATAAAGGTTTTAACAGAAATGTCAAAAAGCAAGAGTTTAACTAATAGATAGACAGATAGATAGATAAATCGGTAGGTAGATAGATAAATAGATAGATAGATAAATAAATCGATAGATAGATAGATGAATCGATATGTAGATCGATAGATAAATCGATAGATAGATAAATCGATCGATCGATCGATAGATAGATAGATAGATAGATAAATAGATAGATAGATAGATGGATAGATAGTTAGATGGATAGATAGATGGATGGATAGATAGGTGGGTAGACAGATAGATAGATATATAGATAAATCGATAGTTAGATAGATAGATAAATCGATAGGTAGATAGATAGATAAATCGATAAATAGATACATACATACATACATACATACATACAGACAGAGAGAGAGAGAGAGAGAGAGAGAGAGAGAGAGAGAGAGAAAGAGAGAATGACAGAGAGAGAGAGATAGAGATATATATATATATATATATATATATATAAA
>RDPX01000059.1:2381207-2399126 GCA_003991215.1 Morbakka virulenta | reverse complement strand
GTATAGAGAGAGAGAGAGATATATAGGTAGAGATATAGAGAGATAGAGGGAGAGATAGAGAGGGAGATAGAAAGATAGAGAGAGAAATAGAAAGAAATAGAGAAAGATAAAAAGATAAATGAATACATACATACATACATACATACATACATACATACATACATACAGACAGAGAGATAGAGAGAGAGAGAGAGAGAGAGAGAGAGAGAGAGAGAGAGAGAGAGAGAAAGAGAGAAGAGATATGGATATATGGATATATGAAAAAGAGACAGACACACACAGAGAAGGGTAAGAATGTCGGATATTGTAAGGTTAAACAAGGGCAAAGGTATTTTGCTTGGGTCAAGGAAATAAGAACTATTAAACGAAAATACTTTGTTGTTGTATTCATCATCATCATCATATTCGGTATAACGTCCGTTTTACATGCTAGCATGTGTTGGAAGATTTCTTGAAATTGACTTCCAAGTTATCCTATCCTTCACCAGGTCTCGGCTGACACCTTTTTCTGTCAGATCCATCCTTATCACTTCCTCCCATGTTTTCTTTAGTCTTCCTCTGCCAGTGGTATTGAAAGGAAGTATATAGAAATAGATGAACAGAAGGATAAATGATTGAGTAGATGATAAGAAAATGATTATCGGATTAATAATGTTATATAGTATAATGTTGAGAAATATATGGAGTAATGGAAGAATAGATATTCGCGTTAATTAATGACTGAATGATAGATGATTGATGATTAGCCTGGAAATATAAATGGACTGACAGTTGGTCGTTTATGTAATGTTTTCACAGAGTAGAAGGAAAGAGTCCCAGATGGATATGTAAAGAAACTGAGAGTTAAATGAACTATGAATAAGTGAATGGATGATAACGAGTTGATTAGATGGACAAAAAGGAGATGGGTGAAGAACTTAACTGTAAAGTATCCTTGTAGAGACCAGAGACCTTTGACTTTATTATTAAATAGAAAAGAAACTGGGTGAGATATTGGGAAAATTAAAAAGAATATGGGTGAATTGTCGTATTCTTGATTGGTGAATGATGAAAAAGTTGAGCAATCAATTAATACCAAAAGAGATAAATAAAAAATAGATAGGTAAATAAATATATGTTTGGAAGCACGGAGAAGCAATTTAATTGATAATAAGAAAATAGATGAATAAAGGTATTGTTTAACATAAGAACAAACTTATAGATTAAAAAGCTTAAAATTTCTATTTTATAGATTATTGTGTGCCAGAATGTGTGCTTGAAAACAGCGATAATTGAGCAAGTACAAATGTTGTGATAGATAGATAAATAACTGGCAAAGATGGAAAGGCAGTAAATTTTGAATCCAGAAGATTTAACAACTAATTGGCTGTATAATTGTCGGAAGTAAAATAATCTCTGATAGTAGGAAAATAAGTGATGCTTAGACAGATAATGGATAGGTAAATTATGGGGAAAAGAATGAAGTTTTTCTGAATGGAGAAAACATATATAGGTGTGTAATAGTAAAAAAATTAGGTGAATAAGTTATTGATTGAGCTGTTAGTGAGAGAAAGGATTTGTGTCAGTTCATTCCATTTGCTACACGATATAGGGAGAGATTTAGGAAAATTTGAATCTGAAAACGATGATGCATATCATTGATTTTCCACTAAAATTTCATTAGTGGTACAGATCTCAAAAAACCCACTATTAAAGCAACGTTCATTTTAATCGATAATTATTTTGCTGAAACTCAATTGGACCAAAGGAGCCAGAATAAGAAAGCAGGACGTGCGTGTGGTTTTTTGTCAATATTGGAAATAAGGAGACGACAGAGAAAGCCCCCCAATTTTTTAATAATAGGCTGAGGAAAACTTACCACCTTTATGTGTGATAGGCTGAGAAAAGCCCCTCACTTTTGGTAATTATCTGTCTAAAACAATTGTAAACTATGATCAAATTCTTTTTGTTTTCAAAGAGGGGGTGATAAAAGTTGAATATGAAGTGCCTCTAATGTTTCTAAATAAAAAGAATAGATCTCCCTCGACCAATTTCTTTGAACTTTTTTGAACATCTTGAAATTTTCACTGCATTTGAGGTTTGGCACAATATCCTGTGCTTTCGAAGACTGTCAAGAGTTACTGAGTTTTCCTTGGGTAAGGATGAAGAAAACAAATAGAATTGAAGACAAAGAAAAAAAATGAGCAGAAAAAGTAAAAAAAGTTATCATGCAAATAGATTATCAACATGTCTAATACATAATTGGGTATTATATATGCTTCATATATATAATTGTAAAAGTCGATATTGGACTTCATTTCACATAGGTTTCTTCAAGCTGTTTCATACGAATTATCTCGAACAAGCCTGAATATTTATTATATACTTAACTGTAGTAAAGCTATTTAGGAAAGGGTACATCTTCCTCGCATTTCAAATGTCTGAGACCATCAGATTTGGCCATAAAAATTTAAGTATGTATCCTGCATTGAGAGAACCTTGACAAGTGTAGAAAATTGATGTTGCCTTTTTGGAAGTGCCAGTCGGCAATTGCAGTGAATAGAGCAGAAAACTTAGGCCTAAATGTTATTCGTTTAGAAGAAAGAAAGTTGAATAGGATGAGGTCAGGCTAGGTGGAACGAAAGGGCTCAATAGTGGTGTAATAGGTGACTTGAATGGCTAAGGCTTTGATATATTTGTAAATGTGTAGGGCTATGACGAAGGACATTTCAACAGATCAAACTTTTACAAAGACTCTATCTGAAACACCCCGTGCTGATTTTTCTCCTTTCCATCAAGCTGAGACATATCTGTTGTCAGTGAGGTTTGGAATGTGCACAAAGACTGAAAAAAGGATTGATTAGAAAAATCTGTTACAATAACCAGTCCAATCAATTTCGTTATAACTTCTCATATATGCTAAAGAGTATCCAGAACTACCAGTTACATTAAAACTCAGAGGCGCAAGAATCCAAACATAGATTGCCAGAAAGATAATAGTAAAATCTACATATATGTAGATTCTCCATTCTAAACATACAGCAAATATTTATAGATAGATAGATAGAGAGATAGATAGATAGATAGATAGATGGATAGATGGATAGATAGATAGATAGATATATATATATAGATATATATATAGATAGATATACAGATAGACAGATAAATAGATAGAAATATAGATAGATGACAGACGGACAGATAGATGGTTAGATAGATTGATTGGTAGATGGATAGATATTAATTTTTTTGCCAGAAAATTGACGAAAATATATATATTGCTAATCAAAAATTCTAAAATGTTTCCAGTTAGATTTAGTGTTTGGTTTAAGAAAATAGATACTATTTATTTATTGTTTTCTTCGTCACTTTTCTGCATGCCACAGTATTCAAAATGTGTGATGAATGTTTACTTTTGCAACATTTTTACATGTATTGTCGGTAGGAACAAGGTTTGCTATTAAGATTTAACTTTAAGTGTGAAATTGCGTTTGTGTCTGAGACAGTAAGAAAATGCATCAAAAAACTTAAATAAAGATTTAATAATATAGAGGAAAAGCTCAGAGTCATTACTGTGACAAATAAGGAGCATTGTGTTGACTCTTTTGGACGCATTACATCAAACGTTGTCTTCAAACCTTCTGCAGGCCAATTAGTGGAAACAGTAAATGGGGTAAGAACTTCCGGATTATTTCGCATTATAAATAATGCAATTATATTAAGGAAGTCCTTAATTATTATTTAATTACATGTAACACGAAGATCATAGAAAGGAAAACAAACGAGTATCTACATTTTTTCCAAAGATGTCAAAGGAAATGGAAGGGAATGGCATGGAGATGACCTTGTTATACCTTTTCATTAAGTTGGATAAAAAATATTCCTTTTTCTGACCCCATAAAGCTAAAAAAACTATATGTGGAAATGAATATATTTATTTAATAGGCCCAAATTTTATGACAAAATTCAGCAAATTTCTGATGAACAAAGAAATTCACAATAAAGTAGTCTTTGCTGTATTACTAAGAAGCGACTTTGTTTCCCTTATATGTAAACCAGAGGAAACTTTTTTCTTTGTTTTTAATTCTATTCCTGAAATTTCTTATAATTTTTTTTTAAAGTTACAACTTCTTTTAGTTTTAATTAAAAAGAGCTATTCCACTCTTTCTTAAAATCTTATTGGATGCTTGAACAAGAAGAAGGTATTATTAATAAATGGGGCATTTTTATTACAAATTATTACTAGAAAATATTTTTTAAGTCTATAAAGTGTAAGACTATGAAAGAGTTTATTAATCAAATAAAACATGAATGTAAAGATGCGGAAAATTAGCAGTTCTAGGAGCTCTACAGCGAGATTTTATGCTCTATTCTCCAAATGAGAAAATCGCTGGACGTTAATAAAATACACCTTTTTATCTTCAGCAGCAGATTCTAGCTAGGAAACTCTTTAGTAATCTCTGATAAGAATATGTCTTAGGCTAAATATTGTAGAATAAATGAAGTTACAAAAGAATGATTTTTCTAGAAGTGTGTTTTTTTTGTTTGAAACTGTGAAGATAAAAATAATTTTTCAATTAAAAAACGTTTACTCTTCTTGACTCCTATATTACTTCTAGAAGTAATTACAAGTATTACTTCTTAAGAACAGTTGTAACATCCACAGGCTATCAAATGATTGTACATTGCTTCAAAAACAGACATGTGCATAGGCTGCCCTCTTCGCTGATAACACTGTTTATCTACCAAAAAAACACAATAGGCTTTAATTTTGGAGAAAGCTTTGTGCCAAGAAAAGAGTCATTCTCCTGACCTGATGATGCTGATGAAGGACTGTTTGTGAACAATATCTTTTGCAATAAACAATTTGGGGTGAAGTTTGTCAAAGAGTACAAACGTCTGACCCCCCCCCTGCCGAACACTTGCTTGTATTCAAATATACATTAATATTTATCATATTTTCATAAAACTACACTATATACCACCTTTATAACTTCTAAAATATTCTTAAGACAAACCATAATATGAAACAATTTGTCAAAATGTGTGAACTTTTTTCAGAACTTGTAATTTTTAAGGAAAATGAAATAATATCAATCAATGTGCAGGTTGAAAGTAAACGAGAAATCAGTTTTGCTCTTTCTCCTAAAAATGTTGCCGTGACAAAATTTTAAGACCTGTAACCATTTCTAAAAGACAACTTATTCATTAAAACTAATAAAACACTCCATAAGAAAACCATTAAAACACCAGAGAAAACTGGTCTGTTATCTCTTTTACAAGAGAACTGAGAACTGTAAAGAGACCAAGTGCTTGTCAAGTTTCTAATAGATTCAGAAAGGCAACCAATCTTAGAAAAATCAGCTTGAAGGCAACATATTCTAAAGTTAGGTTAAAGAGGGGGGCTTTGAATGGGAGAAATTAATTGTAATTACTTGTGCAGAAATTTTAGAATCATTTTGTATAACACAAATACGTTAAGAAATATAGACAATAAAATATTTCACTTTTTTCATTTGCTCAACCAGAAAATATTCCAAGAATTGGCTGAACACAGTGTATATTTTTTGTATGATTTTTTTCAAGAAGGACGAAAAGGCTGGATTAAATCGACAAAAATACAGCCTCTCAATACAAACCTTCAACCGATTCTAAAGAAATAGTAGCTTCAGGGATCAAGCAACTATTTAAAACCTGGGGAGGCAAGCATAGTAAAAGATCCTCGTCTTACCCCTAAACCTCCTTGTACCACAACTTTGCTTCTTTTCTTCTACGCGTCAGCAACAAAGAAGTTCACTTGTCAATGTATAGTTAACCTACAGGTTTTTCTATGATCTTCTCTCTGCGACGAAGGCCCCAATGCCGCATAAAAAATCGCACTAAAATATGCAGACACAGAAAGCATTACAGAAAATTCTGAAATGAAGCTCAAATTATCAATACTTCATTGTTATTTTGTGTTCAGATGTTCAGGATAGATTCTTTTCCTTTTAAATTTTTATGGTGCCTTTCCTGTTGGTCACCTCAATATCAGCGCAGATCTTCATAGTATACCTCAGTAATGTCTAGGCTTCCTTGAACTATACTTTCAAACATTCATAAACTGATCCCTGTTGTAATTTTTACCTTGTGTTACAAGAGCCAATACAAGTTCCAAAGAACTTTTTTGAAAAAGAATGATCAATTTATTTTGCCTAGAATCTTTTTCCAAATGTCTAAAATATGTCCAAAAATTGTATTAAAACTTATTCAAGACGTTTTTCTGTATCTGCTTTGGGCAGCTGCAATTTCATTGGTGTATTTCTAAACCAATCAAAAAGCCAACAAAACAAATCTTTTACGAGATGTGATCAAAATCCTTCAACTGTCGTGCACACAAATTTGGGATGCAAACATACATACCTACAGGATAGTTTTGTCAGTAGGTAACTGTTACAACTAATTATTACCTTATTATCTATTGTTAAGTAAAGGGACGCAACCCACTTCACACTTCATTCAGAAAAGAAGACGTGTTCCAAATATTTTTGCGCAGTACACAAGTGAGTTTGCATTTAGCTCCAAAATGGCTGCCCAACCCCTAACCGGAAAAAAAAATTACTATGCGTTGTTTTGTGAAAAAGTAAAATGTATAGCTTTAAATTAAGGTACAATTTATAGAGTTTCTAAGCTTTATCTAAAAAAAGATTGAGAAATGAAGAGTATCGGCCCATTGGAATTGATAACCATGATGTGTTGTTGTCAGCATGGTATATTAAACTGGTTGAAGCCAATAAGAGGGAAAAATAGGTTGGCAAGAATAACAAATTTTCTGTGCGTCTGTACTGGAAAAACTATACACAAAACGTTGTTCAACAATAGGCAAGGGCAATATTCAAATTGGGTCTTGTAGAGGAGATCCTTCCTTGGACACATTAAAAATAGTAAATAAATATCCTTTCCCTGGACAGAAATTTCGGGTCCAAGGACAAAAAATTGTTTGTGAGTATTAGGTACACTTGGAATCTACATTTAGGCTGATTTAAAAAAATGGTACCTTCTTGAAAAATGGTGCCTATTTCCTGTTTTAAACATTGCAATCCAACACAAAAATGTTCTATTGTCATAACATTTGGGACTCTTAATGTCTTTTATAGGGAAAACAACATTAACTTTGGTATTTGTATTAATGTTTGCTTTATTTATAATTTTCTATTTTTCTTTATGTTTTTTGTAATTTGCCATTATTTAAATCAGAATTGCTTGAGATTTTATGTCTGTAAACTGTTGCAGCTTTGTGATTTCTTTGTATTTCAGCACTTATTATTAATGGAAGTGCTGGTTCATTTTAGTTTACTTCAATGCGATTTCTTATTATTTTTCTCAATTAGTTTTTAAAATTATTTATTTTACGTTTAACCTTAATGGTTTCGTAATCATCTCTGTTTTCCCTTTTAATGTAATTATTGTTATTTTTTTACATTGTCCTATACTTTGCCAATCTGTTTTCTTTTTGTTTAATTACCTCTTGTTTGTTTTAGAATTTGTTTATATTAATATTTTGTTTTCAATCGGTGATTTATTTCTTTTTGTCACCGCTGTTGCACCCAGGGTGTGTTTGCTTTTGCCTCTTTTTCAAACAGAAGTGTTTATAAAAGAGACAAAAGCTTTATTTGTTTTTTTTCATAATTAATTTTTATTTTATGTTGCTTGTTATCGTGTTGCTCTTGATAAAGTAGCTCTAATTCATTTTGCTAAATTATTCATTTATAATATCCTCTTATCAAATAATAGTACAGTATTGCTTGCAAAACTTGTACATGTAAACCTTATTTGAATTTATGTTACATGAGCTACAATATTGTCAAAAGAAAAAAAATCAAAAACAATAGTTTAATAAAAAGCTCTATTTACAGAAATGAATACACGTGTAAAAAGTGTCCATCCAGATAATTTATTCTAATTATGCTAAATATCAACCACATGTGTTTTTGTATTCAAATATCTCATTTAGGCATAATTCATATACCAAGTAGGAAAAACCAAATTTCATAGTTATGTAATATTGAGAAAAACAAAGAAGAAGCAAGATTGGTCATCCATGTTTCCATTAAAATATTTTATAGTATATCTTTGCTGAATTTAATTAAGTTTGTTCCTTCTGTAAATAAATTAACATTCAGTATAGGGCACGGTTGTTACATGTTCAGTCTTGCAAGCTCAAGTACTCGAAGTATTTTATTAATTAGCTAATTTAGCCAGTTTGTTGTTTAATCCACCCATCATATAAGTGTCACCAAACTTCATATTTTTTTGTTATTCACCCAGCAAAACTATTCAAAGAGTGTTTGATCAAACGGTCCAAAATGAAGAGTCTCTATAACACTTGCGCAATATTAGAACCATTAAAACTAATTCTTACATCAAAAGACTATTAGTTAACATCAAATAATTCGTTTTAAAAATGGATTCAGCTACCACTAAATACAAAATATGTGACAAAAAACATAAGAAAATTATTGGTGTCAAATATGTCATGCTTATTTTATAAAATTGAGAGGTTTGGAAAGAAAATAAGCAATACCTCACATTAGTAAGAGATGAAACAGGATTACAAACAGCTATTGCCTCTTAATTGTATTGTTTAAATAGCCATGATGTTGAACCAGTCCAATAGTTTCTCTCTACTTTCTTAGTATTTCAATAAAAAGGTGAAAAATCCGTATCGTAAAATCCTGCTTATAAGCCCAGGCTTTTGTTATTTCATAGCCTCGTTTGAGAGGTTAAAATTTGGGATGCTTATAAACTTGGACCATTAAACCTAAAGGATTTCAGCGTAAGGGAAAAGAAGTATGTACATAATCTTGATTATGGCTCCTGATCAAACTACCTTATACATTGGAAATGTTATTGGTTTCGTTACCAGTAACCTTCTCTGCCTTAGTACAATAATCATAGTCAACTTTATGACTTTTTCACCGTTGTCTACACTTTTGCTTTCGTTTTCAAGTTGGAAATCGGTTATTTCATTAGCTTTTGAAAATTAATAATTTCAAATACTTTCATTGTTTACCTCTCCATTTTCTGAACCATCAGGACGAAAAGATATACCACATTCTTTAAAACTGCGAACAATCATATCTCAATTAAAACCAATCTCTGCCCACTGTTTGGCAATCCACTTTGTGATGAGGACTCTTCTCTCAGTAATTTTCCTAAGGTTCACCGTTGCAAATTCTTCTCGAACTCTTCTCTGACAGCATTTTTGAATGGCTTATTATAGGAAACATCAAGAAGTTGAATACAACTGGTACAGCCTGGAGCCATAGTAACTAATGCGATATATATACATCTTATTTATATCTAGACTGCTTGAATTTACAAAACAACATGTCGTAATAAGATAGGACAATTACAAACAAACAAAAATTCTTTGAGCTTAACACAAGGAGGGGGGGTTTGTGGGGAGCTATAACTATGGTTTTAAGGTATGACGTAAAAAAACATTTACTAAGATTTCCTTGATAATACTCCATCTCTTTTCATTTATCTTGCTTTATTATTTACATATTTGATGACTTTCACGCTTATAATGTTTCCTGCATTAATCTCATAGGTAAACAACGAGTTTGTAATTTGCTTTGAAATGCAAAAATGCATATTAATATTGAAAGTTAGTTATTTGTAGATGATATCTCCTTCCTAACTTTTCGTATTTGGAAGTACTTTGAACGTGAATAATAAAAGGTGAACGCTAATAGTGATGTTCTTTTTAATGGAACTTTACAACGTTTAAAGTTAGGCATTTTGAGGGTGTTACGTTGGCGATAAAACACAGTAGTCATTATCATTGCCTTCTTCTTAAGCATAACCTCTATTAAGATCATTATATCAATCAAAATCAAACTTTTAAAGAACCTCTTGCTAAAGATTTTGAAGAGTGAAGACAATTGGTTAAAAAAGTTTAAAACTTCTGAATATGTAGAGTGAAGGCAATAAAAACTCAGGAATATGTAGAGTGAAGGCAATAAAAACTCAGGAATATGTAGAGTGAAGGCAATAAAAACTCAGGAATATGTAGAGTGAAGGCAATAAAAACTCAGGAATATGTAGAGTGAAGACAATAAAAACTCAGGAATATGTAGAGTGAAGACAATAAAAACTCAGGAATATGTAGAGTGAAGACAATAAAAACTCAGGAATATGTAGAGTGAAGGCAATAAAAACTCAGGAATATGTAGAGTGAAGGCAATAAAAACTCAGGAATATGTAGAGTGAAGACAATAAAAACTCAGGAATATGTAGAGTGAAGACAATAAAAACTCAGGAATATGTAGAGTGAAGACAATAAAAACTCAGGAATATGTAGAGTGAAGGCAATAAAAACTCAGGAATATGTAGAGTGAAGGCAATAAAAACTCAGGAATATGTAGAGTGAAGACAATAAAAACTCAGGAATATGTAGAGTGAAGACAATAAAAACTCAGGAATATGTAGAGTGAAGACAATAAAAACTCAGGAATATGTAGAGTGAAGGCAATAAAAACTCAGGAATATGTAGAGTGAAGGCAATAAAAACTCAGGAATATGTAGAGTGAAGACAATAAAAACTCAGGAATATGTAGAGTGAAGACAATAAAAACTCAGGAATATGTAGAGTGAAGACAATAAAAACTCAGGAATATGTAGAGTGAAGGCAATAAAAACTCAGGAATATGTAGAGTGAAGGCAATAAAAACTCAGGAATATGTAGAGTGAAGACAATAAAAACTCAGGAATATGTAGAGTGAAGACAATAAAAACTCAGGAATATGTAGATTGAAGACAATAAAAACTCAGGAATATGTAGAGTGAAGGCAATAAAAACTCAGGAATATGTAGAGTGAAGACAATACAAACTCAGGAATATGTAGAGTGAAGACAAAACAAACTCAGGAATATGTAGAGTGAAGACAATAGATTAAGAAAATTTAAAACTCAGGAATATGTAGTAAATGCAGAGAGACAGTTTTCAAAATCGTAGTCCTACTTTTATTTTCTCCTAATACTCAATAGACAAATTTAAATTACTGTTTGCACTGATTTAATCTGAGATGAAATCCAGGATTCTGTGATTTTGTGTGAGTGTGAACTTTACAACAGAAAATTTCTTTGCTTGACTTACGCTTACTCTGCTATTCTCAGCTCTCGATTTCATAAACATAAATTCAATAACTGCTGTTCTAAGACCTTGTCGCTTAGGTGTTCATAAATAGATTCCAACATGCCTAACAACCAAGGTATGCTTGATATGTATCAGTGTGATACTGGTTAACTATTACAGTCGTACTCTGAATAAATCGAAAATTTTGCTTCCAAGGGTAGGTAGATGAAATTACCACCTAATTCACAATGTTTCTGTGATTGAGTAGTTCTGACACTGGACTAGAAATCCGGGGTCCTTATAAAAGCTTGTGTTTACATCTTACTGCAGATGATTTCTTTACTTGAATTTCACCTTTTAAAAAACCATAAGGCCTTAAATTTTATGAAAAAATAGGATGAAAAACTGCTTTTGAAGAATTTATGTTTAATTTTTTGAAGTCTTTTATAAACACAAATGTTGTGCTGTTGTAACGTGTGACATATAAAAAAAGATTTTTCCTGTTGTTATTCCTTTCAACTTTCTCTTCCTTACTTTTAGTCAAATCTAATATCGTTCAGTACGCTTAAAAATGTAGACATTGGGAAAGATTCATATTTTTGTCTTATATTGCTATCCATTGTCTCCATGTTAGTTTGCTTCCAGAACGTTGTGATTTATTCAACGGGTAGGTAAACAAGTTGCGATAAACAACATCACCATCACCAGAACAGAATATTGAAAGATTATTTTTCTGTAGACTATAACTATTGGTCTGGTATAGCTTCAGCCGCTCCATAGTGATGTCACTGACATACTGCCAGTGACATTACTGTGGAGCAGCTGAAGCTATCGGTGACATGGGGTATTGCACTTTCAACTGTTGTACGTGTACCATTTGCCCTATCGAGATTTTGTTTACCTATAAATAGCTTCAGTTAAGATTATTCTTTCTAGGATTATAATACCCTGTCCATTTTTATGTTCCGAATGTTGTTAATTTCGTTTAACTTAATGAATATCAAACTTCTGGTAGTTTTTCTATTTGGAATTTAAACATACGTGACTTGCAAACCAAAGACCAAAGGGACTTAGACCACTCTTTGACGAAAACACAGTTAATAGGAATTAAATATAAGCCGCCTCCCTTTTTCTATTGTTCATTAGAGTTGAATTACTATCAAAATAATTTATTCGGTCAGAAAATGGTGCTCCGCTCACATTTCACACTTGTTCTACCATAACTTTGGTTTTGTTTAGTGCTCTAGCTAATTAAATGAAATTTGAAGTCTAGCAATGTGCGCATTATGATTTCTTTTTTGGCGTAGAAATGCATAAAAAGATAGAAATCTCAAAACTAAGATGGGAAACCAATGAATTCCAGTTGCTAATTGCATTTTTCAGAGACAGTTATACAGAGCATTTCCTTCCAATAAGCGAACTGCAGTATAACTGTGACTTGTGCTGATCTCAAACTTACCTTTTACATGGAAGAAGTATGACAAAACTGCCTTTCTTTATGCCATTCATAATTGAGATGGTAAAAATGCTGGATATTGTTATTGTTATTACTGTTATTGTCATTATAATTATTATACTTATCACATATTAATTTCAGTTAATGGTCTTGTCTACTTAATTTTGGTGACAGTAAATCTTCTCACTTTTCAAGGACTTTCCTCAGGACTGGTGCAGGGTACAATATGACAGTTTTCTCTTCACTTCAATTCTTTTTCCTTTCCCAGGCCTTTTACCCTTCTTTTAATGTTTTTTTTGGGTGTCATTAATGTCCTAATTATTAGAGTCTACTTTTACTTTAATTTTTCATAGTTTCTGGAGTTCTCTTTTTTAAGTCTGACATTTATTAAATTTCTTTTTCTCCTTTTCCTCTGTCCGAGTATCATATGAAATGACAAAGTCGACGATAAAACAATGTTTTCTCTTTTGATTAATATGAGATCTAAATATTAAAGCTCTCAAAGTACTTTTGAAGTAATACTTTTATCATGTTTTGACTCAATTTCATTTTTATTACTATGAATTATTGCACACTGAGGAACTTTCACTTCAGTGTTATTTCTCCTTGATATTGGTGACAGAAAGTCTTTTCAATTTTCAAGGACTCCTCTCAGGATACGTGAGGGCTGCAGGATCTGCATTTCTTACATTTTGGTCTCATTTCCTACTTCTTTTATTCTCCTTTTAATGTCTTTTGGTGCTGTTCCTAATGCCCCTTTCATATTTAATAGATTCTTGAGTTCGCTCCTTAAATCTTGGAATTTCTCAACTTTTTCTTTCGCATTCTGTTTTATCCAGGTATTCTGTGGGATGGAAAAGGTAAAGATACTGTAATTGTTTTTCTGCTTCTTGATTAAAATTAAATCTGGCCTCCTGCCTTCAATTACATGATCGGTTTGAACAGAAAGGTTTCACAGTACCTTTCTAGTATTCTTTTCAATCACACTTTCTAGCTCATGTTTGTATCACTTATCCTTTACATATATCCCACGCTTTCTGCAGATGTCCCAATAGATTCTTTTCCCAAACTAATCATGTCTATTTTTGTATTGTTCCTGCGCCATTTTACTGCATTCTCTGATGAAGTGATTGATACCTTTATCAGCCTTAACTCACATTCAATATTGACAGTCCTTTTGTGTTTTATCGATCTTGGCTTTGATGAGGTTCGTCCTGATGGATTGCTCTTGAGCTGGTAGGATGAGAGTTGCAGTCTCCTTTTTAATTCCATAAACTATTTCCACCTTTCCTTTTCAACAGTCTCCTCATTTGTCAAATAAATTGGCCATTTAGGACTTTCTCCTTTCCGCTTTTCTTGTACTCGTTTGCTCTTCCGTCTTTTGATTTTTGCACTGTTTCCTTCATTTCCATGCACAACATTTCAGGGGCATTTGACAGTTGTTCCTTGCTTTCCAGTACATATCTCTCTAGCCAAATATTTGATGTTTCTATCGTACCTTCAACGCTAAAAACCCCTCTACCACCTTCGTTTTGTGAATTACACAGCTAGTCTACATTGCTTTTTAGGTGCAATGCTTTGTGCACCGTTTTTATTTTCCTAGTACATCCATCTAATTCTTGAGTCTCTTGTTTCTCTTATTCTAGGAAGGGAGCAGATTATCGTACCACTATAATAGCCAGTGTATACATTGCTTTAAAGGTGTTATTTCCCTCTAACTTTGTCTTTAACACTTTCCTCACTCTTTGCTTATACTTTTTGCTGACTCTTTGCTTCATCTCTGATGTCTTTATATCATCTAACTCTTGGACAGCTAAGTACTTTTAGTTTTCGTCTTTTATAAGTTCCTTATCATTTTATCATTGAGCAAAGTAATGTTATCAGATACGACAATCTTCGTCTTTTCACGACAAGTCCAGGGCACTTTTCGGGACCAAAGTCCATTTCCATGTCAGAGAGGTAAATTATGACTGTCTGTATGAATGATTGTAGATTTTCCTGGGTTTTTCGGCACAAGTTTAGATCATCCATCAATAGTAAATAGTCTATGATAACCTTACTTGATACAACCTCTAGCCAAGGTGCTGCTTTTCCCAAGATTCTTATAAGTGACATCATTGATGTGCCATACAACAAAGGGGATAAGACATCCCCTTGAAAGATCCCACTCCTTATTCTTACTTCTTCAAATATTTCATCATTTCAATGATTTCAATTGTTTCCCTAATATTATTATTATTTATTATTACTATCATTATTTATTATTATTATTATTTATTATTATTTATTATTATTTATTATTATTTATTATTATTTATTATTATTTATTATTATTTATTATTATTTATTATCATTTATTATTATTTATTATCATTATTATTATTATTTGGGATTTTTTGTTACATTTTTCATCGTTTTCTCTAGCTGTTTGAGTTGCCGTTATTACTCCTTTTAGACTTATCATAAAAATTACTGAGAGCCAATAGGCATTGCCTCTTTCCTAAAGCAAAAGACTTTCTTTCGAAAAATTCTTCAGGCTTGCAACAATTATTATAGNCGTACCACTATAATAGCCAGTGTATACATTGCTTTAAAGGTGTTATTTCCCTCTAACTTTGTCTTTAACACTTTCCTCACTCTTTGCTTATACTTTTTGCTGACTCTTTGCTTCATCTCTGATGTCTTTATATCATCTAACTCTTGGACAGCTAAGTACTTTTAGTTTTCGTCTTTTATAAGTTCCTTATCATTTTATCATTGAGCAAAGTAATGTTGTCAGATACGACAATCTTCGTCTTTTCACGACAAGTCCAGGGCACTTTTCGGGACCAAAGTCCATTTCCATGTCAGAGAGGTAAATTATGACTGTCTGTATGAATGATTGTAGATTTTCCTGGGTTTTTCGGCACAAGTTTAGATCATCCATCAATAGTAAATAGTCTATGATAACCTTACTTGATACAACCTCTAGCCAAGGTGCTGCTTTTCCCAAGATTCTTATAAGTGACATCATTGATGTGCCATACAACAAAGGGGATAAGACATCCCCTTGAAAGATCCCACTCCTTATTCTTACTTCTTCAAATATTTCATCATTTCAATGATTTCAATTGTTTCCCTAATATTATTATTATTTATTATTACTATCATTATTTATTATTATTATTATTATTTATTATTATTTATTATTATTTATTATTATTTATTATTATTTATTATTATTTATTATTATTTATTATCATTATTATTATTATTTGGGATTTTTTGTTACATTTTTCATCGTTTTCTCTAGCTGTTTGAGTTGCCGTTATTACTCCTTTTAGACTTATCATAAAAATTACTGAGAGCCAATAGGCATTGCCTCTTTCCTAAAGCAAAAGACTCTCTTTCGAAAAATTCTTCAGGCTTGCAACAATTATTATAGAGAGTAACTCCATTCACACTTTCCTGTATGAGTTCCTCGATTTTAAGAGTTCGCTTGAAGGCCATAACGGAAATACTACTGCGAAATAGCAGGGACTCTTGAATATTTTTAAACAGGTTACTAAAATATTAATTAAGGAGAGCTTTTCTACATTACTTTATTGATTCTGCTATCTAGTAAACTTTTATCACTAAATAGCCAACAAAACATTCTGAACAAAAATTATATGTTCAGAAGTGCAGTTTATTTAATAATGAAAACAATCTGCACACATTTATATATATATATATATATATATATTACCGTTACCACTTACCAATAAAAAAATACTGTATGCTGCCTTTTTAACTTTCTGTCTTTGCAATTACTAATCTTCTATGAAATATTAAAAGATGGGTTTCACAGGAGACGTCATTATTTAAATGTTAAATTAGTTGGAGATATTATTTGCTGGTCTTTGAAGTGACAAACGCCATTATCATGTTGAGCCATTAACTATTACTGGAGGATCACATATAAATAATAATACATCAGATGTCAAATATATAATATTTATTAAAACAACAATGTCAGAATTCAACTGAGTACTTTCAGTTCCAATTGTTCGACGTTATTGAATACATTGTCACCATTAGGAAGCACGGAGGTGAAAGTGAAAAGGGTATGTTGAAACATACACGTGCATTACTTGTAATTGTAATAGCCAGTGCTCAAGCACTTCAAGATAACCTGTCCTTCATAGCTGAGCCCGGTAGCTGAAGACACCACCAGAACTCCACACTTGATCTTAACCAAAAGGCCGAGAAGCGATCAAGGAAATGAATACTATAAATAGAAAAAGAAACGTCCATTCCATACAGCAGAGCAATCACGTCATCAGCAAATCTTGATCTCTCCAAGAAATGTAGCTTCCAGTGTTACAGAAAAGAAACACAAAAGACACAAGATGGGTAGGGTGCCACTCCCCAAAACAACTCGATTCCAGTCACTGAGCAAGTCTTGACAATCAAAGTATAAAATAACTATGCCTAATTACTTCAGTAGCCTGACGATGAGAGAAGTATCTCTCGAAACGTAGATCAGAAAAACCTCACGACTCATGTCATGATAAATATCCCATTCAAAAATTTCTATGTTGCTTTCAACTGTTAATCTTGACAGTCGCAGTAACAACATTTGCTTTGTACTTTATTTCAACGATTTTGTCAGTAAGTCGTTAATCCGTTGATAAATAATTTCTTTTGTCAATGTGACACCAAGTACATTTTTACCACCAATGGTAGTATTCTCCGCCGTTTATGACGTCAATCGCTATTGTTTTCAATCGATTAACACACCCAAATTAAAACCTGAAAGTATTCAGTCTTTGTTTTGAATACCAGGAGCTGGTCATGTTTGAGCAGACGTTTTTAGATCATACACTTAAAAGTCAGTACAGTGACCATTTATTTTCATTGAGGTTGGCACAAGGAAGCTGCAGGAGTCACGAGTCTAAAATGTAAAGAAAGACACCACGAATAAGATATCGAGGCAGAAAGAGGGATTCTACATATGAGCATTTTTCTTGGATTTCATAAATAGATAGACAGAAAGATAGATAGATAGACAGATAGATAGATAGATAGATAAATAGATAGATAGATAGATAGATAAGGTAGATAGATAATATAGATAGATAGATAGATAGATAGATAGATAGATAGATAGATAGATGGATGGAAAGATAGATAGAGAATATAGATAGAGATAGATAGATAGATAGATAGATAGATAGATAGATAGATAGAGATAGATAGATAGATAGATAGATAGATAGATAGATAGATAGATAGGTAGATATATAGATAGATAGAGGTAGATAGATAGATGGATAGATAGATAGATAGATAGATAGATAGATAGATGGATGGAGAGATAGAGAGATGGATAGATAGA
>RDPX01000059.1:2338882-2367216 GCA_003991215.1 Morbakka virulenta | reverse complement strand
GAGCTGGGGATGGAAGAAAGTCTAAAGTCATTTTTCATTACTTGGGGTCAAAAGCAATTAAACGTGCTTACTTTTTCCTGACGGTTATATTGTTATCAAATGAAACTAAGCTTTGTACCTCAAGGTGTGAATAGCAAACGATCTATGCCACTTCCTTATAAAAGAAAAACAGCTCAGCACATAGTAGGCTATAAAAAAATAACGTGCCTCTTTGCTGGTGTGCGTCTATGCTATCAACTATATTCTATCAAAGTTGTTCACATTTTCTGAAACTCAAAGAAACTTGAACATTTTAGAAGGCCTCTCCATACGAGATTAATGTCCATTTAAACAGGATGACATTGGAGATGAGATTTCACCCTTAAAGCTCAACTGGTGTGGATATCGTCTAAGAGATATCATGTCACAAGTCAATATTTACTTTGAAGACTAAAAAGAAACCCTATTCGTTCTCTTTTTTATTAATCTTAGCATATCTAAAGCAGATCTTATTTAATGAATTCACCTGTAACATAAGAAAAGAACTCGGATGATGAAACAAGAGGCCGACTCGATTGAAGCTCTCGAGTAGCCAGCGGATGGTAACATTTACCAAACAGAGCCGTCTAGACTCTAAAGACAAGTAAATATTAGGTCTCACGAAAACCTTACTTTTTATTACACGCGAAATTTACACAATAAAAAATGAGAAACAAAATAATATCCTGATATCCTTATGTTCTTAAATTATTGCCTAAAACTACTGTAGAACAGTAAATAACTAGTGCAGTAGCTGTAGTGTGTATCCGCCTAAAAAAATTGATTGGGCATGCGCACTTTTAAGTTGCCCAGCAACATTTTTTTGCCATTGCTCCACGCAGTAGAAGCATTCAATAAATCTATATCAACAACACAAATATTAAATAGTTTGTTAAAAATGCAGATCACATCATTTGATGGCGTTTTAAAGTGTAGCTGCGTGCGTATTACAACTTTAAATATAGTAATATTCATATAAATCGTATACATTTCATTTTTAGAAATTAATTTCAGCAACATAATTAACCTACATTCTGTCATATATATATATATATATACATATCGTAACTACCTTTCAAATTGACATCATTCTCATTCATTTTCAACAAAACTGTGTCTGTACTTGATAACTTACAGAAGAGCTTTGTGCCTCACAGAAAATTCGAAGACAATATGAAAGGCATCGTATGAGCCCCGTTTATTGGTGAAAATGACTTTTTAAAAAAGGAAGTGTCTACTGATGTAGGAAAGTTTACAGAATTCAAAAGACAAATGTTGGGGAAAAAACCCCTTATATTTTTGTTTCAAAAACCATCCATATGTCCAAGACTTCGATTAAATTCCGATTTTTTTAATTTTTCAACTTAAAATTATGCAAGTATAACTAATTCTCATTCATGTACAGAAGTATTTTAAAGTAAGAACTATTCCTGAGTTCCACATATATACCACTCTCGAATATTGCCCATGGTAATATATTTAAAATACCCTCCATTTAGAAGGACATATTATCTCAAAGACAGGTTTGCCATAGCATCTAACACTCATCTTAGGGGAGGAGCCACTGACTCATTGTCACCTCTATCATTATTTTATACAGGGAATCTTTTTTAAAATGGTCAATTCCTTCCAGTGTAATTAAGTTTATCTTCAGCTTAACCTCACCCTGTTTTTTGAAGGAAGGACAATATAGAAAGAGAAGAGAGCCTCTTTTATAAAAACAGAGAGCAAAAGTCTTAAAAACAAAATTAAACACTTGCCATTTTATCTTTTATCTATTTTTATATGATTAAACCTATATATGTAAAATCTATAGGCCAAATCAAAGTCCCTCTGAAGGGCACCATCTGAGCCTCAATTGCTGGGGGAAAATGACGTTAAAACTAAAAAAAAAAGTAAAAAAAAAGTAAAATCTATAGGCAAATCTACTGCCAAATCCGTCACAATGATGGGCACCGCCTGAGCATCAGGGGGAAAATGACGTTAAAACCAAAAAAATATATACGTGTAATCTATGGGCAGTTTAGATTTTTTTTAGCAGATAACAAAGGTAACAGGAAAGTGTAAAATGTTATCGAAAATAGGAATGTATAAACTTGGCATAAACAGCATGGAATATCAAATGTTGTTTTTCAGATAGGGATATAGGAAGCGTCTAATTAGTGGAGGGGACACCTCAGAAAAGAGACACATGAACACTCCCATAAAGCTCCTCCAATTTGTTTGTAAGATTTTCCACTTGTTTGATTTTTGTCAAATCTCAGATATTATGACCATCTGACTGAGATGCTTCGAGTTTTTGGAGTTGTTTCCTGTATGAACGTAAATCACACTGCTAAAAACCCGTGCATGAATCGCACCTGTCAGCATTGTGTTCACTATGATTTCCTGCTTATTTTTTCAATGCAGATGACAGACAGTGATCCAGAGAAAATGCAAAGTTGTGAAAACAATGCTGACAGTCCTCCTTTTAGAAAGCCTTATTTACAAATATCGTTCTGGGCATGTTCACCTTAGTTGAGAATTTGGGGAAAGGATTATGCAAAAAGGGTACTTTTGGGTTTGGAAAGGGCGCTTTTGCATAGTTTGCCAAAACGTGAGGGGCCATGGCCCCTCTGGACCCCCGGTTCCTGCGGCCTGTTTTCAGAAACACCACTGTTGAAATTGAACACCGGCAGAGAATATAAAAATTAAGAATGTACTAAGAAATTGAGACCTTTAGATAGAGTTGTTCATACAAGTAGTGGATTTCTGATCTAGTAGAGTCACTGGCTCCACTAGTCTTGACAAAACTGAACTTAAAGTAAGGTATGAAAATACGGATATCCGTCGAATAACCAGAAGCACAAATCTTCGTACACTTCTTCTTCTTCATCTTTCGGTTGCTCCCGTCAGGGGTCGCCACAGTGGATCAATCGCCTCCATTTGGCGCGGTCGTCAGCGTCCTCTCTCCTCACTCCTAATGTCCTCATATCCTCTTCAATTCCGTCCATATATCTATGTACACTAAACTGTCAAAAATTATATTAGCGGGATATGTATGTCGCTCGTCAACTGTAATTTTCACACGGAAGATACTTTTTAAAAAATCAAAGGCCATATCAACGCCATCCTTGAATCAACACCACAAAATTGTAGAATGTTTCAACTGAACGGGTACAAAGAAGTACCTAGTTTAAATCTGCTTTCACAGGACTGTTGGTGACCTGGAATAACAGACAAAGCAGAGGAGAACACCTAAGAATATTTAAAAAATAAGTTGTTGCTCGTCAATTATTACAATACCCTCTTTGCACTAACAAGAAACAAACGATAGTTCGTCGTGTTTTGTTAGAAATTCAGTGGATTTTTTTAGGGAACGAAGGTGTGTGTGTGTGTTTCGGCGTTAAGTGAATCTCCCAAATAGGTTTCTGATTTTGGCTCAACATAAAGATTTAGTTTATTTTGGACGTTGAAAAAAAAACAATGTAAAAATTGATAATCATGTTGCTAAACGCTTATCCCACTTAATGTTTTCTCAAATGTTGTTTTTGAAAAGAAAAGTTGGGGAAAAAACACATTTTTCTCAAATACGAATAGTAAACTTTTGAAAAACCTCTTCGGCTTAAATTAGGTAATAAGTGGCATAAAAGTAGAAAGCTCATGGTGATAAAATCCAAGCCATGTTTCAAAATAAAACTCACGTGTTCTCTAACGATAGGGATAACTGTAGAGATGAAAATCCGTGATAACAACAGACAAAAGTTTTACTTGTGTTATCAAAAACACAATGGAAACAGACTAACGTCCATTTGTTTGGTTTTTAAATTATTCATCTTTTTTTACTGTCAGCACATATATTTATCTGACAATAAATAACTAAACATGGCCAATTATTAAAGCGGTGTATTACATCCACCCTCACTCGCTCTAAAGCATCCTACATTTTCATTTTGGTCGTTGAAGTCGACTGTCATTAGCAAAATTGTTTTGACTTGCATAAGGCCTTTTTGAAATAATATAATTTTTATTAATCTAAAGATCAATAACGTAAATATTACATTTTTTGAGGAAAACCCAACGACAGGTAAAGTATTATCTGTGCCTTTCTAATGAATCAAGTAAACTAGATGTTTATCGTAGGACAATAGGGGCAAACGTGTTCTGCGTTTTCATTTGTTGATAAAAGTTCTCCGTGTTTAAACATTTGCGACTTTTTCATTACTATTTTTCAAAGATCAAAGTTGAAAATTATATTCTGTTTTGTTTTGTAATTTGTATTGCGTTTGAAAGACATTCACAATATCCAAACACGAAGGGTTTAAAAGTAAATGACAAAAAGAGAAGAATTATTTGTCATAAAGTACCTTACTATTCCACAGCAAAACAAAAGAGAACAAATTATTTTTTTAAGCATCACGATGGGAGTTATCAGTAACTGGTGACCATATTGCTGCAGGGGTCGCTCACTCTAGGATTCGCACCAGGNGTATTATCTGTGCCTTTCTAATGAATCAAGTAAACTAGATGTTTATCGTAGGACAATAGGGGCAAACGTGTTCTGCGTTTTCATTTGTTGATAAAAGTTCTCCGTGTTTAAACATTTGCGACTTTTTCATTACTATTTTTCAAAGATCAAAGTTGAAAATTATATTCTGTTTTGTTTTGTAATTTGTATTGCGTTTGAAAGACATTCACAATATCCAAACACGAAGGGTTTAAAAGTAAATGACAAAAAGAGAAGAATTATTTGTCATAAAGTACCTTACTATTCCACAGCAAAACAAAAGAGAACAAATTATTTTTTTAAGCATCACGATGGGAGTTATCAGTAACTGGTGACCATATTGCCGCAGGGGTCGCTCACTCTAGGATTCGCACCAGGACTCAATGCTGCTGGACAGTACTTTACTGATGAGGGAAGGGGGGAAGGGGCTCATAAAATCTGACAGTTTTTTTCATAACTGTCATCTTTCTCCTTTGATACACACATTTTTTCTTTACATGATCGGAGCATTGTTAAAGTGGAGATTGTTATTCTTTCTTCCACTATCTGATCTCAGCAGAGTTTTTTTCTATTGCTTGTCAGTGACCTGATGTAAGTGTTCAGTTGTTTGTCACAAATCAAGTAACAGTTGCCTTTACCATGAACATACTCGCCTAATAAGAAATTCTTTGGAACTGCCACCATCCTTGGTTACTGTTTGATGTTCGTTAGTGTTGCAAGTTGCTGTCTTATTTGTTATATGTGTCGATTCAATAAAATCTATAAAATCAAATCAAAATACTTTTAATTGGAAGACTCGGTCGATATCCTTACCAGCTATATATTGTTCTGTACAAAATTGTAAGCACACACACATATATATATATATATATATATATATATATATATATATATATTGCAATCCTTGAGGATGGGAGGCTGATAAGTAATATATACATACATATATATATACTGATAAAAAGACCTAGAAATAGGCAGATAACAGTACTTTATAATAAAGCAAAAACAGTATTTACAACTGATCCAATTAAATCTTTACAGTTTCCACTACCGGATGAGAGATCCTTTGATAAAAGACAAAATATTTGGATTTTCGAGCGAAGAAATGGTTTTTCAGTTACCTAAGCTGTTTTGAAAGCAAATGTTGAAACATGCATCTCTCATATACATGCATAAAGTGCACAGTGGTAATACCAATTATATTAAAATACTTTTCTTTTCATACCCTGATATGTATCAGTAATAAATGCACTTAATGGGACTCGTGAGAGTAACAGCTGCAGCAGATTTAATAGCCACGTCACCCCCCCCCCCCCCACTTTCTTAGTAAAGAATAGATTCCTTAAATTCAAAGGGTTTTATTGGCTTAGTATTAAACCAAAGATTGGAAACAATTTTTTTATCTGCTATTAGAGTTATTAACAATGAATGTTTCTTTACCGGACAAAATATTTTTGGTAGTAGTTGTTGGTGTTACAATGATAGTTGCTGTTGTATCAATAACAACAATAACAGAAAAGAGTCTAAAAGACTTCATTTTATCTCCAACTATTATTTACAATTTTAATCATCTCAATAATGTGTGGATTGTATTGACTGGCTTGATCACGTAAAAGAAAGAAAAAATTAACGAAATATTGATTTTAGTTGATTTTATGGCTAAACGAATAGCATGGGAAGAAAATAACTTCAAAGTTTATAATTTAGATATTTATTTTCAAAACATTGCTAAACTAATTACAGGAAAGTTAGAAAAACCAAAAGATAATAATGATGATGATATAATAATAAACTTAGTGATAATAATGGGAGTCATTATGGTAATTATAACAGCAGTTGTTGTTAGTTGTTTTATTACTGCAGTAATAGTAATGATAGTAACAATAGTAACAAGAGTAATTTTGATAGTCGTTATGGGTATAGAAAAAATTAGAACCGGTATTAATAGACATAAAACTAATATTTGCAAAATTGAAGAGATAGTAGTTGCAAGTAATAGTAACAGTGTCAACCTAGTAGCATTTTTGGTTGTATTAGTGGCAATTGCTGTCTTTAAACTTGAAAGTTTAAACAAAAAATATCAGTTTATAGGACTATTTGTACCAGTAGAGGAAATGACGGTAATAGCATTTCTCGGTGTAGTGGTACCGCTAGAAGTAGTAGCCGTAGTAGAAGTGGTAGTAGTAGTACTAGAAGAAGTGGTATCAGTAGTAGTAGTAGTAGTAGTAGAAGTGATAGTAGTAGTAGTAATAGTAATAGTAGTAGTAGAAGAAGAAGAAGAAGAAGTGGTAGTAGTATTAGTAGCAGTAGTAGTAGTAGTAGTAGTAGTAGAAGCGGTAGTAATAGTAATTGTAATAGTAGTAGTAATAGTAGTAGTAATAGTAGTAGTAATAGTAGTAGTAATAGATGCTGTATTAGTAGTATTACTAGTAATAGAAGTAGAAGTAGAAGTAGTATTAGTATTAGTAGTGGTAATTGTAGAAATGGTAGTAACAGTAGTAGTAGCAATAGGTGTAGTAATAATAGAAGTATTGTTATTGGTAGTGTTAATAGTAGTAGCAGTAAAAGTGTTAGTGTTAGTATTACCGGGATTACTAGTGGTAATAGTACTAGTGGTAATAGTAGAAGTGATAGAAATAGACATACTACTACCACCACTACTACTACTACTACCACTACTTAGAATAGTTATGGGAGTAGAACCGGTCGTGGTAACAGACATTTACATGGTTGTAGAGTTAAAATTAGTACCAATAATGGTCATAGTGGTGGTGATAATTACCATAGTGCTACTGAAACAAAATGTAATAAAGTAGTATTAATCAGATTTTGTGTGAATATTAGAGGATTAAAAATGCTATTTTAAGTCATTAAATATCTTATCTGAGCAGAAAATACCTATATGTAGGAATGCTCAACAATAAAACAATCCCAGTACATCTGAGTTATTGACCCTATCTATAGGCAATTTGTCTCAATAAAACGCAATTTTAGTATCTGTTGGTTGATATATAATTAACTACTCCAGTTATATTAAAAATCCAAATTTTTAATTTTGTAACGTCATTGTTGTTTTGGAGAAAGTTTACCACAGGCATGGAAAAATAATTTTATTTAGTTCTGTATTGCTGAAAATATATTTGTTTTTGATGATGCGGATAGGCCTTTTTAAAAACGCAGTCACGTGTTCGTGAACATAATGTAGATACAGAGAGATATAAATGTTAGAATTACTTGATAAAGCTTTGGAACGAAAGTCGTCGTTATGTGGGAGGAACAGCCCTATACAGGTGATTGAGATAAAATGTTCACAAAGAGGACCTGGAGAAAAAACAGTACATTGAAGTCCAAGGTTGCAAATACAATTGCACTAAGAATTAGAGTCAACAGCTCAGTGGATAGAGTATATTGCGATGAGGGAATCCATTTCGTTGCACACCTATTTTTCGCTTTTCCTTAATAATAAATTTTCAAAGTCGTGATAGTTCTAATGACTGTATACTATTTTTCAAACTGACAACAATATATCTTTTCTGTTTTTAGTTACAAAATAAAATTAATACGCGTATTTCAAATAAAGATTAGTAAGAGTAAGAGTTGTATCAGTATTATTTGGATGTTAAAGTATGACTGTACATGTCTGGAGTAGTTTCGTTTTTAATATTGTTGTAAAAAGACAAAAATAATAGACGAAACATGTAAACTAAATGAGTAATTTTTGAGATAAAAGGAAGGAAATTAAACCACAATTGAAAAGATAGGTTGTAAACTCCCAAATCAAAATATTTAATACCCTGAGCTGTAAAAGTTGTCTTAGGACGTGACAGTGCTGTAAATTGTAGGATTAGAAAGTGTAATTATTAGAAAGAAAATTGAATAGGGATTCTTGTACATACTCTGTTTTAAGCAACATTAATTGCTAGAAGACGATTGGTGACTGCAAATGGAACTCCGATCATAGTCTGCCTTATCTACGTAAATTATACAATTTTTAGTGAATTAAGCTTTACAGGATCAAAACGCCAATATTTTATTAAGTTAAAGACTGTGTTTCATTTCGAATTAAATATGTGTAAAGAGAATCAAAATATTTGACAAAATAAATACAAAATCGGAATGGTTATGTAATCAGTCCATCTCACAATAAAATTAGTTAATTAATTTATAACGAATAATGTCTACCTAGTATAAAAAATAGAAGAAACGGATGAATATATGTCAAGTCATATGAGTTATTTGTCTTGTAAGGCACCCTTTTCATGACTCAGTGCTATATCGTATGTTAATCTAATACAAATTTTCTTTCTGTTCATGGGTATGTAAATCCGACAGGACAGAACTATGTTATCCAATTACAAAATGTAGTTTTATTATCAGTTGATATTACAGAGACATATTTGCTTAAAACAGAAGGTTGAGAAAGACTGCCGAAATGAGATTTAGGTTTATTATAAAATCAGTTTAAAGTTTCAAAGAAAAACTTTATGGTTTGGAAGGGTAACCTGTAGTCCGTCGTGAAAGAATTTTCTTTCATTTTTCCAAATCCAGACAGAGTAATGTGATCAAAGAATCTAACCGTGGAATTTGTAAATTTTCTACGAGTTGTTACTCTTTACAATAGCAACTATACATTTAAAATATGCTGGTCTAGGCTACCCATATAGGTCCTTAAGTCTTTTAGAGTCATTTTTCAGACGTGTTTGGGTTTTTTGACAGAATTCTGAGTACTTGAAATCGGTATCTTCTTTTAAATTAACAGATACTATCATTTTTAGTTTTAATTTCCAAGCTGTAGTTTCGCAAGCAAGGATCATAAAATTTCATTTGTCAATTAATTTTCCTCGCTGAATTTTACATTACTACAATGCGGCGAGCACAAGTATTTGGACTTTATTTCTTTAAAATAAAAAGGAATCAGCATTTTGAAGTTTAAACAAAGAAGGGTTTTTAACAAGCTTCCGTAAAAATATCGCTTCATCTGCAGTACTAAATTTAGACAGTTTCAAATAGTTTCTTTAAAAATCGCATCTTGTATCGCTTGATTTTCGGAAAATGGTTTTTTTTATCTAAAATTTTATGTGGAGCAATTTTTGTAAAAGGTTGAAAAATAATAGGATTTGGTTGTGAGTTTTTTAGATCTCTATAAAAAGACAATATGTACCAAAATTTAATGGACAGAAAAGGAGTGATGACCTTTAATATCATCATAGTATTTGGTGAAGAAAGCTAAATGACTATTAATTATTGTGCGTTTTGTTTACCGCTAATCCCTGAAATAAAAAGGTTTCTGTGTCATGGAAGTTCCTTTGTAAACATTCCCACAGATTTCTATCGACAGTGTTTCCCAAAATGTTCACTTTGACTGGGTTGGCAACTCAGGTTCAATTTATCTGAAATTACTTTTGTAAAATTATTAAAGCTAAATCGAAAAAATTGGTAGGGCTATTTTACCCCGAAAATATGGCCAAAAGAGCCCTACCAAATTTTCCACTTTTTTCCTCTTCCTCCGATTACAAATCTTTTCCTTTTCCTGACTGTTGGACGATAGTCGTCTTGCTTACATATATATTTTACATCCCCATATTTCCATAAGATATTCTTCAACACTGTGGTCTTTTCAGAACGTTGATCCTTTTAAGATCGTTTAAGATCGTCAGAAAGGACACGTGAACCCCTGATTAAACAGATGACAGCTTTTTTAGACGTCTACTACCATTACATAATAGCTAGGTACCTATGATCGAAATCTTTCCTTGCTCTCAATAGCCTCAAAATTTTACCCAAAAATTTAGTACAAAATGATAGCATTAGAAGACCATTTGTAGACGAATGACAAATTTTTCAACTGGTATCTTGCAAACAGACAACTCCAACTGCAAACCTAGTGAAAATTTATGACATTCATATTGACTATGGCAACGTCGTCCTGCCTATTACACACAATTATCTGAGAAATCTGAGCCAAAACGTTTCGATAAATTTTTATGATTTGAAAGTACGCGACCAGTTTTTAGTTGGTCACAAGGATGAGAAAGGCAACTCAAGAATAATGAATTACTAATTTCTATCTATGACAAAGAAGAAAATAATAAGCAAGCAATAGACATTTAGTACGAATAGAAGTCTACTCCCATTTGTTAAAGCTTTAACATTGCTTTTGTTCTATACTTATGGTAACCTGTCATTTCAGCTTCACTAATATAGCAAAGACGTCTATACCCAAAGATCTGCTATTGCAATTAGATGTGACGTAGTCTTTTCTTTAATATTTTTACTATTTAAAATAAGTTTCGTTGACCTCTCTGATAAAATTCACCAAATGTAGCTGGAAGCTATAATGAATTTAGAAAGACATTTTACTTTTTTTGTAAACTGATTTTGTTTAACAATCAATTTTTATTTCAACAAATCCAAATTAACTGACTGCCATAAATTGTATTATCTAAATCATGATATATCAACATTCTTATACCATTGGCACTTAACAGTTTGAAAAGTTTAGGCTCATTAGGAAGAATATAACTTTGGATTGAATTAAAGAATAGTATCACATACGCTTTGGAGTACAAGGAGTTTCTCTTCAATGGTGTGTGATTTGCGGCTAAGATATATCTGTAAACTTTCTACATTGACTCCAATGTATTGATCAGCAAAGGGATTTGAGGCGATTGGATTTGTTTTAAGACGGCTAATGCAAGAGCCTTATCTATCTTGCTGTTAAAACCTATTTCAAAGTCCTTTCGGAATAAACACAAGTAGACGGATAAGTAATTACATATTATTTTCTCTGACAAGATATTTCTTTTCATACATATTTGATTTGACAAAGCAAAGCTTAGGTCGAGCATTCAAAAATCGGATTCTAAAATATTGAGTTAACACTGACACAATTCTATAGTCCAGGTTACTTAATCCTCTACCTTCTGTTTTAGGTCTCTCCTTATGTGTTTTTTTCTGACATGTTACTAATGCACAGCTTTTATTAGAATCGCTCGCATTCATACATCGTGATTAAAAATATGTAGTCGCTCTGAAAAAAAGAGAAGGTTACAAAACTGATGAATAATGACTTAAAAGGCTCAAGTACATACATTATTAAGAAAAATGAAAAATACAAGAGGAATATGTAATAGATATTTACAAAAAATGAAACAGAAAAATACAATAGTCCCAAATACTACATTCAAGTTTCAATATTTCTTGAAGTTTAATTATTGAGCTCTTAATTCAAAAGCGGTAGCACTAACATTTTTAATTTAATATTTAAAGTACTTTTCTAGGTGTTTCAGAGTTATTGATCTAAGTACATAAAAAGAAGTATGATGCACTTGACATATATTCTGTCTGGAGCTATCCAACAGGAAAACTATATATTATGCCTTAATGGTTGTTATCTGTCTCGTCACCATTTTGTTTCTTATTAGTTTTTCTTCCTGTTGCTGGCCATGATATTTTTTGTCTCCTCTGATATCATCTTCTTTCTTGTTTTCCTTTGTTTGACTTACAGATGATCTGTTGTTCTTTGCACATGTCGAAACGATCATTTCTGGTGAACCTTGATATTTTCTATGATGATAGCTTTTTTTCCAGTTCTGTCTTATTTCTAATGACTAGTTTTTTTTACCTACGGTTACTTCTCATATCTGTCAAAGACGTTCGTCCCAGAAGCCAATCAATTTTGTTTTACTTGCTTCTCTGATACTGCAACTCTAAGCCCAGTACATTTTTGTGAATATAACTCTGGTTAATATTTCTCTGAACTTAAGAATTCAGATCATCTCTTGCGTTAAAGGTTAATTTCATTTTGTTACAAACAGTCATATCGAAAAGAATTCTATTGTAAATCTTTCTTAAATGTTTCTACGTATCTAAGTACACACCTATTTCCTTGAAAATGTGATCTTGTTTAGCTCTTCCCTTTTTAGGTAAATGTCAAATAACGTTTGATATTTTTTGTTTTTACTTCTACTTGATCAGTGATTCTAGTTTTGACATCTACCTACATCTTCATTTGTGCTAGATACCACGAGTACATCGTTTGCATATCAACAAATTTTGACAAACACTTTTGCTACCCTTATTCCAGCTTTGTGGTCTTCAAAGAGCTATATTTACTTTCCTGTCTTAATCAAGCTGACGAGAGGAAAAGAAAAGAGGCATCCGGACTCCCTGTTTATGTATATATATGTATGTATGTATGTATGTATGTATGTATAAACAGCTAATAACTTAGCCCCTTCAAAGTGGATGACAATTTACATCAGAGTTATAATAATAAAACATGATATAATAGCAAGGCAATTCAAGTACGTAACAGTTCCTTTGACTTATCAAAAGTAGTGATTTTTGGCAACAAACGTTCTGCGGTAAACGAAATCATCAACCCTAGGCTTGAAGCAATAAAAGTGTGGTTTCTACGGCGCATGCTGAAAATTCCTTGGTTGAAAGAAGCAAATAATGAAAATGTAATTATGGAACCTGGAAAGACACATGCTCTGTTGAAAATCATAGTTTAACGGCAGAATAAATCCCTTTAACATGTGCTCAAACAAAAAAGGGTAAAACATCTGGCAATAACAGGGAAAGTAGAAGGAAAAAGAGAAAAAAGTACACATAGGTTTACATAAGTTGAAATGAATTGCAAAACAGGAAAATACAACAATTGATGGCTTTCTGTTTTCGATTCCAAAAAAACTGTTTTAGTTTATGACACCCAATACTGGGTTCTAATAAAATAGATATTCGCGACAATGACCAACAATAGAGAAGAGACTTCTGTGTACTAATGCTTGTATGGAAAATCCTCTATAAAATACACAAAACAAAACATGGTTTCTTTGTCCCAAATGCTTTCTTTGAACTAAAGGGAAAAATATATTTTCTGTTTTGCTATTTATCAATTTTATATATGTCCTGAAGTAAATGATTTGGACTTATAAGGGAAAAAAATAAATAATTTAAGTAGCACCAAACTGGGATATAACAAGTTCAGTAGCAAAAACAATTTTTATGAGTAAATAAGGACTTGAATATGCCGCTTTTTTCCATACGTCAGCTCTTGGCCATACCTCATTTTGAACATGTCATCCAAATACTTCACTCAAAATTTGGGTAAAATGTAAAACGACAAGGGTCAAGGGAAAGTTATTACCGTTAAGTGGAGGAATATATCTAAGAAACAATATAGTAAGAAGATAACTTTGACAACTGTTGATACACCAGATGCTTGAAAAGGATTTATGCAGTAGACCGAGTTCAGTGTGTTCAAAATGAAACATCTATTGGTTTGTTTTTATGTTATTGAATGTAATGACTAAAAATAGGGAACTCCAGTATGACTAGAGACTTGAAAACCAGATTCTTCATAGCATTGAATCACTGGTACTCTATAAATGTAAGGGCAGCATCTTGCCAAAATCACAAGAAAAATCACTAAATTGGACTTACGTCAGAATGTTTCGTAGAGGCCCGACCATACACTGGACCAGCCAAACAAATAAATCTAATATATACCAGCATTCATTGAGAAGGTTGCAACCCGCAGATTGGAATTTATTGGCAGCTGCTATCGGTATGCAGAACTCAGAACACAATAACTTGTTTTATGGGAACCCGAACGCGGACAACAGGAGCGAGGCAGACTGGAAAAATCTTCATCGATATACTGAAGAGGGACAAGGCGGCAAGGTACATAGTACAGCTAATTCCATTGATGTCAGACAGGAAGATTTGGCGGAGAAGAGTGGTAAGCGGGAGTAAGTGAGTGAGCGAGTGACGTTATTGATAGTGAAATAAGAAATTATTCAATATAAGTGAAATTGCAATATTTCAAGAATTGTTGTAGTTTTCTTGCAAAAATAATATTTCTTTCACTCTTCTAAAGAAATATTAAAACACCTTGCAACATAAAAAAACATGAAAAGCACCCTGTTGTTTATCCAATTTGCGCTTACCTTTTATGAAAGGAAAAAAACTATAACATTAGGAACTCAAAACTGAGTATCGCCTTCACCCCCTTTCCCCCATACACATGCAGAGTTTAATACTTAATGCTCTGATGGAGTTACTAACACAGGTAAATTATTCACAGATCATCAAATTATTCACTGTAAAAAGAAGAATTTTTTTCAAGTTTTAACGTCATTTTTCCCCAGCAATTGGGGCTCAGACGGTGCCCTTCAGAGGGACTTTGATTTGGCAGTGAGGAATTTCTTCGCCGGATGCTTTTCCTCACACCAACCAATGGCCTTTTTTCTTTGTAAAGTTCCATATTCTCCTCGACAGCTCGGGGAAACGAACCCGGAACTCCTGGTTACTATGCAGTTGCACTAACCATTAAGCCACGGCTCCTAACAAAAAGAATAATAATATATAACAAAGAACCTTGCTTCCTTCCTATTTATTTACATGATCAAGAAAACCTTTCTGAATCTCTTTATCAGTTCTTTGTCAGTTCTGCACTTGTGTAGCTCTGCAGTGACAAGGATAATTTGTGCTTTGAAACAATAGACAGAAAACTGCAAATGTCAGTGCCTCACAGAATATTGGTATTAAATGTGCATACGGCAACACGACTTTTATTTAGAACTCTCTAACTTTTATTGGTGTACACAAATTTTGCTTAGAAGCTCAGCTTGAGTAAAGCCAATGACGTCATATTAGCTATAATACCTATTTTTAAAAAACAGAAAAACATGACCACGCATTTTTATATTCCTGCTGTTAAATATTATTCTGGAAGTAAGTATATCAACATTAACTATGCCGTTTAATGAGTTATTGTTTGTTATTATCACATGATAATTCTACCAATTTATTTTAATGAATTACACAAGAAGTGAGCTCTAAGACTATCTATTTTACAAACGCCTAGATAACTTTTTACTTCTTATCAGATGAAACGAATTGTTTCTTTGTTTTGACATCGGAAGGAAATGAATAAATATTTGAGCAAACATGGATAAACGACGTCTTGTATTGTACTGCTAGCAATAATTAGTAGAAATGAAAATTTCAGCTAATTTATCATTATCCAAAAATCAGTTTTGGAAGGAAAATATTGTTTCTGCTTTTTCTATTATTTTTCTAAATATTGTCTCTGAAAATTCTGGGTTTTCAATTATTCTACAAATGTTAACATGCAGATGAAAACTAAGGCCTAGGAACGTATTTCCTATTTCCTTGTCATTAAAACAAAATTTGATATGAATATTTGAGGTTTAATATACTTGACATAAAACACAACAATATTTACCAAATAAAGCACAAATTCCTCAATGAAAAAATAAAAATCTGGAAAAAACAATGTTTGAACTAAAGAAATAATTTACCGCAAGCCAGGTGTCTAAGGAGTGGAAATACTGTAAAAATCATTTGGTAAGTAGATAAAGGCTTTTTTCTTAAAACAGTAAAAAATTTTTTGCAATATTAGCTGCAAAAATATTTTTTGGCTATTGTAAAAGTAAAATGTTAGCTATGAATTAATAATTATTAAAATGAAATTTTCAAATGTTTGAAGTTACAAGTTATGCTTGTAAATTCCCATTTCTACTGGAAGAGACAAGCATTCCATTCCAGGTACACTGAATACAATACACAACTTGAATATCTTAACATGACATCAGAAAAAGCTTTAGAGTTTTAAGCATTTTTGTTTGACACTGATTATTTAAATGAAATATTTAGTGAGGATTAGCTGTTTTTGCAAACCTTATGGAGTCATTATGACTGTGGTAGTGTTTGAACATCTTCTACTATTAATATAGTTGTAATGTAAATTGTTTTCCCTCGTAAGGCTAGATTGTGAGATTCTTTATCTTTAGGTTCTTTCCTCTGTCTTATGACTTGAGAGATTTTATGTCTAAAGTTAACTTTCATCTCTTGCTTAGAAATTATTTCTGTCTTTTCTTCACATTGCCTTACACTTAAATAAGGGCATTAAGCCTTGTATGGCTTGTAATCCATAAAAAACGCCATCTGTTCACAGTTGATACGATTCCAGCTTATAAATCTTCAAATTCGTATTCAAAAGGATTATAATTGCAAATGAAACTTAGAAACCAAAATTCTTTGCATCTTTCATTCGATAAGCGACTGCATTTGATATTCTAATTTTTACATTACAGTCCTTTTCTATATCTGTATATAAGGACAGAAGGTATTCCAAACAGATTGAAAAGTTGTAAGTCAATAGAGATAGACCAAACTTTCTCCTTATTTTTGGAAAAATAAAGCAGATGTCGTTTTCGAAACACTTGCCAGCATCATAAATAAGTATCTGGCAACAGCCGATTTGTGGGAATTATTTTAAAAAACCCTTACTCATTAATAGTATGTCTAATCATACTTCAAAAGCTATTGGTTATATTTCAGTACTTTCATGGTTGTCCAAAATAGATCGACTTATATTCCACTTAGAGAATATCTTGAAAAACATTGTTTGCCATTCAAAGGACAATTTGGTGGACACCCAGGACAATACACTTAACTAAATCTGCTCATATTTTTAATATACAAAATAAATGTCCATTCTTTACTACTTTTTTAAAGTTAATTAATTATTTGGACACTATCAACCATTCATCTTTACTGTCAAAACTTAAGTCGTATGGAGTTTTCTGAACCAAATATTTTGACTCAAATCCTGTCCGTTTCCATTTTATATTTTAACATGCATTTTATTTAATAGGATGTCTTTCCAAATAACACTAATTGTTAAGGGTGTACTTTGGTGATAAGTTGTGATCATCGTCACTTCAAAGACATTCCTGTAACCTACCTGATACCCAACATCCTTGGTAATCTATGCTTTGAATCCTAATAATTTTCTACATTTCTTTGATCTTTGATTTCAATTGTCTTTGTTTTGTTTTCTTTATTATTCCAACATTAGTGGTCATGTCATTTTCATACGGTTAAACTGGGGTGCTTATATCTCATAGCAGTTAAGAAGAATTATTATTTCTTTCAAAACTAAAGTACAACAGTACAACAAAAGATTTCTCCTACCTTAGCAATTTGGTAGAAAAAGCATTTATTATTGAATAAATAATATAATATGTGAAAGCCAAAGGTTTTGTGGGAAAACTAATTATGATATTAATTTTAATACCCAAAACAACAATTGTAATAATAATAATTATTGTTATTTTACTATTATTATTAGTAGTAGTCTTATTATTGTTGTTGTTGTTCATTGTTCACGGTATTGATGTTGACTGCAGGTTAACTGCTGGATAGCAGGCTAAGTGCCTTGGCTTTTGGTATAAAGAACTTTCTTAGTAGCTCTGCAGTTCTTAACAGATAAACTTTCTGTAAAAAGTCTGCACTTCATTTTATTAAAATTTTCCTCAGCCAGTCTCTAAAGGTCTTTCCAATCGTACCCAGAGCACCAATGATTATTGGTACTATATTGAATTCTCTTGCATTCGATAGCCACTTGATCTGTCTCTTCAGGTTTTGATCTACCTCAATATTTTCCTTCTCTTTTCTTTCAATCCTGGTATCATAGGGGAAGAAGATGTCAATCAGTAAACACGATCTGTCCTGTTTGTTTTCGAAAATAATGTCTGGTCGGCTTTGCTGCAGTCGGTGATCTGTCTGCAGGGCAATATCTCACAGTAACCTTACGTCTTCTGCTACAATCACACTTTTCACTTAATGATTGTACCAGCGATCTCCATGGTCTAATCCTAGTTTTTGACATAACTTCCAGTGAGCAATTTGAGTTACTTTGTCATGTCTCCAACCTTTATATTGTACTTGCACTAGCTGCTGACGCTCAGATAAAATGTGGGCACTCCTTTCATCATCTTTTTTACATATTCTACATTCCTTTGATACATTTGCTTTGTAAATGATGTTCTTTACAGAATTCGTTTCTACTGCTTGCTCTTGCACTGCAAATATTATGCTCTCTATTTCTTTCTTTAATCCTGCATATTTTAACCAATTCAACTTCCTATCCTAATCCATTAAATCTTTTGTTGTAGTAGTTGTTTGTTCATGGAGTGGTTTATCTATCCACTCATTATTATGCTGCTCTTTATTCTGTAGTTTCCATACTTTAGCTTCTTTGATTTCATTTGATCTCAATATCCCTTTCTTTTCAACCTATCTCATTATTTCGTGGTCATTGTTCATCACATACTACCCAAGACTATTCTCCCCACTTTGTACACTCTCTTCAGCTCCAATCTAACATCAGCCTCCTTCCTATGTTATTAAATACAGCCTATTTACATTGTTTTTAGGTTGGAACGTTCCATTCTGGTCAGTTTCTTTCTTGTGTTTCTGTCAAACGTTTGTAATTCATTCTTTATCTAATTTAGCAAACCAACACCATACCTCAGGAATGATATAGCCCAAGTATTTATTGCAATGATCAAATTTTTTCAATTCAATCTTGACTAAAGAATTATTCCAATCTTCGAAGGTATTCTTTATGTACAAGTTCTTTGAAAGTTTGCTTAATAATCTCGTCTAGCTTCAGCATACCAGGATACTTATATCCTTCTTCACCAACACTTTTAATTGATTCACGACTTTTCCTCTTTTCATTACAAATACTCCACTCTTTGACACTTACTCCCAAAACTCATACCTACATCCTCACTTTAAAGAATCATTGTTCTTACCAATGACTTGATCTCATTTTCATCCTTGGCCAATAACTTCAAATCGTCCATGAATAGGAGGTAATTTACTCTCCTTTCCCCCTTTCAAGTTGATACCCAGTCTTTCACTTTCTCAGTACCGTTGACATTGGTAAAAGTCAAATCATGAAGAGAAGTGGGCACAAACAGTCACCCTAGAAGATTCCTTTCTGAATGATTTCTTCTCCCAATTCTTCTTTTCCGCCAGTTAATATCGTTTTCAGAACAGGCATGCTTTTAACTACAAGCTCTGAGATTCTCTGCAAGTCCAATAATCTTAAGACATTCTATCCACGAATGGGGTACCATATTGTAAGCTTTACGATAGTCAATCCATGCTATTGAAAGATTTGTATGTCTTCTTTTACAATTCTTTATAATGGTTTTGTCAATATCTAGCTGGTTTTTATACCCTTGCCTTTTTTATACCAATTTTGCTTATCGGGGAATAATTCTCTCTCTCTCTTTCTTCCGCTCTCTTTCTATATATATAAATATATATATATATACCTTTACTAATGTCCTTCATACATAACACTGTCCATCCTATTGTCATCTATGTCTGCACAACACTAGTTCTCATTAATTTATTGAATTGTTCTGTGTTTCTGTTGTGGAGTCCTTTCACCTTGTTAACCCAGAAACCCTGCACTCCATTAAGCCGTCCAATTCGGAAGCTTCTTTAATTGTCTCTATACTTTTCTTTCTTCAATTTCTATGTCTTTTCAGTTACGATTTAATTCTGCCATCTTCTCTTTAATTTCCTTCAGCCACCCAGCCTGATTGCTCTGTTCTACTGGCTTTTCCCTTGTTTCTCTCCAGTCGCTTCGTGTTGCATATGCACCCTGGATCAGAATTTTATTTCTAGAAATTTAGCTCTTCATTTTTCACTACATATCCTTTGCTTCAATTCCTCTATCACTAAGCTAACACCTTTTCCTCTAATCCTGTACTTATTATCTATGTCTTCCATTCCTCTGAGCATTTTATTATTGGATCTCCTCTCAAGTTTAGTAATAACTGCTCCTAATTCCCTGATTTCATTCTTAATAGTTCTCTTCAACCAAGAATTGTTTTTTGGTCTTTGATCTCATTCTTTTAGGTCCATTTTAGAGGGTATATACTATATTAATTCAATACTAAATTTGTTTGTTTCGGTTATGGTGGACGAAGTGACCATTTTGATATAAATTTTCAGCATTTTTATTGCATTTTATATGTTCTTCTTATTCACCGTTTTAAAGTTTACTTTTGGTGGCTGCTTCTTATTCCTATAAAATGTACATATGGTAGTTAGCTATCGTGTCCCTTCCTCGCTCAGCAAAGCATCTTCCCTAAGATCAAATCTTCCAATACTATCAGTATCATTTCCAATCCTATCTTCTTTGTCACCGAGTGCTTCTATTTGAGTTTCTTGTTTGCCTTTCTTCCTGGTCATTTATATCCACCGTTACGAGAGTACTTTTCCTTTCGATTTCCCTCCTAATTTCTCCGAGCTCTATATCTGTAAACAACTGTTCGTTCCTAGTCAATTAATCTCTTTTGCCTTACCTTAAACACCCCTTTGTCTTTCCATACTCCCATCAGTTTCTTTCGATATCCTTTACTGTTAGGTTCACTTTTGAATTTACAATTTATTATCAATCTATTGATGGTCTTACTCCAATTTTGTCTGGTAGTTCCTTGATGACTACCGGGCATGCGCTGCACAGGGCACCTGTCGTGCCAGCCACCATCGTCATTGATTCCAGTTCTATTCACGTTGGTGCTTGATGAATTATCATTGACATTCACACTCAAACTGATGATGGCTTTATCCAGGTTTTCCTCCCCTCTGGGGAATTTTACTTTAACGTGTCACATCACTACTGGGGTTTCCAACCAAGGCCAAATAATAATAATCATCATCATAATAATCATCATCATCACCACCATCATCACCATTATCACCATCACCATCATTATCATCATCATGATGATCATCATCATCATTGTTATCATTATTATTATTATTAATATTACATTATTAATATTTTGTCCCTTTCTAATTAATAAATTCTGTCTTAAGGACAGCCTGAAATTATCAGATAATCACATTTTGACTTGTATTAAGCAAAAAGGAAAAATGGCACGAGTCTAACCCCCCCGGGTGCATTTTAAAGTATTAGCCAGGACGAATTATGATGATGATAATAATAATAATAATAATAATAATAATAATAAAATCATCATCATCATCACCACCATTATCACCATCATCACCATCACCATTATTATCATTATCATAATCATGATCATCATCATCATTGTTATCATTTTTATTATTATTATTATTATTATTATTATTATTATTATTATTATTATTATTATTATCATTATTATTATTTTTATTATTTCGTTTTGAAGCTCGTTTTACAAACAGGAAGATGTTAACTGAACACCAAGTTGTTACTCACAACCTTAGATGTTCAGTGCAAAGCGCAGAGTCATTGTTGTTCCGGACAAGCAAGCCTTCTGTAAACTTTCAAAATGAGAATCAGGGAAATTTTCCCTAGCCAATCGTGAAAATCCTTAGATATAGTATCCAATACTCCTATGATAATGGGAACCACTTGTACTTCCCTACAGATAATCACATTTTGACTTGTATTAAGCAAAAAGGAAAAATGGCATGATGAGTCTAATTCGGTCTTTTAAAAGAAATGTAAAATAAGTTGTAATTTTGTTAACTGTTATTTTTATTTATCTGAATTCTCTTAAAAAACCTCTTTTGATTAGAAAATAAGTTTGTTTGCCTCTTTATTTCTCCATTTATCAGTCCTTTACCATCAATGCTTCCCTCTCTTTTATCCTTACTTGTTCAAGTATTTTTATTACTTTTATTTCTAGTATATTTTACAGCTGCACACATTTTTTTATCTCTAGCAGTCTCTGCTTATTTCCCTTATATTTCTTCAATACATATGAGGTATCTACATATTAAGTAATAATATTATCAAATTTGTTTTTGCTAACTTTCTTCTTTTTTATTTCAAACCTTGTCAAGTAAGTTCAACCCTATAACCCTTCAAAAGAACAACTTCTTAGCAACCTCCAGCCTATTTTACGCTACCGCACTGTTTGTTAAGCCTTCCAACCATTAAGAAGCAATGACTAGGACACGAGAATAAAATTTCTTAACTCTACTGATGTGGATTTTCTTTTTTAAATGAATTTCATCTGCCTTTACCATTACATATTCTATGGTATTCAAACCTGTTCAATTGTTTCATCATCACTATTACCGCCTTCTGTTACTTCTCCTTTCATTAACCTAAACCTCTCTTGTATTTTTTCAGTTCTGGACCATTCATTTTAGGATTGAAATTTTTCCCCTGCTCATGGTCGTACATTTATTTCTTCGAGAAGTCAATAATAGTGCTAATATTGCATTTTCTTAGATTCATATGTAACATAGCTGAGAGTTCTTTAGCTTATCTAAAAAATACTGCATCATTTTCTTTGGTTTTAACGACATTTTTTCCAGTAACTTGGATTTGGCAGTGAAGAATTTCTTGGCCAAATGCCCATCCTGACACCAACCAATGGCTTTTTCATATTGCATCATAATCATTCATGAAAATGTTGTTGTTAGTTTTAATTACAATAATTCTTCTAATACCTTTTAGAATTGTTTTTAATTGTACTTACTTTCTTAGGAGAACTTTACAACTTTCATCTCAAGTTATAGTTGCCAAGAATATCCTTCCCAAATCAGAATTACCAGCTTTTTGCCACTTTGAAAAATGTAGAACAAAGGTTGTTTTGAAAATACACTATTATTCTGACAATCAATCATTGATTGTTAAAGTTAAGTATTTTAGGACCAATAACTAGCAATGCCAGTTCTTAATCTACCTTTTGCAATTAATTCAAGAATGAAGTACTTCATTTTTATCAGGTAATAAATAATCAAAAGCATTTCAGAACACAAGTCAGTGAAAAATGTTTTAAAAATGTAATCAATGCAAGGAATTTTTATACCTTCTTTCAGAGGAAATTTTAAGTTATGTTATATGTGTGGGCTTTTGTACAAATATGTAGCTACAATGTCAATAGAGAGAGCAGATTAAATGACTTAATTTTTGTCAAAGTTTCAGTTTCTTTAAACTAATTTTCAAAACAAAGCAAATTGATGGCTTGATCCATATAGCAACTTTATCTTTTTCCCACTTCTGAGAGGAATTTGATCACAATCTCATATTGGAAAGGGATATTTTTGATGACATAAAATCGTATCATTCTGCTAGTCCTAATCACTTGTAATTGCAGAAAATGTTTTAGAAAAGTTACAACTTCAATGAATTTCCAGGTTTCCAACATTTAAAATTTTACAATAATTAGAAAACATTAAATATGTATAGCTAGTAATAATGTTCTTAGTATTACTGTCCTTCACATTGTTGTTGTTCTCGTTATTGTTCTTGTTGTTGTATTTGTTGTTGCTGTTGTTTTCGTCGTCGTCGTTGTTGTTTGTTTGTTTTAGTTGTTGTTGTTGTTTTTTGTTTTTGTTGTTGTTGTTGTTGTCCTTGTTGTTAGTGTTGCTATTTTCCATTTCGATCTTATTTATTCATTTTCAGTCGATCTTTAACAGGACATCTAGTAGATGTTGCATTGTTGTACGTGCTTTCAGCTGGTATCATCACACTTTAGCCATCACATTGTCAGAGTATTATTTTTCACACATATCGTATTTTCTATTCCACTAAAAGCCCCATTAGGAAACTAGAGAAAATAATGACTAATTGTTTTATTATAAAATTCCTATTTTGTATCGATAGAAATACCTTTCCTTTGCAGTAAATCTGGCAATATAGATTAAGTTATATTTTGTCTTCATCTAGAAGTTCTATAAATGTTTTTTTGTTTAAGTGGTACTAAATAGTAGCAATAAAATGGCTGAAAATAAATAAAGCCGTCATTAAGTAGATTATCAAGTAAAAAAAATGAAGCAAAAAGTGAAACATGTTTTGCTTCATTGAACATTGCATCAAGAGTTTCTGCTACAGCTGCTATGACTTTCTGTCATTTTTCTTATTTTCCAAAGCTCTGTCCTCAGAAAATGACGGCTCTTTAATCATTTTTTTTGTTCTTGTCACTTATTCTGTTGTCATCAAATGGTTCTGTGTTTACTTTAGTATACCGTCTCTCGTGTATTACGCAAATATTCCCTCTTGTATCCTCACTTACATGATCCAAATAAATATTTGCTCCAATATTAACTTCATTTCTTCCGATCCTACCACTTCGCTAGTTTGCTATTAATACTAATGTCCTCCCTTCTTATCAATTTATATTTTTCTCTTTATTATTATGATGCAGTAAATATTTTACCTTAATATGACGCATGCCTGGCATCATTTGTAAGAGAAATCCACCTTGGATTATTTTGATTTTGGATTTTTATATTAAGGGGATTTCATTACTTTTAAGCAACGTAACGGAACGGAAACAAATCAGTCTAGCAAAAAGGAAAACGGAAAAGTTGTTCAAGGATAAAAGTTTTTACCACCAAGAACGAAACCCTTTATTTTATTGTGATAATTATCAGTCTTCTTATGTTTAGCGCCACTTTTTTTTAATGCTACTTTTCTTCTAACCATTTTATCTCGTTTTACCTTCCGTAACATTTTTATTCATTTTCTTACTGTATACTATTTTTTGTTATCATACGTTTCGATTGCAAGGTGATTCTCTCGCCAATTGTGGCAAGAAACACACACATACTCACACACATACTCTCTCTCTCTCTATATATATATATATATATATATATATATATATATATATATATATATATGTGTGTGTGTGTGTGTGTCTGTCTGTCTGTCTGTCTGTCTATCTATAAAATTTTTTCCTCAGCAATATTGTTTCGAACACTTAGTCAATTTTGAATTATAAGTTACATTTTAATAGCTGACNTATATATATATATATATATATATATATATATATATATATATATATATGTGTGTGTGTGTGTGTGTCTGTCTGTCTGTCTGTCTGTCTATCTATAAAATTTTTTCCTCAGCAATATTGTTTCGAACACTTAGTCAATTTTGAATTATAAGTTACATTTTAATAGCTGACTTTACCATCTCTTTTGATCCCTCTGGTGTATTAATAAGTTAACAAGCATCCATTCTGCTTTAAACAGTGGCAGGTATTTTTTCCTAATCCCTCAACATTCCATTTTTATTTCTTTATAACTTGGCAATTTTTCATTCTTAGCTAAAAAAGTAAAGCGATGAGGGATTGAGAATTAATAAAAAGAACATTTTGTAAAGCCAATGACACAATTGTAGACAGATAGCTTCACAAAGCAATCGTTAGTATTGTCTGCCTGAAACCGGCTTTTGCTATTGATCTGCGGGTCAGAGTAGGATGGTTTTCTCATTATGTATTTCATCTTTGTATTCTTCTTCCTTCTTAAAAGCGAAACAAAATATATGTTGATTTAAGCTTCTTACTTGCAAGGACAACAGACCAACAACCTTTTCATTTCTAATAGGATTGAAAAAAAAAGCTGAGGCTTAATCTGTCAATATCAGAGCATGACTTAGTCGATAAGGATTACGAAATAATTGAAACAAATTTATGAGTCGAGATTAAGTTCCCATCCCAACGTTTTCTGTCGTGGAATTAAATAAGAGAATGTGTGTTCACAACGATTCAGGCAACAAATGGGGCGGATCTTTTCACAGTTGGGGTCATATTTAGGTGATTTGAATCGAGTTAATTCGTCATCTTTCATTCATATAGAGAATGACTTATTCACAACATACCTGTTTGACACTGTGTAATATAAATGAACTAGAGAATTTAACGCTACGGTCAATCTGTCTCTTTCTAATTGACAATGGCTGCATCAGAAGAGAGCTCTCTGACAAATACATTTGGAAAACAGTTCATTTTGTTGTAAAACAACTCGGCGTTCATGTCGAACTCAGAGGTCGTGTCATAACATCAAATTTGAAAAATCACTAAAATAAAAGATTTTTCTTTAAATTTCTTTCAATCTAATTTAATTTCTTCAGCTATATAAGCTTAAAGAATTATAAGCCAATAGTAGTAAATATGATATACCAAACATAGTATTAAAGGCTACAATAAGATTACACTGATCAGATAAAGAGCGTGCTACCTTTTAGAGTCTTAAAATTTCTATGCTTGAAAATAGCTAAAAATGGCTAAAGAATTTTGCAAACAAATTAATTAACCAATTTATATAAATTTTGCACTCTAATTTAATATTACTTTGTTTGAAAATAAACAATTTACTTCGAGAAAAAGAATGACCTGTATTAACAATTCGAAATTTAATTAATTTGATAATAAGCAGCTGTCAGAATTCAAACCTAATTCTACTTTCCAGTTTTATAAATTGCATAATTTTTATAATCAATTTATTCAGGGCTTTTTAGTGTTGGAATATTCTTTTGAAGTTACCTTGGAAAGCATAAAATGTAAAAAAACAGATTATTAAAGACTGGTGAAGTAACTTGCATTTAATTTATTTATGAGAGAGGGAACATTTTTCATTTCCATTATCACAAATTTGCTAAATCAAGGCCAATACAAAAATCCACAATTTTTACAGTCCTTTTCCCAAGTACTTGGGAATAACAATTGATACCTTAACGAAGAACAAATGCAATTTATTCAATACTGGTGCGTCTTGTAGAGGTTATTAAGTCAGTTAGAGGCTTACCTTGACAAAATTCCATTTGCAGAAATTGATTTTTGACAGTTGTGTAAACTTCAATGTTTTTTAAATATTTTTCTTAGTGTTATACCAAAAAATTAGTGAACGGCCCTAATATTCACTCCTTAAAACGTTTTTCGTGTACCAAAAATGACAAGAATATTTCGTGTGATTTAAATCTGAAAATAACCCGAAAGTAAAATACCTCCTTACTGTAATTCTAAATGTTAGGATCGTTGGGTGGAGGTTATTTTTGAGAATTACTTGCATGCCAATAATTCAATAAAACTATGGTTTTGAGATGAAAATTTGTCTTTGGTAGCAACTACGTCTTAGATAATTAGTATTGAGCTCTGTTTAAGGGTTCAAAATCTGTAGTTTTTACTTATGCATCCAATCAATTACCTTAACGATTGATTCATTGGTGTATATATATATTTGGATATGGAAATACATAGATATTTTACTGGGACATACAGTTTAAAAATATACTTCTCTGTGGACCAGAGAAAATTGGAGCTCACCAAACTCATAACTAAAAATCAAGAGCCAAAATCAGTTGGTTGCTAAGCCAATGTTTTCTTCCTTGCTTAAGTAACGTCTGACAAACAACGCCTTGATCAGTAATTGTGTTGTGAGGTCTTCATTGTTCTCTGGCTCTTGCCAGAGTTGTCATCTTGTGTGTTGCCAACTCCATAATTACCCTTATATGCTGTGGCAAACTTGTTATGTGAGGTTCTTTCTTTGATTTTGTGCCATAGATTCCACAGGAAACCTGCTACCACCTTTTTCTCGTCTTCACATTCTCAACTTAAGAATACCATCCATCTTAGTTGATTACCCTTATATATATATAAGGGTAATATATACTAATATCTCTTCTCCTTTCTTCTTTCAATTATCTAACTCTTTCACATGATATTCTCTAGTGTCTAGTACATTCTGATGCCTGATGGTTTTTGAGAAAACATTCACTTTGCATGCTGCCAGTATTTTTCATTCTGATTTTCAGAACTCAATTTTCCAACCCCTTACTTATCTTGTTTATGACGTTTTTCATAAGGGAGACCTTAAAAATGTACCAGCTCTGGTGTACATTCAGGCCGACAGTTCAAAAATAATTTGAAATTATCAGATGACATTATTATACCTTTAGAGAAGACCGAGCAAGTGCAGGAAATGACAAAGGGAAGAGAGAGAGAGAGAGAGAGAGAGAGAGAGAGAGAGAGAGAGAGAGAGAGAGAGAGAGAGAGAGAGAGTAAGAGTAATAAAAAGCCGAATTAAATAATAGACAAAAAAAAATGAGATTACACTTTGGAAAGAGTGAGATAGAGAAAAGAGAGGGAGAGAGAGAGAGAGATATATAATGACAAAATATTAGATAGTATTGTACATTGTACATGAAACAGTATCAAGAAACTATCTACAACTG
>RDPX01000059.1:2318353-2338668 GCA_003991215.1 Morbakka virulenta | reverse complement strand
TCTGGTGTACATTCAGGCCGACAGTTCAAAAATAATTTGAAATTATCAGATGACATTATTATACCTTTAGAGAAGACCGAGCAAGTGCAGGAAATGACAAAGGGAAGAGAGAGAGAGAGAGAGAGAGAGAGAGAGAGAGAGAGAGAGAGAGAGAGAGAGCCTGTGTTAAATTAAAGCTTAAAATATCCGCTACAAAAACAAGTCAAGTGAAAACAGAGAACGAGTGAGAGAGAAGAAGGAGAGAGAGAGGGAGGGATATATATATAATCTCAGGATTTTACAGATTGGGGCAGATTATGCAAGCTATGGAGTAATGATAACATTCCCTTGGAGTTAAAAATATGGCTCCACACCACGATTGCTCTTTTTACTGCTGAGAAGGGGTAATAGACTCTACAGAATTCCTTTTCTCGCTACGAATTCTTCAGTAACTGTCTTATTATATCCCATGTAGGTCTACATTCTGCATTTACCTTTTCAGTTAAAAATGCAAGGTTATTTTCGAACTCATAGGTTTTAATAATTTTCCTAGGAAACATGTTTCCAAACAAAACCAAATTCCTTATCAAACTCGATATTCAGGTAATGTACTTCCTTGTCTCTTTTTTACATTGTTTCCCTGAGTGAAATAAAAGATCAGCTCCACAATTCCCCATCATCACTAGTTGTTTTGGGTTTGGACCGGTGAGGGTATGCTTTGATTTTTTCTTGGTTAATCTGGAGTCCACGTTTTGTGCTTATTTTTAAAGTCCTGTTGGCATTTATTAGGATGACAGGTCATTTTGAACTATCAGAATGATGTCGTCTGAGAAATCTAGGTCAGTCAGCTTGGAAATATTTTGTTATGTGAGACCAAATTCTTCTTTGCTTTTGTCATGACAAAGTCTATTGACACAACCAAAAATGGTGACAAGATGCATCCTCCCCTCACTCCTGACAGCATTTTATACCATTCGACTGATCCTGAGGGATATTTCACGCTACATGTAGCTTTGCCATACCAAGCTTTCATAGTATTTACAAATGTTTCGAAAGCACCATAATATTCTGCAATCGTTTACGTCATTGGCCTGTAGACACTGTCAAAAGCTTTCTTGGTATCAGTGAATCTGATTTTCAGCTCTTACTGGAATTCACAACTCTGCTCAATGATGTTTCTCAATTTAAAAATATGCTCACTGCGGAATTTGACTCACCTAAAACCTGATTGGTGTTTACTTAAAGTTCTGACGAATGCCTCCTGGAGCCTGTTTAGGAGTACTCAATTAAACAGTTTTTCTGGGACCATTAATAAGATAATGCCTATTCAGTCGTTGCAATTTCTGAGGTTCCCTTTGTTTGGAAAATTGAGAAAAAGGTAGGCCCACGCTGTTGGGACAAATTGTTCGTGCTATATCTAATTCAATCGAATCTCTAGCTTACAGAAAAGATCTTAGCTGTTGTCTGCTATCCACTGTTATTTTTGCTTTCCTCTTTTGAAGTTTATCGCCCCTTCTTTACTCTCCCTGATTAGATTTTGCAAGGACACAAAGCTCTTGCCATTGTAATTGGTATTCGCTGCGCGTCCAATTTACACAATTCTGTTTCTCATATCTGTACGGTTGGTTCCTATTTTATCTGTCCTATTAATTATTACGGTCTTGTTGGGAGGTTTCCGATCGGATACTTAAAGCGGCTTTAGTTAGGAGAAAACCAAAACCTCGAGTGTGATGGTATTTTGGATCTGCGAAGAACAAGGTAATACTGTCGCTTGTAAGTCGTCCTTGTTACATCCATCTCATCTCGACTACACCCAGAATCTCTAACTTCTATTTCTTTATTTCTCAAATTACTGGTGTAAACCTCCTGCCTTCGTACAGAGTTCTTACATCCAATCTGCTATTCTTCTTGTTGTGTTTGGCGGTGAAAAACTAGTGGTTCAGAGTGTAAACTTCCTCTCTGATTTTGTTCGTAATTGTCATATACTCAAAAGATATCTTGGACGTATCCTTTCGAGATCCCTCCCGAGATACCTTCGTAAATGTACCATATCTTATTCTATACCTTGATTGTTGATCGGAATGGATACTTCTGGCTATTTCTGTAGTGCTTTAGGCTTTCATGGGATGAAAGCTATAGCCACCCGCCCAACCTATCTCCTTTCTTAACCTTTGGCCAGGCTGCAGAGGAGTTGAATAATTGTATTTATCCTAAAACCTCTTTCAAAAGGAAAATTAAGTAATATCCTCTCTAAAAACAATTTTACGCTATACATCTAAAGTAACATATTTAACTTTTGAATTATATATTAAAAACTAGTGAATGACTGACTAAAATTATACTACACCAAATAAACTTAAAAATACAGATAGATTTTCACATTTTTTAAATGTCAAAATCTGACAACGTTGTCGGGGTTTTTTACTCACAAAATGAGAAAAATTACATTTAATTAAATCAACAATTAGTGAAGAACTCGAATAATACTATCATTTAAAATTAAGCATTTTAAACATAATGTACTCTTAATTTTAATAGTTGCGTTTGTCATACATTAAAAAAAATATTTTTCACATTAATTTTAAGTGTAACGAGAAACTCTGAATGCTCTTGTCAGCTGAATCTTTTCAAGCATTAATACACAATGTCCTGGCAGAAAATGGTAAATTGCATTGTTGTATGTAATAGTAAGTTAAGCTCTTTCTTGTCAAAATTCAAATTATTTTATTGTCCCCTCAAAATTCCCTTTTTTTTGAGATTGGATTTTTTTTCCTGTGGAAAGAGAGAAATTTCTTTACATTGTTTTTTTTCTGTTGAAAATGTTGCCTAAAAGCAATGGATCTATTTTCAAGGACATATGGAAAAAGTGTAAAGACAATTAATTTTTTAAAACGCCTTTATTTTAAAAAACTTAGAAGGAGAAGGTCAAATTTGACTGAGAATGGCTATAATTTTAATAATTCAGTACTGTCAATACGAAGCTCTGTCTGAAGCAAGTTTATTTCTTATCTAATGTCCCTCGATCTGTTAGTTTCGATGATTTAACGTACACCATCTGTAAGGATTCTGTGTTATTTATTAGCTAAACAAAGATTTTATCAGGGTTTAGTAACTTAGATTTTTACAGGATGTCGCAAGATGCAAACTTTGATCTATTTAAGGCTTAGGGTTTATTTGTCTGATAAGGAGGAGGAGTTAACGAACATTTCCTTGTAAATACGATGTGTTAACGCTCTGATTCCCCACATGTTTATAAGTTCCTCCGAAAAATGTCATAGTAATGGTACCTGATATGTTTTGACTACTGAAACAACGAATTTTTAAGCAACTGTATATCACTCTATATTACGGAAATCTGACACATTTTTTATGGATGCAGTAACATTGTAATTAATGTTTTATTCCAAGTAGATTTAAAATAAGATTAGGACGGAGTTGTTTTTAGTGTGACACACCAAGCATATCAAAATATCCGCACAAAAGCATATTTGTTTTATAAAACCATGCTCAGACAGGTTTTCTTTACGTACAGACAAGAATTTATTGTGTTTTATGGCTCTTTACTGGGTACATTTCAAAAAAGTTTCTTTCCTCCTCTTTTTTACCACAAATATCCCAGTTCCATACTTACATGCAGATCACTAGGCAATTACTTGATTAAAAGTAAAATATAAAAAGATTTTTATTTGAGCAAAGTATAATTTTATCTAATGAAATCGTGATGAAATTTATTCTCCAAAAGGGTACCAAAACGGGAAATGATGATTATGTCCTTTGACTGAAAATCGGCTTTTGGCTGTACCAAGTGAAGGCAAAAATAACTTGTTGCACATTTAGCTCTTGTATAGGTTTTATTTTATGTACCGTAATTATTGGATTTTCCGCACCCTACTCGAATAAGTGCACTCCTCGAATAAGCGCATCCTTTGGAACCCAAAAAAGTTAATAAGCACACTCCCTCAATTTAGCGCACCCTTTTTAGCAGATTTCCTTTTCAACAACCGCACCCTTTTTCAAAGTAAAAAATTGAAGGTCAAGAATAAAAGCACTAAAACATTTATTTTGGTGGGTACATTCTATTATGTTTTTACATCATGTGCGTAAATCAGAATGCTTATCTGTTGACAGATTTCTTTGTGGACACATCATTTTTTCTAAATGATGTGTCCACGTCAGGAAGATATAAGGTTACAGAATGTGGTCGGATACACTTTATTATATAACCTCCAATTGTTATCTCGCATTAATCTTGAATCGAGACAGACATTGAAAATGGTCTTTTTTTCAGGAGTCTTCTTGTTTATTTGAATTTTACTCAAATTTTGTTTTATTCCTGAAAGCTAAGAAAGAATATATTAACTTCTTAAATTGCACCTTTCCATCATTTCTTTTATTCCTCAATTGGGTTCAATTTTTACCAGACAATAATTACCACTACTTTATAACTAGTTGCGTTTGAGACAACACAGTTTCACACAAGAAAGAATGTAAAAACAAAAATAGAATTAAAGTACGAAATAATCCTTTTTGGGTTGTGGTCTATTTTATCCATTTATTCTTTTACTCATTTTATGATCAGGTCCTATATTAATAGCTATATCTTCTTCTTCAATTTCTTCTTTTTCATTTCTCATTTTAATCAACAGTCTTCATTTGAACCAAACATTTACCTCATCGATCAAGGCACTTTATTCAGTCTTTTCATCAGCTATCCTCTAAAAGGTTATAATACCGTGACAGCGTCCGGTTGTCAAATAATTTAAACTTCCCGGAAATATTGTTTATTACCTCCCTTTATTGTTTAGGACCCTTTTCGCGACTTATGTGTCCTAAAAAGTACATTGTGTATGTCTGAGATCTTATAAGTGAAAAGAGAAAAAATGGGACATAATGAGGAAATCAAATTTCACTGGACATGAAAATCAAAGAAATTGACATTGATGAAGGGTATAAGTAACAAACTGAATTTGAGGCAGACGACATCTAAGACAGCTGATAAGAAAAAATTTGAAATCCAAACTTTATGGAATAAACACCTATTCATTCTGGGGATGAGTGACGAAAGATGAGTAGAGCTCAGAACACGAAAAAAGTTCAGGTCAATCCACATGGCAATATTTCCTTAATTAGTTGTGTAATGACTGTTTGAGAGAAATGTAAAGAAGGATGTTGAATAATAAATGTTGAGGATTGTAATAAAGACTGTTTACTTTTAGATGTATATATACAAAAGCAGAGAGAGAGAGAGAGAGAGAGAGAGAGAGAGAGAGAGAGAGAGAGAGACTAGTTAATTATATAAAAGAGGACATCTATGATAATGACAGGAAAAGAACCAGGTAACAATGGCAAGAGGAAAATCATACTGCAGTCGGAATTTGCATGATTACTTATTGTACAGTTTAAAAGCTGACAATAATGACTTGCAAAAAATATGAAGAAAAAAATATCGATAAGAACAGTACCTAAGGAACCTGTACTAAATTGGGAGAAGCAGTTGCATATATTGTTTTAAAGTATTCTTAACTGGTTCATAGGATGACAAGAGTGTATTGGGAGTTTTTGAAGGAAAACAAAATTTTATCATTTAAATACTACACCATCATGACGGTGCATTATTTGAATGAAAACAGAAAATTAAAATCTTTAAAACTCCAAAAGTCACTAATAAGCTTATAAACAGAATTGGTAAGGGGCCGTATGTGAACTTTAACTGAGATGCATAATATTTGGAATAGTCTTCCTAGTTTATACCAGAGGTAAAAACAAAGAACGTGAAATTAAAATGAGTATCAGCAACTGAAAGTAATGAATTAAAAAGAATTTTTAATTTTGTTGTACATTTCTTCAAATAATAGTACTAATTACCCTTCACAATAACACTCTTTTAAAAATTGTGACTTTCTGGACTCAGTGAAAGCCAAAGGAAATATTAGTTTATCGTGATTATGGCAAAATGGAGAGGAAGTGCCCTAAGTTGTAAGGGGTACGTAACGGTAAATGGAGAGGAAGTGCCCTAAATTGTAAGAAGTACGTAACGGTAAATGGAGATGAAGTGCCCTAAGTTGTAAGGGGTATGTAACGGTAAATGGAGAGGAAGTGCCCTAAGTTGTAAGGGGTACGTAACGGTAAATGGAGAGGAAGTGCCCTAAGTTGTAAGGGGTACGTAACGGTAAATGGAGAGGAAGTTCCCTAAGTTGTAAAAGGTACGAAACGGTAAATGGAGAGGAAGTTCCCTGACTTGTAAAAGGTATAGAACGGTAAATGGAGAGGAAGTGTCCTAAGTTGTAAAAGGTACGTAACGGTATATGGAGAGGAAGTGACCTAAGTTGTAAAAGGTACGTAACGGTATATGGAGAGGAAGTGCCCTACGTTGTATGAGGTACGTGACGATAAATGGAGAGGAAGTGTCCTAAGTTGTAAGACGTACAGATATGTTCATCCTTTTGATTAAACCAAAAAACAATCACTGCCAAAAAAAGATGTAGAGGCTTGCAGCTGCGCTAAATAAATTTCCTCCTACAGATGACTAGTTTGCATTATTTAGTGTATAATAAACCCTAAGTGTCATAAGCAGTTAAAAGGAATCTTATTTGATTGCAGTAGATACTTGAAAATAAACTGTAGATCATAATGAACTTTAACACTTAAACACCTTGAGTTCCACATCTTGACTGCCTGGTTGCCTGGAGAATAACTGTTCATCTGAAAAACAGAAAACATGCTAGAATTAAGCCTCGTGACTTGTTAATCGAGATTGTACAACACAATTGCACAGAAAATTGTCGTTACCAAACATAACATACTTAGAGTAAGAAAGGAGAGTGGGGAGACAATCTAAATATGAAATCACCCTACCCTTTGTGCAAACATATAATGTTGTTACCTTAATAAAATAAGGTACATCTTTTTGTGTCTAAAAATTAGTGGTTATTTCCCAATTACCCCATTCCTTGAAAAAAACAAAGTTATACTTTTCCTTTATTTTGGGCTCCAACTAAGGATCTACGTAATCCTTTTTGCTACCATGCTTGAAGATAGCGCAAAAAATAGAAATGTTGCCTACTGTAGCATATATGTTGTAGGTAAATCTGACAACTTACATATGGTTTCACCATTTCACAAAATTGTCTAATATCATTTTTTCCACTATCAAAAATATGTCTGATCGTGTACCGTNCCCTACGTTGTATGAGGTACGTGACGATAAATGGAGAGGAAGTGTCCTAAGTTGTAAGACGTACAGATATGTTCATCCTTTTGATTAAACCAAAAAACAATCACTGCCAAAAAAAGATGTAGAGGCTTGCAGCTGCGCTAAATAAATTTCCTCCTACAGATGACTAGTTTGCATTATTTAGTGTATAATAAACCCTAAGTGTCATAAGCAGTTAAAAGGAATCTTATTTGATTGCAGTAGATACTTGAAAATAAACTGTAGATCATAATGAACTTTAACACTTAAACACCTTGAGTTCCACATCTTGACTGCCTGGTTGCCTGGAGAATAACTGTTCATCTGAAAAACAGAAAACATGCTAGAATTAAGCCTCGTGACTTGTTAATCGAGATTGTACAACACAATTGCACAGAAAATTGTCGTTACCAAACATAACATACATAGAGTAAGAAAGGAGAGTGGGGAGACAATCTAAATATGAAATCACCCTACCCTTTGTGCAAACATATAATGTTGTTACCTTAATAAAATAAGGTACATCTTTTTGTGTCTAAAAAATAGTGGTTATTTCCCAATTACCCCATTCCTTGAAAAAAACAAAGTTATACTTTTCCTTTATTTTGGGCTCCAACTAAGGATCTACGTAATCCTTTTTGCTACCATGCTTGAAGATAGCGCAAAAAATAGAAATGTTGCCTACTGTAGCATATATGTTGTAGGTAAATCTGACAACTTACATATGGTTTCACCATTTCACAAAATTGTCTAATATCATTTTTTCCACTATCAAAAATATGTCTGATCGTGTACCGTCTCAATAAGTGTTTTTTCCTTGTCTTTTCATAGATCCTTCAGTCACCACAACAACTCCTGCAAAAAGCAGAAAAGAACGTACAGCATTCACAAAGCATCAAATTCGGGAACTAGAAAACGAATTTACACGAAACAATTATCTCACACGACTACGACGCTATGAGATTGCTGTCACTTTAAATCTAACAGAGCGGCAAGTCAAAGTCTGGTTTCAAAATAGACGAATGAAATGGAAACGAGTAAAAGGAGGAAGAGGGAAAAAGGGAAACAAGAACAACAAGGACAAGAATACAAGCTTAGAAAACAATGACTTAGGCAGAAATGATAAGCCTGTTGTTACTAAGTTAGAATAGTTTGTATGTGGGTTAGGGGTAATTTTGTGTAAAATGCCATTAATTCAATTTATCTTATTTTGAACAAAGACTTTCTAATCTTCAACATTACTCCCAAATTACGGTGCTTATGGGTGTATCAAAAGCTTTGTATATTCCGTCTTCTACCTTTAGGATGTAAATGTATAGTGAGTGTTACACCATAAGTACATTTCAGAGTATTTAAATAAGTAGCATTGGTAGCATTAGTAGCATTGGTAGTAGTGAAAAAACATTGACTGGTGCCGTAGAGAGTAGTAAGAGAAACCTAATCAGGGAAGGAGGATTGAAAGGAGGTAGCAGAAGCTATGTAGCTTGATTGTATGTCATACTTCTGTTGAGTTTTTTAAATATCTTTCATAGGTTTTATCATTTTCTCCTTGGCACGACGTTATTGTCTGAGATGGAAAAGCTACCAGCTTATTCCCAAGAAGAATTAAATTTAATTAATAGGCAAGTAATGACACGTTTATTAGACAATTTGTAAAGACAGTCTTGTTTCATATAAGTAGACAGCATAAGACATTTCCCTTCCTTTCCAAATCTGTAATAAACTCTTATTCTAACTTAAGATGTGGCTTGGTTGAAGTCTTCTTTTCCATCTTGGTTTGCTTTTTCTGGTATTAATGATTCACTTAAGTGGAAGTGCTGAAGGATGTGGGTTTTTATGTTTTAACAAGAAGCCGTAATTGAAAAGATCCCTCTGAAACCATTTGTTACAATAATTTCAGTGTATTTCTTTACAGCAGTTACGAGAAATACTGATCAGTCTATAATACTGGGCCATTGTTACATTTTCTGATTGGCGTATCCTGGTAATGAAAGACATCAAATCTGGTAATTGTAGCTTGCCTGGTTTAATTTCTGTAACGTTTCAACTTTAACATTTTTTATTCTGGGATTCTTCTAGCTTCTTTTGAAAAAAGAGTACAGGAAAAAGTTGAGTTTATAAGATTTGTTTGGATGGGTGTGCTTTTTAGTGCTTTTTAGTGCTTTTTAGTGCTTTTTAGTGCTTTTTAGTGCTTTATAATCTAAAAGTAATGAAATCAACTAAAAATGGAGACATTTATAAATTTTCATTCTGACCTGAGATATAGTGACTTAAAACTCGATCTTTTATAGATGAGGAGTTTTTAACTTTATTCCTGATGGGGATGCTAAAGTCGCAATGCTTGAAATCCTTTCTTTATAGAAAGTTTCCGTGGCTCCAGTTCCATTTGATTTTTACATCTCAACTCGATACCTTACCTCTTTAAATTGCCTCTGTCAAATTTTTTTTACGTACGGGAAACATCCTTGTCTTAAAGTTGATCTGTAGCTTCTTAGATTATTTTCTAAACGTTTATTCTCTAAGCTGGTCCATTACATGTGCTATGTATTCAAATAAACCGATTTACTTCATTACGGCCCTTGTTTTTTTTTTCATTTAGCAACGGCCTCACTTAAAAAGGCCTCTTTTCAATTCAGGGATCGTAGATTTTTAACAGTAAAACTGGATGAATTTCCTTTGTATTTGGCAATACCTGAACCAGTAAATCAATCTAATCATGAGCTTACAAGGCCAGAGACTGCAATGACAGAAAATTTGCTCTTTTTTCTCCTTGCCTGATTGACCTTTTGTTTTTTTTGTCTGGTATTTTTGATCGATTTTGTTTACAATTATCTTCCCTGCTTCTTCAAAAGAAAGTGATTACTCGGTACCTTGCTTTAAATTTACCAAACGATAAAATTGAACCTGGTACCTTGCTTGAAATAACAATTGGTGTCTACCACGTCGTCATAAGATTCAACCAACGAACCAAACAACGCATTATCATGGTTATAATTGAAAATGCTATAAAATTTAGTGTTGACATGACTAGTATTTTTTCTAATCCTTACATCTACTTCTCCTCAGGTAAAAATTCAGTTTAGGAATTCTTATACATAAATAGAGGCATTGCTTATAAGTAATGGGCTCACTTTGTTGATTGAATAACCTTCAAAAAATATATCTGTTCTAGTCGTAGACATTCGCTTTACATAATTTACATTAGAGAAGACACTATAGTTATGACATGTGCATGGAAAATATCTCAAAAGCAATGTTAGGCTAAGGTACTGAATACTGCTACTTCTAGCCATTTCGATAATTTTACTAGTTAATTCAAACATTTAGGCCTGCTTTTGGATTGGGGCATCTTAACTACTCAAAATGGTTTCACCAATATTTCGACCCAGCTACTATTTGCTTCTTGTGCGATAACCTGTAACTCAAACAAAAATTGGAGGAGGGAGAGGGCATTGTTTTTAACCAGTGGTGGTGTTTTGTTGTAGGTTATCTGGAGTACTAGTAAATATTGGGAAGTTCTAAACAAGCACATTATGTTATTTGTAGATATTAGAGGCGTCAGTGTTTAGATGTATTTTCAGGCAAAATCTCAGGGTCTACCATCCCAAAAAGTGGATTTTTAAGGTAAAGTGTTTAGTTGAATTATGACTTCAATATATTGAAATAACATGCAACAAGACCTTTCTGTGATATTACACTTTTAAGGCCAGTAATTATTGTTTACTATGAGTATGGTCTTTGTTCAAAATTCCTTTTTAACCTGCCTGGTATTTTTTAGAAAATGTGTTGTGATGTGTATAGAGATATGTCACAGATGCCTTGGAAAAGCAAAGATGCATTCAGTGCAACTTATTCAGCGGTTAAAGGTGTTGATTAGATTAAGGTCATGTTTTAAGGAACGATATTAGTTGCATTAAATACTACTTCACATAAACAAAGTCATTAGCTTTCCCTTCTAACAACAATAATAATGATAATAATAATAATAAAAATAATAATAATGATTTACCAATCTCCTATTATTTCTGTTGCCTTTTAACTCAGCAATAAAAAAATCCGAATTTCTCTACCTCTGCCTTCATGTGCAATCAAACAGCTAATCAAATATACAATTCGTCATGTGGTCTTGTAAATAGAATGCAGAATTATGGTCTTTGTTTTACCTTTATCAAATTTTATGAGCGTAAAACATAAATTATGCAAAGGGTTTCTAAGTCGTTTAAGCACAGAATAGGCTCCAGAGACGTACAGTAACAGTACAACAATAACGTGTGACTCTTTAAAAGATCACTTCATTCTTCACGTAAAAGTAGGACTAAGGGGGCATGTCATTTTTTAAATTCTTTCAATGAGGCTCCTCCTTTGATACATGTTTATGTTAGGTGAATATTTTCGATAATTCATTATCATTTTTAAACCTGAAAAATATAAACCGATTAGTATCAACCTCCTTTGATTCGCGATTCGAGACTCAAATTGGAATCAAATTATCAGACTATGTTTAATTTTCTTGAACTATTACAATTAATCAAGAAACTACCATTTTATTTTTAAGCATGTGAAGCAGGCTCGAAGCTGATGTCACTCCCTACGAAGTCAAGAACTTCCATTTCGAAGACGTCAGTGTTTGTTTGTTTTCTTCCCTTCTTCCCCCTCCCCTCTACCTTTTCCCAGTTCTACCTTTATGAAATTTGTATATGTTTCATTTGGCTATTCATAAATACCATAACGTGTGTGTGTACACTCCCCAGAAAGAACTTTTGATACCAGTACAAGCTGCAATGGAACCAAAAATTATGTAAAAATCGCAGCGTATACAATAGAATAGCAATATATACAAAAATTGTAGTATATAATAAATACAATTTATTGTATTCTACGAGAAAAGCAAAAATAATAGGAGATAGTTGAACCAATAACTAAATCCATTGTAAAGAAAATGAAACTCTGATTTCTTTTTCAAATATTTAGATTTAAATTTTATTAAGCTAAGCTAACAATTCAAAATCTCTGGATCAGGCTCAGGAAGGTTTTGCCCAGAATTACTTAACAAAGATTTTTCATCCATTGCAGAATTTCTCTTTTGGTTTAGAAGTGAAAGACTTTAATACGTTTTTCAAAAATGAATCGAAAATAAATTCGATTAAACTTTGGATAGATTTAGAATGCACAGAGGAGATATTTGTAAAAGAGCTACCAAAATCATGTTCTAGATTACTATTGTAACTTTCTAATAAATACTCTTAAGAGTTTTGATTCGATAAAATAAGATCGACCAGTATTCACACCGATCAAAGGCCAAATATGACCACAGTAGTGTATATAGCATAACCATTTATATTCATTAAGTAAAATAAGAATTGAGATTTTGGGTACCAAGTTTTAAAGGTCTCACGTTATGGCCAGTGCAGCCTGATGTCAATTTTTCTTTTATTGTAAAGAATTCATATCTACAGAATTCAGTGGTGTGTCCAGAGGAAAGCTTCTGGAGGGATTCGATATTCTTTTCTATTAACCTGTCAGGGTGTCTCTTCAGGGTTTGTAATAAATAACCAACTTCCGATTTTTATTAGTGTGTCTGCATTTACGAGAGCAACAATAATTTACTGTGAATAATAATTCACAGTAAATGTATATTGCATAAATCTTTGATTTTTCGTACTCAAGATGTATCTAACCTCGCTTGTAATGGTTTACCCTTGCTATATGATTTATCATAAACAATATCTTAAGAAACATTTCTATGGTTAGATTCCTCTAACTCTGTGGCCACACCACTGCTAAAATTCTGTGTTATGATGATTGTATATACAGTTCCGTGATTGATGTATTAAACGTGTTTTAATTTTGCGAGTATATTATCATTTCCTAGCATCTATCCAATAATGAAGTATATCTTTAGTGGAAGTGTTGTTAATCTTCTCAGTCTCTTCTCTCATATCTAAAGCATATTTGGTGCTAACTACAAGAACGATGACAACGGAAAGAAAATATATGTGGAAAAAGAGTCCAACTCACAAGCCTGACAAAAAATTTAATAGCATTGATACAATATATTTCCTCAACAAATCTAGGAAAATCGACCGTGGTCCCTCCCCTTTTCAGAGAAAAATTCTCCCACAAAATCGTCCCACCAGGAAAACCGCCCATTGCAAACTTGTACAAATATCATTTTATAATAGCAAGATATATATGTCTATAAAGCTTACTTAAAAATTAATAATTTACTAGCATTCGAAGATGTAATAATTGTTGTCACAACAAGTACTCACATCTTATTGCTCTTTCACTACTTTCATCGAGGGTTCGATTGATGTATGGATGAAAAATATTGTCCTCTGCAAAAACATCTGAAAATGAAACAAAATTACGTCGTATCATACTAAAAATGTCTCCTCCTTTTAATTTAATAAATCTGTTCAACCACAAAAGTTGGAAGAAAAAATGCATAGTTCTAATTTGTTGTCTTTAGAGTCATGTTGTCTTATTCGTTTGGGTTATTTTTTTGCGTAAATAACATGAAAAAGCAGAAGAGGCCGTCTTATGTTGCAAAGTGACAAGGCTACCTTTCTCAGAGAGAATCCTGTGAAGTGGATCTGAGAAAACGCACAATATCATCAACAATATGCTGCGGTATACTATGTACTATTTTTTTTTTGAGAGCTAGAGGCAAAGGGTGGTTTAAATTCTTCTGCTGTAAAATTACTGGGATAGTTCAGGTAATATGAGAGGATCTTGAAATTCTTTGGAAGTGGTATATTTATATATATAAATATATATGTATATATAAATATATGTATATATAAATATATATATAAATATATATATATATATAAATATATATATATATAAATATATATATATATATATATATATATATATTTAAATTCCTCTGCTGTAAAATTACTGGGATAGTTCAGGTAATATGAGAGGATCTTGAAATTCTTTGGAAGTGGTATATTTATAGATATAGATATATATGTATATATAAATATATGTATATATAAATATATGTATATATATTTAGATGTATACATATGTTTATATATACCGTAAAATCCCGGATAAACGCCCACCTGGATATAGGCCTACCCGAATGTAGGCCCATGGACAAGGCAAAATGATAAAAGAAAAACGAGATTTTAAGCACCTTTCTGTTTATATTTCTAGAAAAACAAGGTATATTGAAAAATTATTTCTCTTTAAGCTTATTGCCTTGATAGCTTTTTTTGTTTGTATTTCCCATACACGGTATTTCTATTTCTCCGCCGACTACCCATTTTCCTTCAGTGGCATCCCTTGGGGATCCAGTAACTTCAGCTTCCAATGCCAATATCTTTTCGTTAGCCATTTCTGAAGCAAGTATTTTGGCCAATGTCTCTGGGACGTGTCCAATCGTTTATCCTTTTGTTGATAACACTTTTATTGGGTTGCGGCTGTGTTTATTACCTGGTTCAAGGACACATTTCAGGGTTTCTCCAAATTTCGAAGACTTCAAGTAGAAATGGTAACCTTTAATCGTAGAGTTTATTTTTGCTAATTTCATCGAGCATGAAGCCATTTTTTTCCACTCAGAGAGTAAGATCAATCGTCAATTGAGATTAAGCCAATGATATCTTATATAAAAAACTAGATATCTCACTCACGTCAAATATGTGAAGCACCTCTTGAAATAAAGAAAAATGGAAAAAATATTTCTTTAGCTTCAAGAAAGTTTAATGTGGATCGAAAACACAATAGAGAAGTCTAGTTAATCAAAAACGTGGAAGCAGAGCAAATGGCAAAGGTTGTACTTCGAGGTTTCCACTGATGGAACAAACGTTGTACAATGGTTATAAAATGGCAAGGGTTGAAGGAAAAACAATCAAACGCTGGTGGTTCAATTTGAGAGCAAAGCAGCTTGTCAAAGAACTTTATCCAGATAAAAAATTTTAGCTTCTGATCAATGTATTTTTTAGATTTAACAAGCGTTTCGAAATTTCACTTCGCAGAAAAACATATTGTGCCCAAAAAGATCCACAAAATTTGAGCTCAAGACAATGCAAACATGGATCAGACACCATTGCCCTTTGTAATGGACGATAGAAAAACTCATGCTGACAGGGGAAGCTCTGAGATATGGTGTGCTACTATTGGTTCAGGACTCGATAAAAGACAATGCACAGTCCAACTAACAATTTTTGCAGATGTGAAACCACGAGTGAAACCTCGTGTTATTTTTCGGGGCAAAGGTTAGAGAATCAAATGACAGGAGCAAGGTGCATGGTAGCGACGTGTGCAAGTTCTGTTTCAAGAAAATACTTGGTGTGACGAACCAAAAATGTTAAAATGGATTTCTCAACAATGGAATAATTGTTTTATCAACCCTCCCACCGATGGTTCTTCTGGGAAGATTTTGATTGCAGATGTACACCGTGCACAGCAAACAGATAAGGTAAAATATATTCTGAAGGATAATAATACAGAATTAATCAACAAACCGTTTGGATATACAAGTCGAGTTCAGTTATCAGATGTTGTTTTTAACAAACCGTTTGAGGACATAATTCGACAATTATTTGAGAAGCAAATCGACGAGCATCTAGTTAACTATACCGAAGGGAAAATAACTGCTTCTCAGAGAAGAGCTCTCATCACAGAATGGGTCGGTACAGCCTGGTCCGAAATATCAAAGAAAGAAAACATGATAATCCGAAGCTGCAAGAAGTGTGGTAACACTCTTGCATTAGATGGGAGTTAAAATGCCGATCTGAATATTGAGAGGCTGTAAGACTACGAAATGCCATCTGCTAAGTAACCATATGAGGAGTTCCAACTTCAAATCGAGTCCAGTGATGAAGAGGAACAAGAAGACATTTGATTTAATTGTATTTTATTAGTTGAGGTTTCTGGAAAATAAGATGTTTTAATGCTAAAAATATTGCTTTATTTTGGTTCCAGTAAAAAATCGTCCCGCTTTTAAGCCCACCCGGATATAAGTCCAGGGCATATATTCGGGATTTTACTGAATATAAATTTCCACAGAATTTTATCGGTTTTTATGACAGTCTGACTGCTGTTATTTATACAACTTTGTACAAAAAAGGAAAAGCTCTCTTTTGTCTATCACTTTAAAAGTCTTGTATCCAGCAGAAATTTGGATTGGTTTACAGAATAAGCGATAGTTGAAATTATTGGAAAATAACCCAAGCAAATAATATTTTTCAGAAATGTTATTTTAATAAGCATAATTCATAAAAAGACTAAAATTCGCTATACAATAATAAAGAGGGTTATGTATCTAGTTAAATACTCTTTGAAAAATTTTGCTAGAAAAGTCAGGGATAATAAAAAATGAATTATTTTTGTTTGCAATAGGGTGAAAAGGATTCTTCTTGTCCTAATCAGTCTACAGACATTGTATGACTAAATCTACAACTCACAATTTTTTCACACTCAAGGTAATTTTTTTTATTGAGTTCTACACCAAAGTACTTGACAAATGCTATTCTGTATTCACTTTTTTTTTTCATTTGTACATATTTACATATGAAATATAGTATTTTGTCTATGACGAAGCATGAAGAAGTATCGAGAGCAGATTTTTATTTTGTTACATTGGCCGTGTGAAACAATTAAAGCCCATACACGGACTCTTTTTATCTGTAATGTGAATGCTATGTAAACTGGGTATGACAATCTTCTAATACTCTTATGCGGAAAGCAAATAGTAATTAATCTATATTATCCAAGCAAAAAATAATTAATAATAAATCTATATTATTTCGAAATTTTCACTGTATTCATGGTTCCTCAATAAATAACCTGCTATAGCTTTATCACAGTTGACAAGTTCGTGCTATCATTGCAATATTCAAATATTTTACCAGGAATCTTATAAAAAGCTGTTTTCACAACACAAAGTGCTTTTGCTTTCTCTGGAAAACAAACAGAAGTCTAGAAAATGCCGTGCAACGAGCTGTAATATCAAGCTGTTTACACAAAATTGATGTTCAATGTCACACTAGCCAAAGGTATTAAAGTAGTTTCAAAATTAGTACCCTCGACACCAAAAAGCTAGTTCCAATATAAAGCTAGGCATAGATAACTTTTTTCATGTTATAGGGTACCTTTCTGTCATGTAGTAATGGCGACTCAAAGTAGACAGTTTGAAAAACTATATTTTTAACATAGAATAAAACAGACGGAGAGTTGGACCCAACAGTGATTGTCAAAGGGGTGCGTGAGAGCTGCTTGATGTCACCTTCCCTTTCCATTGTACTTGCGGAAGTAATGATAAGAACATCACTGGACTATTGTGAAGAGAGAGAGGAGATTGGCAGGCAGGTGGGGAAAGCAGACTATTAGCAGTTTACTCGGCCTTAATAACAGGTTCAGAGAATAGGTTACAAGTAATAACGGACCGTCTGAATGCACTTGATAACGATTTTAGAATAAGAATTAATGCAAAGAGAACAAAGATGATGAGGATTGATAATAACGGCGAAAGTGCTGTTCAGACTAAACTGAACGATAAATGTCCTGAACAAGTTAAGAGCTTTAAATATCTCCGGAGAAGTTCAATATAAAGTTGAAAAAGAGGATCATTAAGACCTTGGTATGTAGTTTACTTTAGCTCTGTTCAGAGTTAAGCATACTAAAAAAGGAAGATATTAGGAGCTTTGAAAAGGCAAAAAAGTGATTTTGGAGGCGAATGGAGAAGGTTGGACAGCAAAAGTGACAAATGAGGAAGTATTGCAAAGGATTGGGGAGAAACGAACATTGATCTCGGTCACCAATAACCGGCGGCAGAAGCGGCTTGGTCACACCAGGTACTGGTAAGGGATATATCATCAAAGGGATGTTAATAGCAAAAAGGGATAGAGGGACGAAGAGAATCACTGGGAAAAGAAAATGTGAGAACATAAACAAATGGAGCGATAATGAACAGGGCCAAAGATCGAGATGGATTACATGTGTAGTCCTGCCACTCGGCAGACAACCAAAAAGAAGGAAAAACAATTCAAGTTTCCATCCAGGGTAACAGAACTCTAGGCCACATGAATAAAGCAATGAAATTTTAAAACCATGACAGGTATGATTCCCTTCTTAGAAGGCCTCGATATTAAGTTCTTAATTTCGTCAATTCTCTTCGTCGAGCAATTCAACTTTGAGTGGTCACCTATGTATTGTTTCCTGAAAGAAAAGAAAGAAAATTAAATTAGATAATTGATGAAAATAGGCCAGACACCACCAATAGACAACGTGATAATAAGTAGCCCTTTTATTAAATGGTCGCAATATATATATATATATAATCCGCCGCGTTTAGCTACTTTTGCATCTGAGGATAAAGTTTTTGTGCTAAAATTACTACTTTCATGTGGAGATGGTTTCAAGTTCTTTTTCAGTGCAGACCGGAATCGGAATAATGAAGTTGTTACATGAGGGTTGTAACATGCAAATCTCAATGAAAATGTATAGAGATGAAAAAGGCATAAAAATTGATACAAATGAAAATTGTGATTGAAAAGAGGATTGTGAATATCTTTTTAGTGTACGCCCCGCAGAAAAAGTGCAGTCGTGAAGTGAAGGAAGATCTATGGTAAAGTTTTGAGCCAACACTCTAAGAATACTAAATAAAAAAAGGACGTTGGCGATTTAAATGGACACTTTGGTACCAGTATGAATGAGTAAAACAGAGAGCATGGTGGGTTTGGGTTTGGGTTTGGAAGGAGAAGAGAGGATGGACAAAGAATTCTAAAGGTATCACTGATTCACGATATATACTATGTAAACAACAAGTTCCGAAAAAGGGATTAACATTTGATGACGTATGACTGCGGTAGAAGATCTCAGGCCGACGTTTCCTGCTCATCAAGAGAACAAATTGGAAGGCATAAATTGTGGGCTTATAATTGGAGAGACAATAGAAAACCAGCATAGACCTTTTGTATTGAGATATAGATGGAGTGGAGTAACATTAGAGGAAACTAAGAAGCTCAGAATCACAACTTGGCAACTTGTCGGAACAAACAAATAGAAATACTGTAAATATACGAGGCGCTGCAAATATGATGCTTAACAAGACATTGGAGGAATCTGGACGAACGTGAAGAGAGCAATGGTGAAAGCAGCTAAGAAGGTGGTTGAAGGGTCCAAGGGAGGTACAAGAATCGAAAGGAAGGAATCGAGGTGGAATAATAAAGTTCAGCAGGCATTACAAGAAAAAAATTATCCTTTCAAAAGCTGGAAGAAAAGCACATCAATAGGAAGAAAAAAGTATACAAAAAGGAAAACAAAAAGGGTAAAAGGACAGTAGCAATGGCAAAATGGGACGATCTGACAGAACTGACAGATAAAGCTGGAATCTAAAGAAGGAGAAAAGTCTCTTTACAGGATAGCAAGAATCCAAGCAAAAAGATAAAGGATGAAAGAAGTGTGAGTACAATCAAAGATGGAGATGGAAATGTTCTGTATGGTGGAAAAGAAATTTAAGCAAGACAAAGGAAATATCTTTGCTAACTACCCAAAAATGAAAACGAAAGTGAAGCACTTCTCCCTGAACACCTTCCTGAGGACCTATTTCTGCAGTCACGGAAAAGGACGTTAAAAGCGAAAACGTCAGTCGAACATCAGAAGAAAAGATGATAAAAGCTCTGGATGGAGAAATAGTTACCTAAATGAGAACACCAGGTAATAAAATCCCAAGTGAAGGGAAATGCCTGGATGAGTGGAGAGATATATATTTTCTTTCAAATAGCTTTTGTGGTTTAATTGACCATGAAAAGGCATACGACCTAAAAAAAAGTTGTATCAGAGAATTGGGTGTTACTTATAGCGAAGATGTAAGAGAAAGTGAAGACAACAGGTGAACAGAGGAGGATTAACGCAAATTTTTGGACTTTAATATAGGTCTACATCAGGGGTCACACACAGATATTTTCTGTTTATAATAGTAATAGCTGGGAGGAGCCGTGGCTTAATGGTTAGTGCACTGCACAGTAACCAAGAGTTCCGGGTTCGATTCCCCGAGCTGTCGAGGAGAATTTGGAACTTTGAGAAAAGAAAAGGCCATCGGTTGGCGTCAGGAAGGGCATCCGGCCAAGAAATTAAAACTAAAAAAAAAAAAAAAAAAAAAAAAAAAAAAAGACGAGAAAAAAAA
>RDPX01000059.1:2255150-2318328 GCA_003991215.1 Morbakka virulenta | reverse complement strand
CCGGCAAAAAAAAAAAAACTAAAAAAAAAAAAAAAAAAAAAAAATAGTAATAGCTGTAGTAACAGAGAAACTGCAAAAAGACGGATTTTGGTAACTTATCATTACTGCAAACATTGTAGTCACAGCAAACACCAATAAGGGACTTCAGGAAAGGACCATAATGTGAAAGAAAACCTTAGGATGACGAGGGCCAAAGGTAAAGCCCAGGAAGATTGAGGTAATAGTTTGTTGTAAAGTGGTAGAAAAGAAAGTCAAAATCATGGATTCAAAAAATACCAAGTTTAACAAGTGACGAGTTTCAATGGGATTAACCCCAGATGAAACACGAGATCTAAAAAAGAAATGACATGGCAAATCAAGAGAGGCGGGAATAAATGGAAAGAAGTAAAAGGGGTAGCTTGTCATAAAAGAATCCTCTAACTTGTCAAAATAAATATGTAAAATGACAATGATCTCTCCAGTTTTGATTTATACAGGATAATCGTGGCTCCTAAGGAAGAAAGAAAAGCAGCTACCTTTTATAGAAACAATAATGCCATTTAAACTTTAATCAACAAAGAATTAAACCTATGCCTAGAACACACAAAGAATAGATAATTAATACACAACATCATCATCATAGTACTGAATAAAGTAATGATATCGTAATATTCATCCTCTCCTTTTTAAGGGTAAATCCACAAAACAAAAGCAAAACATTGACTTTTGATATAAACACATAAAACATTTTATGAATTCAGTATATCTGGTCGACGCATACAATATTATAAACGTCGATATAATAAGCACAAAACTATCCTACAAATTCAGTCGATCTGGTCGTTGCCGATTTCGGGTGGAGCGTCTTAATGTAGGGTTTTCGTTATCATTGATTTCTGGACTCTCGGGGGTTCCGGCCTCAAGGTGCTCCTCTTCGCCGACCACATCCCTCTCCGCCGACACTTCCACCTGAGACACGCAAGCGGCTACACTTTGTTACTGAGGATTATCGAACTGACCGTTTCCATTAGGTTTAAAGTTTCCACTTGGGGCTAAATGTCGAATAGACACTTGTTTCTTGTCCATTTGCCTTTCGAACATGAGCATACTGAGGATTTGCTTGGAGGAGTTTTACCTTTTCCACGAAAGAGTCGGCCTTACTATTTTGAACATGACGTTTGTAGAGCTCAGTTCCCAGTATAAGAAGCCACAAAGGAATGGAACCTCCCGAGATTAAGCGGCGCTGGAAGGAGAAGAGACGTTTATGCGGAGAGCAGTTTGTCGCAGTGCATAGCAAAGAACGAATGGAGTGGAGAACATCTAGAAGAATCTCTTGTTAGGCAGATACCGGAAGGTTTCTAAATTTCAAAGCCATAGTCATTCCTTTCCACGTTGTGCCATTATACCGTTCCACCTGTCCGTTACATGCTGGGTTGTAAATGGTAGTCTTACTGGTGGCTATGCCTCAAGATGTGAGAGATTAATTTAGTTTCTCGCTCATAAACGACTCACCCCTGTCTAAGGGGATATACACAGGCATGCCAAGGAGAAAAAATAACTGGCAAAGATAATTTATAATGGTGGTGTTGCTAACATTTTTGCATGGGAAAAGCAATGGAAATCGGCTATACTCATCAATAATATTACAAAAATAACGATTCTGATTATTCGACTTTAATGGACCTTTAAAATCAATATTTAACTTTTCAAATGATTGAGTAACTTTGATTAAATTAGCTAGCTCTGGTGGGTAGTATTGAGGTGTACACTCAGAACATACCTGGTACTCCTTACATACACGGCGAACATCCTCGAGAGTATATAGAAGATCCTGAGTCTTGACAAAATGAAACAGTCGTGTCACACCCGGATGACAGAGTGAACCATGACGTCGCTGCCAAACAAGCAGCTCTGGAAAACTGATCAGAAACAAGATTTTTCACACCAGACCAATAAAAAATACCGAAACCATAGCAAGATAATGCAAATCTCTACCTCAAAATTTATCATTCTTGATTTTACTGGCTCCTCTTGGGTTGAACATATAAGCAACTGATTCTTGATCCATTATAAGCGTGAAGCGCTTTCCGGTCAGATAATGCTTCCAGTGGCGAATACTTTTGATGATAGCGTGCGCTTCCTTTTCAACGAAAGCATGCCTTTTCTCTAGGCCTTAAAGAGTGCGTGAGTAAAAAGCAATGGGTCTACCATTCTCATTCAAGTCCCCAGCCAATGCAACATCGAAGGAGTCCATCTCTACTTCAAAAGGAGCACTCTCATCAATCACAGAAACAACAAAATTTTCGATCTCTTTCTTGATGTTCTCAAATGCAGTTACAGCTTCAGCAGACATGATAAAAGAGGTCTCACTTTATCCATTTAGTTCTTAATCCAATTTGAACAATACGAAAATAGTCCTAGAACACGTTGCAAGCTTTTTGCATTATTAGGAACAGAAAGTTCCCGCAAGGGTCACAAACACTCCTGATTGGGTGTAATAGTGCCATTTTTTATTATGTATCAAAGAATTTACACATATTTTAGTTATAAGTGATCTGTCGACGTGCCACGGCCTCCCAGAAGCACTGAAGATTCTCATCTTGTTCTTTCTGATCCTTACCGCAAATGATGGCATCATCAAGGTATGGAAATGCACCCACTAATCTTTCGTCATCCACTATTGAATCCATAACTTTTTGAAAGCAGGCGACTGCGTTAGTCACGCCGAAGGAGAGACGAGTAAACTGGTAGAGACCAGAACCAGCCTGAAATGCAATAAAGGGTTTATCTGGTTCTTTTAGAAGGATTTGGTGGTACGCACTACATAGGTCAATGGTACTGAACACACTATATTGAGCAATTTTGTTTATTATATCCTCAATGCGAGGAAGGGGATAAGCGTCAAGTTAAGCGAAACGATTAATCCTTTAAGAATAATCGATTGTCAATCGTTTATTTTGATTATCGGAATGCGTTTCTACTACCTGAGCCCTCCATAACGAGGTAGGTGGCTCTATTATGCCTTCTTTCAACAGCCGTTGTACTTCAGAGTCTATGAATTTCTTATCCTCTATGTTATACTTTCTCGATTTTGTAGCGATGGGATGACAGTCAGTAGTTACGTTATCTAAAACGTCGGGTGGATCCACTAGCATTGTAACTAAACCACATACAATCAGAGGGGATTTAGTACCTTTAAATTTAAAGGTGACGGACTTGTAGTTCTTCTGAAAATCTAATCCAAGAATTATATCCGCACAAAACCCTTGGAAAATAAAAAAAAATGTTGGAATACTGATTGCCGCCGACCTCAAGGCTTACCTTGCAACTTCCTAATGTTTTAACTGACAGCGACGACTGAGCCATACATATTTCTCGATCGTCAGGGAATACACCCAAGAAAAGGTTATTAACCATACGAGGGTGAATAAAGCTTTCTCAGCTCCCCGATTCGGTACGAACTACTGCAGGATGATCATTGAGCTCAACATTTAGAGTCGAAATTTTTAGCAAAACTGGAGATTCTGTGGTTGTAGCCAGAGTTGGGTAGTAAGCGGCACCCGGTGTAGTCGAAAGAGACAGCATAGAGCTCTGATAGGACTCTAAACCCTTCTGAGCAGCATCCAAAGATTGCGCTTGATTGAACATGGTTGAAAGATCAAGTGCATTGTTCTCCAAAAGACCCTGTCGAATTATATTAGACTGTAGCCCGGTTATAAAAACATCCCGGACGGCTTCGTAGTCGATATGTAGTTGACGTGACATCCTAAAATTTACAATCTTTTGATAGAGCTTTGAGCGCCTGAAGAAATTCGTCTAAGGTTTCTTCATTTTGTTGACTGCGGGTAGCTAAAAGATGGTGAGCAAATACTTCATTTGTAAGTTTTATGTACTGAGACTTGGGGACCTGAATAGGCTCATCATAGCTAGTACAGTGTTCAATGTATTCGAAGATACGAGGGGCTACATAGGTTGTCAAATCAAACAACTTGTTTGATTCCTCGGGTGGAACATGAATAAAGGTACGATACCAGTGAAGTCATTCCTTGCTAGCTGTCGATCAGGATGGGTTGGTTTCCAGGTTCTGAGGTCGAAGCGGACCATCCATCTTGAGTTGTTGATTAACTTGTTATAGAAACAAGAATGCGATTTAAACTTTAATCAACAAACCATTAAACCCATGCCTAGAACAAACAGAGAATAAATAATTAATACACCACATCATTATCATCATAGTAGTGAATAAAGTAATGATATCATAACAATACTGATGCAAACAGAAATGACAATGCTGAGATTGGTAATGGGAATGTCTCTGTTGGGAAAATGTACAAATACAGAATTAGGGAAAAGTGCTGGTGTGACATGCATAAGTGAGTAGTAGAGTGAAAGATAGAAGCCAGTACGCTGAAGGAGATCAGTTGCAAGGCAGAAGTTGAAATGCCAAGACGTAGTGAAGAAGAATGCGGAGCAAAGAGGAGTGGGAAAGCAAAACGCAACTGAGAGAGCACAGATTCGCCTCGGCTGACTCGCCCTAGTGACCCCCGATGTCTGGAAAAAACAGCAATGGAAAAGTAATAGAATACTTGTCGAAAAGTAATAGTTCAAAAGCGAAATTCCAAAAGCATTAAAAAGATTAAGGCAAACTTTGCAGATTAGTTTTAAAATGTTTTCCTGATCAATGAAAATTTATGGTTTTGCAAGTCCAGAAACTATTTGTTAAACACGTTTTCACCATAACATCCAAATATTCTTTAACCAGCTTCATTTCTATATCAATTAACCCAACTTGACCACAAAATGGTTATTTTTCCTGTATTTCAGGCATTTCAATCCATTATCATTATCCCTTGAATTAAATTTCTTTACATTAAACATGTTTTAACAACAGATTTCCTGTTAGCATTTCAAATGATTCTTTACAAATTTATTGTCTCTGTGTCTTTTGTGTCATTTGGGTGCTTTCTGTTTTAGATTTTTCTAAATTACTGTGCAGCCAGCTTAGTTTAGCAGTAAAATAATAAGCACAACTATTAATAATTAGCTGAATTACACAATTTTATGTGGAATCTCAAATTTTTGAAGAACAAAGGACTATATCTCAGCTTAACATTTGACTTTACAGGATAAACTCTTTACAATTAGATCGATGTAACTGGACATTGACACTATATTATCGACTGCTATATTGAATCGAGATATTTATATAATTATATGGTTTACAGGTAAATGCTTCTCGTTGTTGTTGAGGCCAGCTACTGATTTACATTTCAGATTAGTGCCGAAAATACCAATTTCAAATGTCATTTTCAGTACCTACCTATACTCATATTCAATGCAGGACCATTTTCAGGAAGAAATATGTTATATCATCTAAAAAGTTATGTTTAACAAAAACAGAATAATTAACAACTAACACAGAATCACTTAGAAATAATACAAAATAGATAACAGCTTACATAGACTGAATAACAAATAACACAGAATAACTTGCAACTAACACAGAAAAGATAACCACTAACACAAAATAAATAACAACTTACACAGAATAAAAAACAATTAACAAAGAATAAATAACAACCAAAACAGAATAAATAACAACTAACAAAGAATAAAAAACAACTAACACTGAATAACTAACAACTAACAAATAATAAAAAAACAATTGACACAGAATAACTTGCAACTAACACAGAATAAACAAAAACTTACACAGAATAAATAACAACTAACAAAGAATAAATAACAATTAATACAGAATAACTTCCACCTAACACGGAACAGATAACAACTAACACAGAATAAATAACAACTAGCATAAAATAAATAACAACTAACACAGAATAATTAACAACTAACAAAGAATAAAAAACAACTCACACAGAATAACTTCCAACTGACATACAATAAATAACAACTAACCCAGAATAAATGACAATTAACGAAGAATAAATAACAACTAACACAGAATCAATAACAACTATTAAAGAATAAATAACAATTAACACAGAAGAAATAACCACTAACACGGAACAACTAACACATAATAAATAACAACTAGGATAAAATAAATAACAACTAACACAGAATAAGTAACAACTAACAAAGAATAAATAACAACTAACACAGAATAACTTGCAACTAACACGGAATACATAACAACTAAAGGAGAATAAATAACCATTATCTCAAAATAAATAACAACTAACACAAAAAAATAACAACGAACACAGAAAAGATAACAATTAACACAGAATAGATAACAACTTACAAGGAATAAATAATAACTAACAAAGAATAAATAAAAATTAACACAAAATAAATAACAACTAACACAAAATAAAAAACAACTTACACAGAACAACAAAGAATAAAAAACAACTAACACTGAATAACTAACAACTAACAAAGAATAAAAATACAATTAACACAGAATAACTTGCAACTAACACAGAACAAAAAAAAACTTACACAGAATAATTAACAACTAACAAAGAATAACTAACAATTAATATAGAATAACTTCAACATCACACGGAACAGATAAAAACTAACACAGAATAAATAACAACTACATTAAAATAAATAACAACTAACACAAAATAATTAACAACTAACAAAGAATAAAAAATACTCATACAGAATAACTTCCAACTAACAAAGAATAAATAACAAATAACCCAGAATAAATGACAATTAACGAAGAATAAATAACAACTAACACAGAATCAATAACAACTATTAAAGAATATAAAACAACTAACAAAGAATAACTAACAATTTACACAGAATAAATAACAACTTACACAGAATAAATAACAAGGAACAAAGAATAATTAAGAACTAACACAGAATAACTTCCACCTAACACGGAACAGATAACAACTTACACAGAATAATTAACAACTAACAAAGAATAACTAACAATTAATATAGAATAACTTCCACATCACACGGAACAGATAACAACTAACACAGAATAAATAACAACCACATTAAAATAAATAACAACTAACACAGAATAATTAACAACTAACAAAGAATAAAAAATACTCATACAGAATAACTTCCAACTAACAAAGAATAAATAACAAATAACCCAGAATAAATGACAATTAACGAAGAATAAATAACAACTAACACAGAATCAATAACAACTATTAAAGAATATAAAACAACTAACAAAGAATAACTAACAATTTACACAGAATAAATAACAACTTACACAGAATAAATAACAAGGAACAAAGAATAATTAAGAACTAACACAGAATAACTTCCACCTAACACAGAACAGATAACAACTAACACAGAATAGATAACAACTAGCATAAAATAAATAACAACTAACACAGAATAATTAACAACAAACAAATAATAAAAAACAATTAACACAGAATAACTTGCAACTAACACAGAATAAATAAGAACTAATCCAGAATAAATAAGAACTAACCCAGAATAAATGACAACTAACAGAGAATAAAAAACAAATAACACAGAATAACTTGCAACTAACACAGAATAAATAACAACTTACACAGAATAAAGAAGAACTAACAAAGAATAAATAACAATTAACTCATAATAACTTGCAACTAACACGACATAGAAAACAACTAACACAGATTAGATAACAACTAACACAGAAGAAATAACAACTAACACGGAACAGATAACAACTAACACAGAATAGATAACAACTAGCATAAAATAAATAACAACTAACACTGAATAACTAATAACTAACAAAGAATAAAAAAACAATCAATATAGAATAACTTCCACCTAACACGGAACAGATAACAACTAACACAGAATAATTAACAACTAACAAAGAATAAAAAACAACTCACACAGAATAACTTCCAACTGACACACAATAAATAACAACTAACCCAGAATAAATGACAATTAACGAAGAATAAATAACAACTAACACATAATAAATAACAACTAGGATAAAATAAATAACAACTAACACAGAATAAGTAACAACTAACACAGAATAACTTGCAACTAACACGGAATACATAACAACTAAAGGAGAATAAATAACCATTATCTCAAAATAAATAACAACTAACACAAAAAAATAACAACGAACACAGAAAAGATAACAATTAACACAGAATAGATAACAACTTACAAGGAATAAATAATAACTAACAAAGAATAAATAAAAATTAACACAAAATAAATAACAACTAACACAAAATAAAAAACAACTTACACAGAACAACAAAGAATAAAAAACAACTAACACTGAATAACTAACAGCTAACACAAAATAAAAAACAACTTACACAGAATAAATATCAACTTACCCAGAAAAAATAACAAGTAACAAAGAGTAACTAACAATTAGCACAGAATACATAACTACTAACAAAGAATAAATAACAATTAACACAGCATAACTTGCACCTAACACGGAATAGATAACAACTATCACAGAATAGATAACAACTAACAAAATAAATATCAACTACCTCAAAAAAATTAAAATAACACAGAAAAGATAACAACTAACACCTAATAGATAACAACCTAAACAGAATAAAAAACAACTACAAAGAATAAATAAAAACTAACACAGAATCGATAACAACAAACAAACAAAAAATCAGAACTAACACAAAAAAAATAACAACGACCACAGAAAAGAGAACAACTTACACGAAATAGATAACAACTTACTCAGAACAAATAACAACTAACAAAGAATTACTTGCAACTAACACGGAACAGATAACATCTAACACAGAATAAATAACAACTAACAAAAAATAAATCAGAACTAACACAAAAAAAATAACAACGACCACAGAAAAGAGAACAACTTACACGAAATAGATAACAACTTACTCAGAACAAATAACAACTAACAAAGAATTACTTGCAACTAACACGGAACAGATAACATCTAACACAGAATAGATAACAACTAACAAAAAATAAATCAGAACAAACACAAAAAAATAACAACGACCACAGAAAAGAGAACAACTTACACGAAATAGATAACAACTTACTCAGAATAAATAACAACTAACAAAGAATAAATAACAATTTACACAGAATAAATAACAACTAACTCAGGATAAATAACAACTAACACAGAATAACTTGCAACTAACACAGAATAAAAATCACATAACACAAAATAAAAAAGAATTAACAAAGAATAAATAACAATTAATACAGAATAACTTGCACCTAACACAGAATAAATAACAACTAACACAGAATAAATAACAACTTACACAGGATTAATATCAACTTACACAGAATAAATAAGAACTAACAGAGAATAAATTACAACTAACACAGAATAAGTAACAACTAACACAGAATAAATAAGAAGTAACACAAAATAAATAACAACTAATACAGAATAAATATCAACTAACACAGAATAAATAACAACTAACACAGAATAAATAAAAACTAATACAGAATAAATAACAACTAACACAGAATAAATAACAACTANNNNAAACACAAAATAAATAACAACATACACAGGATTAATAACAACGTACACAGAATAAAGAACTAACAGAGAATAAATTACAACTAACACAGAATAAGTAACAACTAACACAGAATAAATAAGAAGTAACACAAAATAAATAACAACTAATACAGAATAAATATCAACTAACACAGAATAAATAACAACTAACACAGAATAAATAAAAACTAATACAGAATAAATAACAACTAACACAGAATAAATAACAACTAACACAGAATAAATATCAACTAACACAGAATAAATAACAACTAACACAGAATAAATAAAAACTAATACAGAATAAATAACAACTAACACAGAATAAATAACAACTAGCACGGAGTAAATAATTGACATGTTAAATGATGAAACGTATCACCGGAAAAAATGATGAACATAAAAGGAGGAGAAATAAACCTGTTTGGAACTCTGAATGTAACGTTATGGTTATCTAAATTGATACAGCTTCAGGTAAAATATATAAAAAAAGAGAATACCACATGTGAACTGAACTGAGCCTAAACAAACACTAAGGACTATCACGAATACATGCTGAATCATCTGAACTATTAATCATATTATTTTGCAGCCATACTTTTCACTTCAGTACACATGCGTTTTTTTCTTAACTACAATTTCAAATAATCTCAAGTTATGTTATTTTCACAAGTACGAAATTATGCACGGGTATACATGTGATTTTAAGTTCATTCATTTTCGATATTTTCGATTTCTGTTGTGGGCAGTGGCTGGAGCCTAACATGGGCTCAGTGACTACAGCCTAACTTGGGTTGTGCTACAGAATGGAGAAGTAAAGTGACTCCTTCCCCTCCACTTGCTTGAGTGTGTACCTTGGGCAAGTGCTAGTACACTCTTAGCCTCCCTTGCCAGGGTTACGACCTACTATCTCAAGGGTAGCATTAGTTTCTGTAGCAGTGATCGACAACTTATTAGCTAATCCGATCATGATCTGATCATGGCAAGATTGTATCACAAACGAAGAGTTATATGGTTCTCTTCCCCTCGTATCCTGTGTGGTTAGTCGCCGTTGATTGTTACTCGCTTGTCACACAGTTCGACATGATGATCCTGCAGGAAAGGTTCTACTCTGGTGTCCCGAAAAGATGAAGAGTCGCGGCAGGTTTCGTATAAAAGTGAAAACACTTATAGAGAATGACACTGGCCTTAATGGTGCTGATCTTCTGGCTGCAATGAAAGATCGAGTTGTGTGGCAAACTAATTTTGTCAATGTCTCACCATGAATATGGATGACAGAAGAAGAAGTTGTTAATTTAAGGAATAAAGTTTGTGTGGTTTACGGTAGCTAGTGCTTGCCTGAGGTAAAAAATACCTCACCAGTCAAAATTTCCTGGCATATCTGTATCAAAATAAACACTGAATAAAGTCACAGCGTTATGTTTACACTTCTCTTTCCGAACTCCATGTTAGTCTGCTCTTAATATTTGATTAGTTTCTGTCTAGGAAAGTGTAATGTTGCTGTTGGTTGGTAGGTTTAGAGATACTTATAACTACACAGCTAATGTAAAGGAAATTTTTTGTGCATTTTTCTGATCCAAAGACCATTCTTTCTCTTGGTAAATGACAACACAGAGGTCCACAGATATCATTAGTTCAAATTTCGCATGGTTTTAAAGGATGCTATTATTCCCTGTGGCTACCTTTTTTCAAATAAAACGTAGTATCTTCTGAATTTCAAAATTATAAATTTAAAATTTATAAAAGGAGTATAAGGTAAAATTTCAAAATCTCGCATTCTTTTGGTAGCCCTGGATAAACAAGGTTCTTCAAAAAGGATGTTTTCACTTTGCCGCTAATATTACTGGATTACCATATGTTTGATAGGCTCTTCATCAATGCATTGGATAATACTCATCACATGCCCATTTCATGTCATTGTCTTCAATTGTAACATGCGCCCCCGGATAGGTGAAACCCTTGGTCTCTTCAACCATGAACTTGTGTTGTTGTGACTCTTATTTTTCATAAATTTGCATTACTTCTCATTCAGCTTTTGCCTAAGGTTGGGTGATCTGACATCACTTTTGGTTATTCTGTATTAGAGGCTCTTCATTATTGAGGACAGAAAGGCACGAGGTCGAAAATGTAGGTTTACGCTTGTATTCGTAATGCCTGCTATAAGCACCCCACCCTAAACCCTGTCCTCCACCCTTGAGAAAGGACCCCCTATTTCTAAGGGCCTTCAGTACAGTTTTCCTATCTTATATGGTTGATTCTTCAACTGAGATCAAGCTTTTCTTTCTGTCCACCTTTTTCTTGTGATGGTTCCTTCAGAGTATCTTTGTTAAAGAATTCCCGGAGGTGTTCCTTTTATTGCGCGAGGCTGAGCTTCTTGTTCTCCAAGAGATTTCCATTCTTCACTGTTACTTCTTGTCTGCAGCTCTGTCCTGTCAGGTGTTTCACTACACTGTACAGTTCTTTCCTCATTTCACATTCTGGTACGTTTTGAGATCTTTCTGCTTTCTCCGACATCCAAATTCTCTTGCCCTCCTTTATGCTCCTCTTCACCTTCCCGCTTTTCTTCCTGTACTCGTCCCACATTTTTTTTTCAATTCTCTCTGAACGAGTTAAATTTACCTTTGTCTTAATGGGCTTTCTATCTTCTAGCAATATTCAGGTGTTGTTACCTCTCCTTGACTTTTTCGCTCTCTGTTTCAAAGCAACTCTTCCGCAGACTAAATAAACGTATTTTTCTTTTGCTTTCATACTTCCTCTACATCTTCGCTCTCTTTCTTTGTCCCTTCCAATTTTCTCTTTAATGTTTCACAGTACTTCTTTCTCGTCTCTTTTAATCTCAGTTTAATCTTGTCATTGTTTTTGTAAGAGCTGGGACAGTGTTTAATGCTAGTTATGACATGTCAGTGATCACTGTTGGCATCAGCTCAGCTATGTACTCGAGAGTCCAGTACGTACAACCTTTACTGTCCACTTGTTATAAGATAATCAGTTTGACTCCTCGCCATTCTGGCTCCTATCACTCATGTTGCCTTTTAAATATCTCTATAAATAAATAATGTTCCTGTTTTTACAGGTCCATATAAATAACAGACCTCACACAGTCGCTTTCTACTGTCATCCTGTGGTCCACGACTATCTCTGCCCTCTTTTCTTACGTTGTTGCCATTTCACGCCTTAGTGTTGCGATCCTCCTTAACAAAGATGATGTCTTTGTTAGTGCATCCATTGAATGACTGTTGTAATTTCTGGTGGCCCTATTCCTATATCATGTCTTCCTTTTCGTTTTATATTGTGTATACTTTGCATATGGCACCTTTTATTATTTTTCTAGATTTGGAAGATATTGGGAAGTAACTAATGGAACAAATGGTGAACATTTATAGATAAGGAGAGGGATAAAAAAGCTATCTTTGCAAACAATGGAAGTAAACTAAATAATAACTTATTTGCAAAAAAAAGTTCCCTTGAATAAATGTGGCCAATGGGGTACAGAGCTATTTGGGGAAATACTAAAGACTTCAGTAGGAACCTCATGAAATGCTAAGTTATACCCCAACAAATCCTTTACACATGTTAATTGGGGAAATATCTTTTTAAATACAATTTTCTATTAATGCTGTGCGTAGAGTCACACTAAAAAACCTAATCCCTGTTATTACTTCTGTTTGAGTTACTACAAATAACAGTCTTTTTTCAACACTCTTGATATGTGAGGTCGTAATTTATTCTTCAACTTTTAAGACACATGCAAAATATACCTGGCATTATAACAGGACTTGGGTTTATAAGACTTTATTTTCTGCTAAGATTATTTTTTCCGGATGTGAAAATGGCTTTTAGTACTGGTTGTTCTAGTAAGAGCACAGTAGCTCATTGAAACTGCAAATGGCAATTTTGTAGAAGCTAAAAGACTCAACTGTTCAATATATACAGAACATTTTGGGAACTCTTGCTGGAAATCATTTTGTCAAACATTTTCTTAAGATAAAATTATCTTGTTCTAAATCGTAGCTGCGATATTCATTACTGATTAGATTAGATTAGTTTACTTTATTAAATCCCCTTCCCTCCCTTACTTATAATTTATTATGAGAAATAATACTGATACCACAATAGAGAAACATTTAATGAGACTTATTTGAAAATGCCTGCAGCTTCAAGAAATATCTTTTAATCAACAGATCACCAGATAAACATCAAGAGCTAACCTCTTCCCCAAACGTATTGCACCCACTTTATTTCTGTACCTGTTTACAGAGATAAAACTGGGAGAGGGATGGTACCAATCAGTAAAATAACTTAAAGTAGAATCAAAAGAACATTAAGATCATTACCCAGCAGTGGCCTTAATCCATTGTGATGAGCTACTGTTTTAAAGAAATACAAAACAACTTCTGGAAAAATACACATTACATAGTTGAAAATGGAACTTTTCCAAATGTGCAAGGGGAAAACTATTAAGTCAAAAGATGTCGTAAACGTAACAGTCACTTTCTGTATCACAACAATTTTAATTGGCTAAATTTATGGGCATCAATTGATGTTTTCCAATTAGTTTTCTTCTCTTCATGCATCATAAGAGAAAAAACCTGGAATTATTGTAGCCTACATTTATGTATTGGCTAAAACTCAAGGTCAGCAACACACCAACCATATTGGTTCAATAAAAGCCCTCTTGAAATAAAATATTTTGATTTGAGGGGAGAATTCTCTAACGGGTAAATTGGTCTGTTTGAAGCCTGGATATATGGAGAGGGTTCAGTTTAAGAAACAGCATCTGAGTGGGAAAAGCATTGTGGCATTATCAAAAATGCCTGGTTTCCAAAGCAAATCAGATCATGCATTCTAGTGCATTGCCCGTATCAAGCGACGTGCATCGGTATCACTGCATAGACGCTATAAAAGGTATGCTAATAATTTAGTCAAGACTTAAAATAGAAACACTCAACTTCGACACTTTGAAGTCTAATAATATGAAAAGAGTAATATTGAAGCAACGAAGCAACATAGACATTCTATGTTCACAGGAAACAGGATGAACTGGTGGTAAGGCTAAATGTTCAGGTTTTGGAGCCAAAATCTTCCACAGTGTAGGACATGAACCAAAAAATGGAGAGTTAGTTTGGTTAAGAAAGACTTGACAGGACGTAGTGATAGAAACAAGTGTAAAGTCAGACAAAATATTAATTATATCGCTAGTAACAGCTTTATGATCATAACAGTTTATGCACCACTACAAGAATTTAAAGAGGAAAGGAAGAAAAGCTTTTAAAAACAATAAAAAATCACAACCAGCATTCCAGTAACAGGAGAGCTGATGATTGTAATGGCCAATCTTTATGGCCATTTGGAAATTAAAGTGATTTTCGAGACATGACATGATGTTAGGACTATAGTAAGGACAAATGAGACAAGTAGACGTCAATGGATTTTGTAAATCTTGAAAACTTGGTATTATTCAACACCATTCTTACCAAGAAAGACGAGCAGACCTACAGCTTTAAGAGTGGCGCGAAAGGAATTATAATTGAAAAAGGATTTTAAAATATATTAACTAGATTGGATTTCTATAAGGTTAGCTCTGATAAAATTGTGGCCCCACAACAAGACCTCCTGATGATAAAATATGTCATGATGAAGAGAACTAGGGCAAGTAAAGGAGAAAAAGTAAATAAAATGAACTGCTGAAAATCAGAACTATATAAAAAAGAAGTTAATATTTATGAACTGACAGACATGACAACAAAAAGAATTAAGGAGATGTAGAAGACTGTATTAAAATGGCAAAAAAACACAAAAGGCATGTTACTAGATGTATGGAACTGTGGGAAAATGGCAGAAAAAAAAGGAAAGGGAAGGGAACAAATGAAAAACCAGCAACTCATATCTCCATTCTGTGACACCGTCAAACTATAAAGCTTGTGAAAATTGATAAACTGAAGCATATTACCAGAAATATTATTGAAGCAAAGAAGGAAGAGGCAGGACCAAGAATAGAACCTTGAGGAACACCAGATTTTATGGAATTCTTATCAGCTTTAATTTCATCCAATGTAACATACGTTGTACGATCTGAAAGAAAGGACTGAAGGATTTTAAAGACCCTATCACAACTCCACTAACGAGAAAGTTTCTAAAGCAAACCAGCTTTCCACATCATATCAAGTTCCTTGGAAATATCAAGCGCTTCAAGGTCTTCCTCCATTAGACTTATACATATATACTATAGACACGTTCCGTGATTACAGTAAAAAGATCACCAGTGAAGCGAAATGCTCCAAAGCAAAACTGAACATAACAAAGAGACTTGGGTTTGCAAACATTCTACCAGTGCATTGGTGATAAGCTGTTCAAAGACCTGCCTAATAGATCGTCTACATTCTTGAAGACATGTACAACATTAAAAACTTTCCAAAAAAGACGGTGAATATGATTTTGATAGGCAAAGGTTAAAAAGGTTGGGCAGTCATAAAGACAGCTTAAAACACAGTCTTTGGGAACAACAGCACGGAATCAAATCAAAAACAAGAGATTAAGATTGATGAAGCCTATGAATAATCTTTGCAGCTATCCTTGGGTAAATGAGTCCAAAATCAGATCAATTTGTGGAAGAAACTTTGATAAAGAAATACCAAGGTCATTTAGATGGAATTAGCTGTAAAAAAATTCAGTAAAAAGATTAGCTTTTTCTCCAATCCATTTACATCAAAATTCCAAACACCACTTTTAAAAATCTCAAACACCACAAACACCATCTTTTAAAAATCTCAACTTTCAATTCCTTGAATGGAAATAGATTACCAAATTTGCTCAGCATACCGAAGTTTATCAATAAAAAATCACTTTTACACAAGCGTTGCTACCCGTTCTGAGATTTTAAATTTCTTTTAAATTGAAATAGAACACAGAAATGACTGCAGGAATAATCGTAATAATTGTCGTTATCAAAATGTTTTTGCAGGGAAATGCTAGAAGACTGCTACACAAGTTTGACAAGACATACCATGATTATTTTCGGTATTNAAGTTTCTAAAGCAAACCAGCTTTCCACATCATATCAAGTTCCTTGGAAATATCAAGCGCTTCAAGGTCTTCCTCCATTAGACTTATACATATATACTATAGACACGTTCCGTGATTACAGTAAAAAGATCACCAGTGAAGCGAAATGCTCCAAAGCAAAACTGAACATAACAAAGAGACTTAGGTTTGCAAACATTCTACCGGTGCATTGGTGATAAGCTGTTCAAAGACCTGCCTAATAGATCGTCTACATTCTTGAAGACATGTACAACATTAAAAACTTTCCAAAAAAGACGGTGAATACGATTTTGATAGGCAAAGGTTAAAAAGGTTGGGCAGTCATAAAGACAGCTTAAAACACAGTCTTTGGGAACAACAGCACGGAATCAAATCAAAAACAAGAGATTAAGATTGATGAAGCCTATGAATAATCTTTGCAGCTATCCTTGGGTTTCTGATAAATGAGTCCAAAATCGGATCAATTTGTGGAAGAAACTTTGATAAAGAAATACCAAGGTCATTTAGATGGAATTAGCTGTAAAAAAATTCAGTAAAAAGATTAGCTTTTTCTCCAATCCATTTACATCAAAATTCCAAACACCACTGTAAATCTTTTAAAAATCTCAACTTTCAATTCCTTGAATGGAAATAGATTACCAAATTTGCTCAGCATACCGAAGTTTATCATTAAAAAATCACTTTTACACAAGCGTTGCTACCCGTTCTGAGATTTTAAATTTCTTTTAAATTGAAATAGAACACAGAAATGACTGCAGGAATAATCGTAATAATTGTCGTTATCAAAATGTTTTTGCAGGGAAATGCTAGAAGACTGCTACACAAGTTTGACAAGACATACCATGATTATTTTCGGTATTGCTAGAAGTTTATTTCCAAAGCAATGCTAAAAAGTTATTCAGTTTCCAAACTTTTCAGAGTTGAGAGTGAGAGAGAGAGAGAGGGAGTAGTAGGCAAAATCTTCTGCCATTATACAATTAATAAAAACATGTGCCTTGTTCCCACTTACTTACAATTGCAAGCTTTCTTATGCCTTTTGATTCAAAGTTTCTACTGACTGAAGGATGCGGTAGAGAATTTTAAAAAGGTGTCATTTTCTTGGTCTGTTGTCTGCCATATGTTTGAGTTCTTGTTGGTGATAGTGTTTATTAAATTATAGTTTTTAAACATGTTTTGGTGGAAATTCCTTTATTTTTGAGAACCATGACTCTTCTTAATAATAATAAATGTAAATCATAGTCATATATTAAGGAGCACTGCCTATACACTGTGGGATATCGGTTTTTTCAGTATCTCCTCATTTATGCAGAAGATGTTGAGCCATTTATTTTTTTAAAATGCTGGAGAATGTTTCTAAGGTTATTCAAAACCAGTGCACCTGATTTGACCCCAAATTTATCATGTCTGTTACTCCCTTGTCTAAAAAAAATCGGAGCAGGATCTTTTTGCAAGAAGTTTATCACTCTTTCCCTATAGAAACCTAAGAATGAGATTCTCAATACTTGAAATATACTTACTGGAGATTTGAAGAATTGTAATGGAGTTTTTTATTTCAATATAGCAAAGTTATTAACACTATTTTACCTGAGGTGGAAATAACCCCAAAATGTTTTTAAAAAATTACAAAAAATATCGGGTAAGCTGTAGACCTGTCTTTATGATTTAGCCAACAAAATTTAGTTTTAAATAATCAGTACAAATTTCAGTTCATTCCTATGTCTAAATTACTAGCTACGAAGGTTTTATCGGAAGCAATCAACATAAATTTTTCTAACAAAAGAAAACTGCTTTTAACCGTGATATGGAGCTTCGTCCACTTGTTCAGTTTGTGAGATACTTTGCTGATTTTGACACAATGTGATTGAATTGAAACAGGAATTCTGGTGTATGCTTCTTGGCATATTATTTGGTACCTTTTTGAAGCCAATGTAATAAGCTTACAGTGTTATTTAATGACATGAATTTATTTATATATTTGCTGTTGAATGATTTCAAAAAGTTTTATGGCGGCTCAAAAATATGTTTGTTTCCACCAGACTGTGAGGCATTGCTACAAGACTTTCATGAGAACTTCGGGAATGACAGAGGAACGTTTTTAGAGCATTCCGTTACTGCTTAAAATGACGAGCAGAAAGTTGTAGCAGTTGTGATCACAGTGATGATAACGGAAAAAATGAAGTAGAGACAGTTGATTTTGTCGAAGAGTACAATTTTGTTATTGAAGAAGAAATTGGAGCGCCAATAAAATAAACTTTGGGTCTTTAAACAATGCGCTCGATGTAAATTTGCATATCTCCTTAAATAAAAAAGCTTTGTTTAGCTCTGATACCAAAACAACGATGCTAATGAATTGGAAAACTGTACTAAATTATATGTTTAGCTTTTGGGCACCAGGTCTGAGAGGCCATACAAAGCATGTAGAGACACCAAAGATTCATTTCAGCTGTTGTTTCATACCAAAATCATAAGGACAGTTGTGAAATATACAAAAACGTCTATTCGATATTCAAAGGAGCATTCTTTTAATGTTCTTGTTGATAGTGATAAAAGATTTGACTTTCGATTGGTGGACGACATTTCCAATTCAACATTTTTAGGTTTCTTGTATCTTTGTGCTGCTCTCAACTTGAAACTCCGCAATATACTCTCTGGTGGAAATCGTGAGACTACTAAGGGTTTTGCAGCTACAATATCACAGAACTGGTATGAGTTTTTTTGTGAATTTATCACACTTGACGTTAAATCAATCAGGAACAACCGATGAACAAACGGAAAAATTAAGTGAAAGCGAGAACTTTTGAGATGTTGAAAAAGAACGGTGCAATTCACCGATACCGGTCACATATGCTAGTAGTTGTTGAAATTCTATACCCCAATCCATGAGATATTGCATTTAGCTAATACAATTGAAGCAAATTAAGTGAATATGGTTGTTTTTCGCATTGTACGTGGTGCGTCAACCACGTACTCATATTATTCGTTGACATAAGCTGGAAAGCCTTAAAACGTTGCTGGAGATGCTGAAAAGATCTACATCACAGGAACTGATGAATATGTAAAATACCTCGTAAATGCACTTTCTTGCTACAGCAGTATTGGAGCCTGTAATATTTCAATGGATCTATAGTTTACATCTGCTTCGTTTGGACCTTCGAAAAGAAAATCGCATTGGGTACCATGCGTCAACACGGTCAGGATTGCAATGGGATTCCAAATGAATTGGAAGCGTTGAAGGATCGACATGACAAGTAGCTGATTTATGTGTACCATGATACAAACATAATCATGCTCTTTTCTCACAAGGAAAAACCCTCTATCATAGTTCATGATTTGCAAGCCTTAAAACTGATTTTATTTACTGATTGAATTGGAATTTGTTTTAGAGGCCTACCAACGGAAATTTCTTTTGCGGATGATCTGGTGATTACAGCGGAGAGCGACGTTGAACTGCAGAGACAGTTGAGTTAATGGAGAGCTTTGGAAAGGAAAGGGTTGAAAGTGAATACAAATAAGACAGAAACGCTAGTTACAAGCAACGGAGGAGGGGAGAAGATTCACATTGTCGACACACAAGGAAGTCCAATAAAGCAGGTAGACTAGGTTTGTTACCTGGGTTCCATCATGTAGGAAAACGGAGGGTGCAGTGAGGAGATTAGAAACAGAATCAGGAGAGCATGGATGAAATAGAGGAAATCAAGTCGAATAGTGTCTGACAGGGCGATATCACTTCTGCTGAAAGTGAAGATTTAACTGAGATGAGAATGCTAAGATGGATGATAGGTGTGTCTCTGCGAGAGCAACGCACAAACAAAGATATTCGAAGGTTCGCAAAGTTCCCTAACGTACGTGAAAAGGCAAGAGCAGCTAGACTGAGGTGGTATGGGCATGTCATAAGAATGAGCAAAGGGATGGCTGTAAAAAAGGCATTCTACAACAAGGTAGAGGGCAAGAGGAGTAGAGGAAGGCAAAAGCTGCAGTGGAGAGTTGTCATCAAGAGGAATATGGAGGAAGATAAAACAACGCGGAGGACATCAAAGACCAGAGAAAGTGAAGGAGACTAAACCCAACGCCCCACATCTACCTAACCTTTGGAAAAGGCCGAAAAGAGAAAAAGAAGATTGGAATGTGTTTCAGCTGCCAAACAGAAAAGCAAGGATGAAAAAGGACAACCCTGTCTTATTTCNACAAGGAAGTCCAATAAAGCAGGTAGACTAGGTTTGTTACCTGGGTTCCATCATGTAGGAAAACGGAGGGTGCAGTGAGGAGATTAGAAACAGAATCAGGAGAGCATGGATGAAATAGAGGAAATCAAGTCGAATAGTGTCTGACAGGGCGATATCACTTCTGCTGAAAGTGAAGATTTAACTGAGATGAGAATGCTAAGATGGATGATAGGTGTGTCTCTGCGAGAGCAACGCACAAACGAAGATATTCGAAGGTTCGCAAAGTTCCCTAACGTACGTGAAAAGGCAAGAGCAGCTAGACTGAGGTGGTATGGGCATGTCATGAAGGATTTCATGCAGCAAGGGATGAAGTCCTATTAATATTTTGGTCAGCATTTGTAAAAAAAGTTCGAAAGGAAGATGGGTCTTTAGTTAGTGAGGTACATTTTATTTTTTTATTTAATAATTGAACCGTAACAAAGCTGATCTCATTGATGCCGGAAAATGCCTTAATTTATTGATGTAAATATTTGAATGACTGGCGTAGGTATTCCGAAAATTGTAAGTAGAATTTAGGAGAAAATCAATCAATAACAAAAGTTTTACTTAGTTTCGTTGCTTTTTGTGGTTTACCGCATTCTTATAAAGATAGTGGCTTATTTGGTATTTTTCAAGAGATATGGGGCAAGGTAAATACCGTTAAAAGACTAATTCGTTTTGGCGTGAATTTGTGATTTGGTGTTGAATACTATGGCTATCCACTGCGTGAGCCAGTTGCAGGGATTTCTCTTTAATCAGGTGTTTAGAAAAACAAACAAATAGGCAATTTGAGGTGAATGTTTTTTGTGAGCCACAAGGAATTAGGGATTAAAATGTCATTTTGTCTGAAATTGTGGTATACTGAAGTATATTCATTTTCTTGTATTGTGGTCCTGTTATATCCAATTCATCCAGAATCGAATATAACATCCCTACTTGTTGGACAGGCAACCGCCTCAAAACGTCATCTAATGCTTCGACCAGGTGTGAAACATGTAGCAATTTAAGGTTGGGTTCTAAAGCAGAAAGATATGTTTTACGTTTGTGCTATTAAGAATGCTAAGAATGCATACAACTCTGGTTCAAAGCCTGTTGGAAAAATCTGATCCCCTTTTACTTGCCAATCTTTCGATCAAGAACACAGTTTAAGTCTTTCACTTACACTTAAGGAAGGTTGCCTTTTAAAAAATGAGTGAGAGGTAAAAACAAATATTTTTGTGCATTCCAGTGGGATGATAAGTAGATATTAGCCCATTACAATGGGATTTTTGGGTTTATGCAATATTCCAGATATGCTCTCCAGCCTTCGTGCACCTAACAACTGGTTGAAGGAGCTCAACATAATTATGTCTCTGTTATATATACATAATTAAGTCTCTAGAATACAGGTATGCATCTTTTTGAAAATATACTTTTTCTCTATGAAAACAACATCTTGCTTCATGGCCATGAAAATATATCTTTTTGTGAGATCACGATTTCTTTGACAATAAGGAGTGAAAATTTTTAGGCTTTCTACCATTTATTTGTGCAGCTTCTAAGCAAATTTCATAAACTTGTTTAATCTGCCAGGTGCTTGAAGCTGGTTTTCCTCTAAAAACCCTTCAAAATCCAGTACTTGAATATTTTCCCATGTGGTTGAAGTTAAAGAAGTTGTGCTGTTTTTTTCCTGTCATTTCCTTTCTTTTTATCTTATTCTTCTTAATGCTTAGCGTTTTGGGGGTGGGGTGGTTGGATTAATTAAGTTGGATGAAAGATAAGAAATTAGAAATTTGCCTGTTGATTATGAGTATAAAGAGTTCTTCCTCCAGAGTTAGGAGAAGTTGAGGCTTCTGAGAACTTTGGATAGGTATGGCAGCCCTGTGTTTCCCTTGAGGAATGATAATCTTTTTCCTTCGATACTAGACAACGTCCACAGTTCTTCACTCTTAAGATGTTTCTCCAAAGGAATATCAATTCCGAAGCTATGTAAATGCCAGTGTGCCTTAAGATTAATCTTTACATTGTGAACTTTTCTTCACATTGCATTTCCTCCAATCTTGTACAAAACACAGTCAAATCAAGCAAAACCTGGGTTGATTAAAATAAGTTATTTGCATTTGATAATTTAATACGTTTGGAGTGACAATTGCTCTTTTCAAAGTGAGATGAGCCTTCTGTTATCAGTTAAGTTGCTAGTCACATCTCTCTTTCCTTCTCTTTTAGCGAAATGAAGGACGTCGAAGTCCTCCATGACTCCCAAAACTAATTCACCAAAGATTTCACAAAGCACTCTCAGGGCTGCTATTTTGTTTCGTATTCATACCAACTGTCCCTCAGGCAAGAGTTTTGTCTCTAACATCAGAAATACTGCTTATGCAAAGGATTGTGAGGCCCGATAATAGCCAGGTGTTTATTAACGTCCACAAGAGATGCTTCTGAAAAATAAAGAGAGGATATGTAATTCCAATACTTCCAAATGTTTCAATTGCACATCTCCTGATGAAAACAGTGGCGGTGATGCAATAAAAAAGAATTTAATATTCTAAGTTGAAAAAAAGAATCATTTCCTTGTAGTTAATTTATCTCACTTCTGCATAAGAAACACGTCTTGAAATATAATCATATTATTAGCATCTATCAGAAGCTCTAAACATTTACACAAAGGATATCTTATTATTTCAGAATGATTTTTTGATATTTGATAGTTAAACTTTGATCAAGCATAGCATATACGACTTTTTGATCCGCTTTGTCTGTACTTTTCATTAAAATCTGGCAGACTCGAACTTAGGAACTAGCCCCAGGGTTGCCTCCATCACACTATGAAGTAAATAGTTTTCAAAGTTGTTGCCAGCAACTTTTTGATTAGCAGGTGCCTTCAATTTTGTTTTAGAATTTCAGATTAAAGCTATACAACGAAATTAATATTTTCTTTTCATATTCCACTTTGGTTTCACTTCAGAACAGTGAGTGGAAAACGAGCTCATAGTTTTTAGAGTAGGCGAACTTTACCTCAGCTTAAAATTTTTCGGACTCTCTTTAAGAAAATCAACACCCCGTCCAGATGATCTGGTATTTCTTTTACCACAAATACTGAATGCTAGAAAACTATCCATCGAAACGCTTTTTCTTAGTGATGACGGAGAGATCGTCACATTATATCACATTATATTATATCCCTTCTTTGTTACTTATGTGTTTTGGACCTTGGATGCAAAGGTTAATAACGAAAATGACTTATGATTTGTGTCAGTAGTAGAGTACTAGTATTGATGAATTAAAAAAACCACAAATACTTTAGGATGAGATGGGTAAACTGTGAAATAATGCAAATGAGTTTTAATGAAAATCAACAACATTTTCTTGGTCTACAGGTATATGGAGAAAAACGGATTCTCCGAATAATTGAAAGTCATAAAGACCAAGGTGTCTTCAATTAAAAAAAAATTTTTAAACAATGTGTTTGGGAATAAACCATGATTCCATCGATAATCATTAGCAGCTTTTAACAATGATGCCAGTCTTTAACAGTAAACACAGTAACTAACACTAATTACCAATGATTTCGTGATTACCTTGACCATAGTTAACAGTTATTAACAATGATGCCAATGTTTAACAGTGATTACAATAATTAACGCTAATTATCAGTGAAATAATAGTTACATTGATTATCATTAATAATGTATCTAATTATTGCATAAATTCATTTGCAATAATAAAAATTATTGATCTTCCGATACTTCAAAGACAAATATTTTACTTTCTTAATATCAGCATTAATTAAAAGGTTATTTGAGTAAATTCTGTTTGTGATAGACAAGTGTTGCTACAAATTATAATAAAAGAAGTAAAATACCAGTAAGCCACTACCGTATTGATTGAGATCTGTTACATACAGACTGCTATTCAGAATTATTTTTATCTCATTAGATAAATGACAGTTAGTCAATTCATGTTTGGTACGACACATAGTTATCAAAATGTAAGAATAGGAAGAGAGTACGTTTGTTCACTTCTTTTCAACTAAGAGAGTAGAAATAGTAATCATTTCTTCTTTAAGCAGGGACTAGATTATATAATGTCTGCACATATCTTATCGATTAAATAACAGAAAATAAATCACTAAATTAAGTGTTTTGGTCTTTTGAATTAAAATTTATTTAAACATATGGTATAATAATTTGTGTAAGTGCTTCTCTTGTTACTGTTTTCATTTGGTTATATTTTCCTTCAACAGACTTTTAAAACCAGTGTGAATACCCATTTATTTGGTGGCTGAAATAGTGATAAGCTGTTAAGCAAATATCGTCTGGTTTAATTAGTTTACAAGAAAGTTAAAGCTATTTTCGTCTGTAAATGATTGCTTCTTCGCCATCATGATTCAGGCAAATTTAATGACGTCAAAAATGTCTAAGAGAAATCTCCAGCTATTTTTGGAAGGTTTAGAATATGATTGTACTTTCTGGAAAATTCTATGTGACTAAAAATACGGCTAAAATAAGCTTGTTAGATGTTGTGAAAAATCACTTGGAGCCTTGGCATTATTGATGATAATGTAATAAAAGTAATACTTTGAGGAGTAATTTCTAGACTTTGCTCCGCGTCATGTCAGATTTTCTAAATAGATAACATACAAAAAAATTACTCTTACATCAATACAAATTGAAAAAATATCAACATATTAAAAATTCAACAGCGGCGAGGTTGTGTCAGATTAGTCCTTTTGTTAATGATCTTACCATACTTATGCAACAACACATGGTATAACAGTCGCAGTGAGACTATGAATCGTTTGGTAAAAGAGCTACTTGGAAAGAGCTTATCTGAAGTGTTGACAAGGTTGACAAGAGATAGTTACTCCAAGCCTTGCTTCGTTTCACTCGACTCCTAATTATGAATTGATTGTAACCAATAATTATTGGGGCAGACTGTTTACTTATGTTGAAGCACGTTTGGTTCCTTAAAACTAAAAAGCTTAAGTATTCCTAACCAATTAGTCCTTCTTCAATGTCAAAACAAAAGCAAAGCTGGATGTTCGACAGGCACACCAAAGAAAATTAACAAACTCACCCTGGATGAGATTGCCGCATCCAACCAAGAGCTTTCATGGTAGCGGTAGTAGACAATCAGGTCCTTGTAAAGTGGGTCATGTAAGGAATAAAGGAAGGCTTGGTAAGTCATTTATTAATAAAATTGTAAAATAAATATTTTTTTGCCAGTATTATCTGATGTTTTGAAGCAAAATAACGTCATAAGTAGTGCTTGGAAATAATCTGCTTGTACGTTCTTGTGACAAAATGCCCAACCCGAGAAACACTATAATTGCTGATGAATTTTATTCATTCATAGAGACCAAATTTAACAAACTAAAGGATACATTTGTAGGGTGTAAATGTGCTTTAAAGAGAAAATGATGGAGGAGATGAACGCTAAAATCGCTCAAATGAAACAATAAATGGCTCAGTTGTAGTCGGATGTTGCCATGCTTCAGAAACAGACAAAGTCACTGAAAGGATAATATTGAAACAGTTACAATAAATTGGACCAGTGTGGACGTCGACGTTGCTTGTGGATGGATACCACACCAACCAAAGAACCTAGCATAGGTGATAAAGTTCTTAATGTTGTCAAGGAACAGATTAAATCTGTTGCTTTGTAAATCCCCTATTCTGTAATAAATTGAGTATATCGCCTGGAAAACATTTTGTAAATTAGGAGGAAACGCAGGTTTGGAGTGTTATTACATGTTTTGTTACTTTTTACCATGATTTTTGAACCTCTGGCTATGTTCAATAGAAGTTTAAAAGAAGGAAGTTTTGTTGTGCTTGGAGTTAACTAAAAAGAAGTACGATCTTCTCATTCCAGTAAGAACAAAGTGTATAGATTTTTCAAAAGTCTTCGCATATGCTAATATCAATTGCACGCTGCATTTTTCGTAAAGAAGATGGAGATAATAACGAAGATTTTGAATCGGAAGAGGAAGTAAATAATAGTCTGAAAGAATTTGATTATAAGCTCAATGACATTTAGATGTCCTCAAAATGTTAGTGTATCGTTGGGAAGTTCGGTTTTGTGTTTTTCACTAGGTTTTCAAAAAAATATAAACAAATAACCCATTGAATTCTGCGTTTCTACAACCTATTGAATCGATTCAATATAATGTTCCCCTGCCAATCACAGGATATATTCGGAATAACTCTTCATTGATGGTTCCCCTGGTAAACAGTGAGTAATTTTTTGTCTTTTACAGATCTCTGAAAGATATATATATATATATATATATATATATATATATATTCGGAATAACTCTTCATTGATGGTTCCCCTGGTAAACAGCGAGTAATTTTTTGTCTTTTACAGATCTCTGAAAGACCGAAATGGAGCAACAGATCAAGCAAAGAGAGGACAGGAAGCAAACAAGACACCATAAAATACAAGATAAAAGGATCGCCCTCCAGGACCTTCCATGGGTAGGTCTTACTTCTTGGGTCAATCTAGAGCAAGTATTCAAGCATCTTAAGACCACCTGTTCTGTATGGTTTAGCCCTATAACTGACGACCTGACCAAGGAGACACCAGATCTCTACATATAATCTACCAAAAAGGCCGAGAAGCGATCAAACTATACGCAGAACTCTGTCTCGTTTCTGATAGAGACTAAAAAAGAAAGCTTCCTTTCTTTTATAAAATTATTAATAATCAGACATAAATTTGAGAGCTGACATGTCTGTGGTCACCTAATCACCTTATAATTCGCAGGTCATTATATAATAATGTTGGATGTGGCTATTGCACATCATTCTTGTTGTCAGACCTCTAAACGGAGTTATTGCTTAATCAAGTCAAATTATACGTCATGATAGTAAATAGGCTTAGTTGTAGATAAATAGTGCGTTTTAAGACTTGGTGAAGGGTTACTCCGATGAAGGGAGGACGGAAGTAGAGAACACAAGTGGACCTCATGCTTGGGTAAGCAGTTGAAACAGAATCCGTTATTACTGTATTCACACACGCTTGCATCTAGAAGCTACAAGAACATATTGATGTAGACCTGCTGTTAGTCTTATGACATTGTTGATAAAAAGTTCTCGGAATTTGCTTTTTTCCTTCCCTTTTGTCCTCAAGAAACAAAATCGATTGTCATATCAGAGATATCTCTTTATTACTCTTATTCAAACGAGAATTTTTTCTGTTTTAGCATCATCACCAAAGCTTTGTTTGAAACGATAATCACCACAGGATTACCCCTTTCAGGCCTCCAGGGTTTGGTTCCAGTTTTCTTGATTAGGGCAAATTACGACCCATTTTTCTTAATAGGTTCGATCCATTTTGGGCACATTATTCGAACTCGACCAAATTCTCTTAATTTCAACTATTGCAATGCCATCTTCACTCTTATGAAAGTTCTTCTCTGCAAAAGACCTTTGTAATCCATCCTTATCCTTGGTACCAAATAAAAGCCATTTACTTTGCATCTTACAGTTGTACAGGAAGTAATTTTTTACAGATGATGATAACAGAACAATTTTGTGTTCAGTTATGAAATATATATTTGTTAGTGATTGATTTCACTACTCTTTTTTTAAGTGAGTCTACTTTCTTTATTACTTGTTTTATAGTCTCATTTAGGGGACTTTATGTTCTTCTTTTGTTTGCTTTTTTAGTGTTTTTATGATGTTTTTGAAGGATGGTCTAGCCAAGTACCCGCCTAAATCCCCACTAAAAGCTTTACTATTGTTAATAATGTAACTTTCCATTTTGTATTGACAACATTTAATGGGGAAAAACATTGTCAGCTTCGTGAAGGACCAATTTGACCCAAAGGGTCCCATTCTATGAAAAAGGTTTATATTTGGGAGGGATATGCAGATGGAATCTGGAAAAAGTACTTAGGAATTGGTAGTTCAAACTCGTCAGGATGCTGATATCTGTGATATTTCGTCGATCAAGGACCTTTGGGATGAGGCTTTCCTCTAAAGTTCAAATAAAATTGGCTGGTTACTAGGACCAGATCCAATTTGCACTTGAAATTCAATGACAATTTGCGCCACGTACACACGGAGAAGTATTATTAAAGTTACGATTACCTTTTCAAATTCAGTCTGCTTTGGGATATTTTCAAAATATTATAGAGCAGCTAAGTAGTGAACTCCTAGGCTTTACTGTGTATTTAGCTAAACGATTTCTTTTCTGCTTAGTGGGACTAATGCAGATACTCACCTCCAGAACAATAGTGAACTTTTGCAACATTTAAATGAGAAAGGCCTTAGTTGTTTTTTTAAAGGTACTCCTTTGATCAACCTTGTGTTGCATATCTGAGAAACATTTTATCTTTAGAAGGAATTGGCAAGAAACTAAAAGCTGATGCTGTTCTTAACATGCCACAGGCAACTGATATTTCAAGCCTTGAGTCATTTTTGGATTCATTCAGTTTTATAAAAATTTCTTACTTTAATTGTAAACTGTGGCAGGGCCACTTTATTGCTTCACCAAAAATGGTGTTACTTGGACATGACGTGCCAATGGTAAGATGATAGCTTCAGACAGTAAAAAGATGTGTTGTCCACAGCTAATGTTCTTATGTATTTCGATCGGTCCCTTTTTTTCTTGGACTATAATGTGATATCTTAAGAATTGAGGCAATTCTATCTCATCGTTTTCCTGATGAAAGAGAAAACCGAATTGCTAATGTCAAAGACACTGAGAGGTTCACAGCGCAATTAAAGCTAAATTCAAAACGGAGCTCTGGTAATTGTCTATGGGATTTTTTATCAGAAATCATGTAGTTTACTTTTTATACTTGCGACGGATCACAAGCGATTAATGGCGACTTTATGAACTCCAATGCAAACTCCCTTCGTTTTCTTCATATAGTCGGTCTAGATGGGCATTGTGTCTGATAAAATTAAAACATTGAATATTGGAAAACTGTTTGAATATATCAACTGTAAATTAAATATAAAAAAACTGTTCACCGTGGCAATACTGCTGCATCGGGCCATCTTTCACTGAATAAGACAATAAATTTGATGGGGAGGTAAGTTGCAAAGGATATGATACAGCCTGCACGGATGAACTGCTAATTCACCCAAATAAAATGAAATAAAATGAAATTTATTAGAATCATGCAATAAATGCCATGGGTTATAATTAGCTTAGAACAATAGATTCATAATCAAAATACCTTTGTTTTCATTCCGTACCCTCTGAGGAATACAGAACCATATATAGACTTAATAGAAGAGACCTTTGCGCATTTTGATTTTCTCCTTTTCCTTTCACTGACGATGCCTCAGGATTCACGTCAGAGGAATTTAAACCCTGATTTGTAGAAAGAAGAATCATATATTTGACAGGAGAACTCAACCATCACCCTGCTACAAATGAATTGCCGAGCGTTTGATGCAAACATTTACCCGAGCATTACAAAAATCACCTTTGCCACGAAAAAGAACATTACAGGAGTTACTCATCCAATATCGCTATGCGTTGAAAAGAAATCAATGCCTTACTTCCTTATCTTATACACTGAACTCGAGGCAAGGTGGGGAAAGAGGCTACCAAGTAACAGTAGTATGAAATGCTTCCAAAGGCCACCCTTAGTCACAACGTATTATGTATTATGGACCACCTTACGACAAAGATCAACGATGAAATCTATCAGGATACATTAAAAGAAGACTGGAGCGAAGAGATTACAATCCTGGATTTCCAAACGCCAATTACTGAGCATCCCATGGGTATCGTAAAATTTTTTCCTCCAAGGCAAATAAAATTTTGTCATAGAAACGGATAAATCTAATTCGCGAATTTTTAGTCTTAACGTACAGCATCGGAAACCTTTGAAAATCTAAACGTACACATAAACTTCAACTGAGACAAGGATTTTAACAATAGGGTGCCTTCTTCTTCTTCTTCTTTCATATGACTTCTCTACCATTCCACCATCTGCTGCCATTGTTGTAGCTCATCACTCAGTGGCTGCTCTCTCAGCGCTCTGGCACCACCAGGTGGTTTGAAGGTGGCACAGTCATTGATCGTGTGTTTTGCGGTTTGCTTGCTATCTCCGCATTGGCATGAGGGGCTACTGGACAGTCCGATCCTGTGCTGCCAGCTACCAAAGTTACCATAAGCTNAGTCACAACGTATTATGTATTATGGACCACCTTACGACAAAGATCAACGATGAAATCTATCAGGATACATTAAAAGAAGACTGGAGCGAAGAGATTACAATCCTGGATTTCCAAACGCCAATTACTGAGCATCCCATGGGTATCGTAAAATTTTTTCCTCCAAGGCAAATAAAATTTTGTCATAGAAACGGATAAATCTAATTCGCGAATTTTTAGTCTTAACGTACAGCATCGGAAACCTTTGAAAATCTAAACGTACACATAAACTTCAACTGAGACAAGGATTTTAACAATAGGGTGCCTTCTTCTTCTTCTTCTTTCATATGACTTCTCTACCATTCCACCATCTGCTGCCATTGTTGTAGCTCATCACTCAGTGGCTGCTCTCTCAGCGCTCTGGCACCACCAGGTGGTTTGAAGGTGGCACAGTCATTGATCGTGTGTTTTGCGGTTTGCTTGCTATCTCCGCATTGGCATGAGGGGCTACTGGACAGTCCGATCCTGTGCTGCCAGCTACCAAAGTTACCATAAGCTGACCTCAGCCTGTTGAAATCTACCCAGCTCTTTCGTGGGAGCTTGTGCCCCGCCGGGTGGGTACTTGGTGCGGGGACATAATCTCGTAGTGGTGTGGTTGTATTCTTCCATTCATCCAACCTTCTTACAGCTTGCCAGATCACTGGGACTAGCCCATCTGAATATGGTGCCTGATTGTAGTGTTTTGACAAGTAGGAGATTATTATGGGAAGAGACAGTTAAGCAAACATCGTCTGATGTGATTAAACTATTTGAAGGTTTAAGCTATATTCTTCTGTGAACGATGTTTCTTGCCGTCATAATCCATGAATCAAATAACGTCTGTGGTGACTGAGAGAAAGGCCAGCTATTTTTTGGAAGATTGAGAATATGATAGTACTTTCTGATATATTCTTTGTGAATAGAAATTAGGCTTAGATAAACTGCTATCATTATCTTGTAAGAAATCTCTACAGCCGGATTTTTCAAACAGGAAATATACAAAGAATTACTATTGCCAATACAAATTTTAGGATGTTTGCATTTCACAAACACAACAATCACCAAATTAAGTGGCAGTTGAATCTTTCTGTAAGCTCTTTCATGGTTTCCATAAAAATACTCACTTCTTTGATGATTACTTATTTCTGACCTCGTTGTTCTTCGTATCCTTGTCATGATGACTCTCATAAGAATTTTGGTAATGTGGCTCATGAGGCTTATGGTTCTATGCAGTTCACATTCTGTTGCTCCTGTTTTTTTAGGTAAAGCTATAAAGATAGATTTTGACATGCCTGACGAAATTTCNATTTTAACAATAGGGTGCCTTCTTCTTTTTCTTCTTTCATATGACTTCTCTACCATTCCACCATCTGCTGCCATTGTTGTAGCTCATCACTCAGTGGCTGCTCTCTCAGCGCTCTGGCACCACCAGGTGGTTTGAAGGTGGCACAGTCATTGATCGTGTGTTTTGCGGTTTGCTTGCTATCTCCGCATTGGCATGAGAGGCTACTGGACAGTCCGATCCTGTGCTGCCAGCTACCAAAGTTACCATAACCTGACCTCAGCCTGTTGAAATCTACCCAGCTCTTTCGTGGGAGCTTGTGCCCCGCCGGGTGGGTACTTGGTGCGGGGACATAGTCTCGTAGTGGTGTGGTTAGATTCTCCCATTCATCCAACCATCTTATAGCTTGCCAGACCACTGAGACTAGCCCATCTGAATATGGTGCCTGATTGTAGTGTTTTGACAAGTAGGAGATTATTATGGGAAGAGACAGTTAAGCAAACATCGTCTCATGTGATTAAACTATTTGAAAGTTTAAGCTATATTCTTCTGTGAACGATGTTTCTTGCCGTCATAATCCATGAATCAAATAACGTCTGTGGTGACTGAGAGAAAGGCCAGCTATTTTTTGGAAGATTGAGAATATGATAGTACTTTCTGATATATTCTTTGTGAATAAAAATTAGGCTTAGATAAACTGCTATCATTATCTTGTAAGAAATCTCTACAGCCGGATTTTTCAAACAGGAAATATACAAAGAATTACTATTGCCAATACAAATTTTAGGATGTTTGCATTTCACAAACACAACAATCACCAAATTAAGTGGCAGTTGAATCTTTCTGTAAGCTCTTTCATGGTTTCCATAAAAATACTCACTTCTTTCGTGAGGAAACAAGTACTATGTATTCCAGATACTCGCAATCCACCTTTGATAGTGCAACAACTAGAAAAAATCTCCAGAACTTCGTGTACGGGTAATTTTAAAAAATTAAATAATTTGACTGGCATTCACCGACTGAATTAGTGTCAGAATTTGGTACTAAAGTACGTCCAAGATTATAATAACCACTTTGTAATGAACTTTACCCTAAGTTTAAATAAAATGCTACCCTAATAGTAATAAGGTACGATAGCACTATCAAAATGTCATATTCCCCCTCCCTGATCAAATAAATAAAACAAATAGAAATAGAAATACAACCGGAAAAAATTATTTTATGAAATCATTTTCATTGCCACATTTTTAAAACTCATTTTAACTGCTTTTATTGGTTGTTCCTTTTGTGTTTTTGTTTAATGAAGCCAGTTGATTGCACTTACTTTTAGAAACTCCAGTCTTATTTGATCCTTTTCCAAGTATTTTCTCCATTGTGAAATTAGAAAGGCTTTAAACAGCACCACATGCTTTTCCAGGAAGAATTTTAGTTACCACTTTAGACACTGTTGGTAAAAGTGACAAAAAACTTGAAAAAAATGGTCCACCCTTTTTAACAAAATGTTTAAATCCCAGTCTTTAAAATTTTGAGGTCAATCCCCTTGTTTGGAGCTTTAGCTTTCTGTATACGATCTATTTGTCTTTTTAAAAGTAAAAGTTTATTATTACCTGACAAATGACTTTTTGTTAGTCTTACTACAATAGATATCTTATCTATAATAGCTCCAGCAAGTTTTTCTTTTTGACTATCTGTTAAAGCTATCTTATATCTTATATGGCCACATAAAGAGACGTAGAGAATCTGATGTCTTAGCAGCTATATGCGGCTGGGAAGTAGAAGGACAGCGACCACGCGGAAGGCAAAAAAAACCCTGGCTTGATGTGGTGCAGAAAGACCTCAAGTCGCTGGGAATAGATGAACAGCTTGCTGATAGCCGAGACGAATGGAGAAGAGCCATCAAGCGCCTAATCCCACGAGATGGGAACACCTGACGCTAAAAGGATAAGTAAGTAAGTAAGTAACTTAAAGATATCTTATAACTAATGTATAATAATACTCTAGATAAAATATGTATGATTTATGTTTAAAAAATACCATTTGCGTAGCACTACTTTGCCATGTTTATTATTAACATATATCTCTTCATCATGGAGAACAAATCCATATATTGTGTAGACCTTATCTGGAACACCTGATAAAGTGGATCTAAGCTCCAATTTAGTACAATCAGACTTAAGTTCAGTTTCTTCTTTTGTTATATCAAAATACAATATTCCATATAGGGTCTTAAACTCTTTAAAATTAATATACGGTTCCAATTGATATTGTGAAAAACCAGGTTGATATTCTAATAATGTTCTGTAAGTTATACTCATTTCTTTCTCTGGTTCCATTATTTTAGCAGGATAGAATATACAACCTTTTTTATTTTAACATTATTTCCAGCAATATTGAATTAATTGTAAACCAACATATTATGTAACTGATTATTTAATTGTGGTAATGGTCATTTAGAGCCAAACAATAGGGTCATTGCAATAAAATCTGAACATCAATTTTCACCACCAATTTTCAATTTTGTACTTAGCTGTTGCTTTTAAACTTCACTTTACTGCTTGTCATCTGTATTGAAATAAGTCATATTGATAATTAGTTATGATAATGATGGATAATTTTCTTTAGCCCTACTGGATATGAAAAATAATTTTATTCGTATAAGCTTTCCTCCTCCTCAGGTACCGTGTCCTTCCAAGACGTTGGTGATCACGCTTTTCCACTGAGCTCGGTCTTTTGCTTCTTCTAACAGCTTTGTTGTTCTGATGCCTGTCCATGTCGATATACTTTTGAGGAACATCTTCCGTTCTCTTCCTCTTCCTCTTTTCCCATTTATTTTGCCAGTGAGTGCTAGGTGTTCTAAGCCTTCTTTCCTCAACACATGGCCGAGGAATGACGGTTGCCTTTTTTTGATCATCTTCAAGAGTTCTCTGTTGTAGTTGGCTCTTCTGAAAACGTCTTCGTTGCTGATATGTTCAGTCCAGGAGATCCGTAAAATTCTACGTAGCATCCAGACTTCAGCAGCATTCAACCTTCTTTCTAACTCTGCAGTAATTGCCCATGATTCACATCCGCATGTCAAGACAGAAAGGACGTTGCACTTTAGAACTCTTAACTTGGTGTCGATTGTGATTGATCGTGACTTAAGAATCTTTAGAAACATCCTCTCGAATACTTCCTTTGGCACAGTGATCCTCTTTTTCACTTCCACTGTATTTCTACCATCCGTGGTAAGCATGCTTCCAAGTTAATTAAATTTGTTTACTTGTTGTACTTTCTCGGTTCTCATTATGTTTTCACTGTATAAGTTAAACAAATCTGGAGATAGAACGCAACCTTTTCGAACTCCTCTTTTGATGTGACTGTATCTTCCTATAGTATTCTGAACTTTAACCCCCGCCGTTTGTTCCCAGTACATATTCCTTAGAATTCGGATGTCCTTTCCATCTATGTCTAGGGACTGTAGTATGTTAAGCATAGTTTCGTGTTTCACCTTGTCGAAAGCTTTGCTGTAGTCAATAAAACATAGAAACAAATCTTGTTGCATTTCTATCGCTCTTTCAGATAACATTCTTATGATGAAGATGCTGTTCTGCGTACCCGAGTCCTGAACAAACCCAAATTGATGATTACTTATTTCTGACCTCGTTGTTCTTCGTATCCTTGTCATGATGACTCTCATAAGAATTTTGGTAATGTGGCTCATGAGGCTTATGGTTCTATGCAGTTCACATTCTGTTGCTCCTGTTTTTTTAGGTAAAGCTATAAAGATAGATTTTGACATGCCTGACGAAATTTTTCCATTGTTATAAATTTCGTTTACCAACTCGGTATCGATTGCTTCAATTTGCGGAGACAAACACTGATGTTACAGATTACTGGATTTGTAGTTGCTGTCACAATCTTCTCCAGGATATATACTCGCGTTTTTGACTGCATTTTTGAATCTCTGATTGATTGTAATAAAGTCAATTTGGTTCCTGACTCTGTCTCCAGGATCTTTCCATGTCCAAATACGTCGCTTGTGGTTCCTAAAGAAAGTGTTAGTTATCATCTGATGTTTTGATTTTCACCAGTTAGCCCATCGTTCACCTCTTTCATTGATTGTTCCAAGACCGTATCTTCCTGTTACATGGGGAATCTCTTCATTGCCAACTTTAGCATTTAGATCGCTCATAATAATTATGATGTCTTGCGATTCACAATGTTGTCTTCTTTCATCGAACTGCTCGTAGAACAAGTTTATATCTTCTTCACTACTATCTGCGGTTGGTGCGTATTCCTAAATTATACTGAGGTCAAAGGGTTTGCCTTTTATTCCCACCAGCATGACTCTGTCTGACAGGGTCCAATAGCCAAGTAAATACTTGCTTATTTTCTCATCAAAAATGATTCTAACTCCTCTTTCATGTCTACTTCCACCGCAGTATATGATTCTTTTGTCATCTATCGTGAAATCGCCCAAACCAGGCCACCTAGTTTCGCACAAACCTAGTAAACTGATCTTCATACGATCCATTTCTTGAATGACATTTGAGATTTTCCCCGCTTGATTCAGAGTGAGTGCGAACATTCCAAGTTCCTATTCGAAGATAACTTTTATTTCTGACAGTCTCTGGATGACGGTCGGATTCCACCTGTCAAACATGGAGGTTCCTACCGAGCGAGGTGTTAGTACGCCTACCACATTCACGCTGTTAGTGTTGAATAAGTTTCTGTGCATTAGCATGATATTCTTGGGAGAAATAATGTGGTGGTTTCCCCTTGCCTTCCACATCCAGTTTTTTTGAGCTGAAACTCTAGCCTTTGGTCTATCTGAACCTATCCCACAAGACAGCGGGTGCAGTAAAGTGATAGCCATTTCCTTGATTAAACACAAGTACTTGCCTACTACCCTTATGAGTGCCACTGTTGGCCATATGTCAGGCTCTTCCGCCAGCATCCTCAAGCTCTGTTGCATCCCAGTGCTTCACCGTTACCCAGATCAGGGAGGCTAAGCAGGTACTTCACCTTGCCCAAGGGTGAACTGGAACTATGCATTGTAGGGTAGGGTCGTTCATTCCCCAAGGCCTTCAGGCCCGCATACCCGAGTACAAGTTATATTGTTTATGAAAAAGTGCATTTTGCATGAAGAAAACCCAATAGCAATTTATACTCGGCATCCCCTGAACGTAATTATAAAAATTTTTTACATTTGTGAAGCTAAAGTTTTATTTCAAAATTAAATATCGTGGTTAATGTTGTGTTTAAGTAATGTTAAGTAAAATAGATAATTCGTACACAAGAAAAATATATTTTATAGTCAATAAGGGTAAAAGCTCTATTCACCCTATTCTGTGATTAACCCCTTTTCAACCACAAAGTTTGAAATAGCGCCCTCCCCCACTACATTTGTAAAACACTATATTTGTGTTCAAGAAAGACGTTTGATTTAAATGCTATAATTTAACGATATCTAATTACATTTTTCAAGGTAATTCTACTTATTTCTTACGTCAAGTGCTTCAAATACAAAACATTTTTGTCTTGTTCTATCTTCAACGTCTCTAGCAGCCCTTCAGACTTAAAGAAAGCCTTGTGCGTTCATTAATTAAACCAGGCCATCTTCAAACACCCTTACTCCCATTGGGGCAAATTCCAAAATACAGTCTCCACGATCAAGAGCTTTGCAAAACAAAAATGACAATGACATCAGAAAATGACCAGCTAGCTTTTCGGGACACCCTGCACAGTCATCTGAGTGTTTTATCTCTTCAACCGCTTTGACAATATAATGTTCCTTCAAGCACTATCTTCCAAACTTTCTAGTAAAAATGATAACCTGTGCCAACAGAAAAAAATTAATCAAATTTCCTGTCAAGTCCAACGCCTTGCATTTTACCCATTGTTACAAGAAGCTCGCTTCTTCTCTAGGCTTCTCTCAAAACGTGGCTCAGAAAAAAATTACGACTCAAGACATGATAAAGCTCTTACATTTATAAACCATGGTTTCTATAAATTTTGTCAAAAATCAAGATTAAATAATGCCCTTATCCTTCTTGCACAATTTAAACGTTATCTTGGAATGAATTTACCATTGACAAGGTATTTTCTGAATAAATGAGGAACCGTGACTTAATGGTTAGTGCAACTGCACCGTTACCACGAACTCCGGGTTCGATTCCCCGAGCCGGCGACTTTGGAAATTCACAAAAGAAAAAGCCATTGGTTGGTGTCAGGAAGGGCGCCCGGCCAAGAAATTCCTCACTGCCAAATGAAAGTCCCTATGAAGAGCACCTTCTGACCCCCAGTTACTGAGGAAAAATGACGTTAAAACAAAAAAAAAAGGAATGGAAATGTCTGAATCTACGTACATTGTAGGTCATCCTTTTGATCAAAGGGCACTTGGCGATTCATGCTGTTATTTATTGTAATCCTTTAGAGACTTAAACATATCACGTTTTACCTCACCTAACAAATACACAAGTGCCGTTGATTAAATCTTCAAAATAATGACTTAGTTCTTTGCAATAGATCATTAGGCTAAATTAAACAATTTCTTAAATAGCTGAGGTATAATTGGATCAATGATATCGATGGTTAGAGATTATTATGTCATCACCTTTAATTTCTACCGGTTTATTACCAATCCAAAAATTATCATCTTTATCATAAATATCGAACATGGTATCAGACGCTTTTGTTTTACTTAACGACTTTCGCAGATTATTCCAAAAATCGTTAAGTAAAACACCCACAGGTCCAATGACTTTGGATTTAGGCAAAGAGATCACACTATAGTGTTCAAGAGGAGTAAGCATTGGTTGTAATGTCTTTTTCACCCCAATCTCCTCATTCAGATTTTCTAGCTTACGTCCAATGGGTGTCAAATCGCTTCAAATCCCTTCAGCAACTCAAATCTTCGATTGAATAACACCGGTCAACACACTTTTTGCTGCCTTAAGTTTTGTAGTTGATTTTTATGTAATTTTGCCTACTGAATTCAAATATGTCATCCATTTGTTTGCAACACATCAGGCTACAGCATATCCCTCTTTTGTAATGTAGTATATGAAAATGAAATCATAAAGAGCATTCTTTCATAAACATTAAGCATAGCTACATTAAATACCTATATACATTAGATATCACATACATGGTTTTATATCTGCTACACATATACACGGTCTATTTCCAATATAACTAATTAAAAAGCCACGTAATATAAACTTCCCACCTTTATATTCATGATATAAATTTTCACTTGCCTGACCGTCTGGAGTGTTGACGTTCAACACAGTCTTATTGAATGCCCAAGCAGGTAGTCAGCCATTATGTTTATGCTCCATCGGCCTTGATATCTTTCCAAGTAACTTTTATATCTTGATGGAAGCGCTCTCCATGTTCATCGCTGGCATCGCCAAGATTAGTAGGTAATTTTTAAAGATGACTCATGAGGAAATGAACCTTTGTGCTCATGTTGCAACCTACACGATGGAAACTGTCAAGCAATGTCTCAACCAAATCCTTGTAGTTTTTACCTTTTCATTTCCAAGAAACCCTTTCACAAGAGCCACAAATGAATCCCATGCCCTCTTTTCCTCACCACTCGTGGGATTTGAGACTTCTTTGGGTTGTATTAACCTTCTGATTCGGGGTCCATCGAAAATGCCAGCCCTTATTTTCTCGCAAATTAAGCCAGGAAATGTTCTACTTATGAACTTGAGACTGCTGTCCTCTACATTAAGATCTTTCAAAAATTGTTTAATTAGTCCTAATTTGATATGGTGCGGAAATTATTTTCTTTAGCAGAACAAGTGGTTGGTGTATTACATTTTTCTCTCCAACAGTTAAACTTTCTCTAACTGGCCAAACCTTCTGTTCCCAATCTTTGTCCTTGGCTAGGCTGTTTCATGAACACAAGAAAATAGATATTTTGTATAACCTCCTTGCTCCCCAAGTAAAAAATTGAAAGTTTTCAAATCCACACATATGATCCATTTATGTTCATCGTATTTTAGTAAATTTAATACAGTTTTTATGTGTTTATGCTCATCTTTTAAGTGCACAGAATGTCCAATAGGGATCGTCCCATACACGTTTCCAATATGAAGCAAAACACATTTCAAACCCTCTTTTAAACTGTCTATAAAAAGTCACCACTCACGTGGATCATACTTAAAACACCCATTGTTTTTAACAGTCCTGCTATGTCACAACCGTAAACAAATTATTCTCCAGCTGTAAAGAATGTCAATAGATCTTTCTCCTTGTTGCAACAAAAAGTAACATTTGTATTTTTTTCCCCGAAAAAATTTTATTGAAGTCTGGAGGTTAACACTTCTGCTGACTCTTTTGACAGACCTAAGTTTCTAACTAAATCATTTAGTTCAAACTGACTGAAGATTTCAGGTTGTTTTTCAGATATTTAAGTCACTGTTATGTTGATGAGGTTCACATGTATCGCTTTCACTGCCCACTGAAGGACGTTCCTTGAATACAGGTACTGGAATAGCATCTGAATGGAGCACTGGGCGAACATCGGAATCAAAATTAGGGTAACCTATGGTATGACGAGTTTTGCTTGCTATAACCAGAGGTCTTTGTGAGACAAAAGTAGCAATGGTCTACATGGTGTTTTGAATCCGGCCACACCATAGGAATTTAAAATCCTAGTTGCTTTTTTTTGCCCTTTGTCCACTGGCGCAAATTTTCAATACAGGGTTTACAAACATCGTGTGGAGCCCAAGGTTTTTCCCGATCACCTAATTAAATATGAAAATAAGCCAAATATGCTTGCTTCACAAATATACTAATATTTTTTTGATCAGGTACAGTAAATGAACCGCAGATGTAACAAAATGAGTCAGGGGAATTGATATATTTCCTACGCAAAGAGGCCATGCTACTAAATCTTATTTCATGGAGCTTATCTGAAAACAAAGAACAAAATATTATTCACAATCGCATTACATTCATGCATAAAGGAAGTTTAAATGCATACATAACGTAATATTAAACAGAAGATTCAACACATTTGAATGAAAATTTTTAATTTAGAATTAAAAATTAGAATGAAAAATCGCACACGCACATGGCTGACTGAACGGCACAACCTCACACTTTTGTACTGAAGCCCTTTCACTACCAGAGCTCCCAGTGAGATTTTAGTGTAAATCCAAGCCAGTTGACCACAAAAACCAGATTTGCAATGAAGGCGATATTAATTTTCCTAAGAATAACAAGTAAATGCACTTTTTTACTCGTACTGCTTGCTTCTTTGAGCAGTATCAATATGACCCAGTCCATAGCTAAAAAACTTAATGTGCTAGAAGAAAACTGTTGTAAAGTTTGAACTCAGCGACCCCGAAATATCCAGGAACAGGTCTTAAATATAGGGCAGCAGAAATGTTTTTTCCATTTGTCGACTTGTGAAATTGGTTTAGATAATCTCTGACGTTCTTCATTTTTATCCAAATCACCAATTTTTTTCATTTAGATTTCGTTGCTGAATATTCTTTCTGCTCGTAAGGTATTCTTTCATAATCTCATCTCTTTTGGATGAACCTTTAATGTTACTAAACGAGATTTTTTTTCTAGACGTAAGATATTATATTCAACACCTGACGGTCCAACGCTGAAGGCTGAACCCTTAAAAATATGTAGTAAAGGGAGTTTGATGCGTTAAATTTAGGCTTTCCTAAAAGAGCCTTCATTCAGTAGGTACGTAAAACATATTAAAGTTACTTCTTTATCTACTTTCTTATTTCTCACTTAATCCTATAGGGGCAAATTCATCTTTCTCTTTCCAGCATGTTTTACAAACGTTCTTGAACTCGTCGAAAGACACATCTGCTGATGCATGATTCTTGTAAATACGATTGAGGTTTTTATCATCCTACGGAAACAGTACGATGAAGTTGGCGTTCTCTCTAACAGTCTTCTTTTGTAATAGAAAGTAATTTTGACTGACGTAGACACTATCGCATGAGCTGTGTCTGTCTTTAGTATAATATGCCTCTGCTTTACTCTGTTTTTCCAAAATGCAGTCATCGAATATCATAAAGTTTTTATGTGTTTATCTCACTCATTCGGGTCTGGTATATCACTGCAGTCTGTAAAAAATTCAACTTTGATTTTAAGGTATTCATTAGACTTACTTCTTCTATAGCTTCAAGTACATTAACTTTTCATGGATGGAAGATGTTGGTGATCTGTTCCTTTAACAAATTATTTTAAATCCAGTTCTACGTATCTGATATTCTGGTTGAAACAAACTTTTTCCAGAAGCAAGCAACCAGTGGTAATCTAACTACTTGGACTGAAGAAGCAAATTGAGCTGTAGTGTCGTTTTCCCCAAACCTGATTTACCAATATGCAAACTCCGAATGCTCCTTGGAAACAGATATTCGTTATTTCTTTAGAGTGAATCCGAAGTCCATGTATAACGCGAGTTTATTATTTTTATTACATATTAAAAAAATTTATTGTCTCAGATATAAAGGCCACGCTAAAACTGGAAATCAACATTATATTTTAAGTAAAACTGGTAGATCAATGGCTCATGTTTTCTACTCTATATGTGAGTGCAAAAAAGTTATGTTTGGTGTTAAACGTGATATTCATACGTTAATTGGTAGGTTTCAAAGACCAAAAGGTGACACATGGAAAATATAAATACTTGGGTCTATATAATCCTTTTGGAGAGTTAACTGGATTTTGATAAATAAACTGGAAAAATCACAAAGCTTCATGTTCTACCCTATAACAAAATAGATGCAGTAGCAGCTCAACATGATGTTAATTATGCTATGTGTAAGGACAAAGGAACGGTATGCAAAAACATTTCTGATCATGAGATGGTAAAAAGTTCGGATGAAGTCACTTATAAACATATGTCCAAGTGGGATATGTTTGTTAGAGCTCTCATTTACACAACACAAAAACTTGGGTTGGGTGTGAAATGGTATAATGCATTAGCCGAGGAGTTGCACAAACCAAACATTCCCGAAACATAGAGTCCTTGTATCTAAACTTGACGACACTTGGACTGTAGATTATGTTGAGATGCAAAAGTTATCTAAGTACAACATTTGGTTCAGGTATTAACTAGCGGTGATTAATCTATTCAGCAAGTACGATTAGTTAATGCCTTTGAAAAATAAGACAGGTATTGAAGTAGAAAAAGCATTGGCAAAAATATTCTTACAAAGGTTTGCAGATAAAATTTGGACTGATAAAGGTAAAGAATTTTACAACAAACATGTTAAGGACTTGCTAAAGAAACATGATGTTGAATTATACAGCACCAATAATGAAGAGAAATCACCTGTTGATGAGCTCGAACCGAAGTACGAAGAACAAAATGTATAAATATTTTACTGCGAATCAAACGAGCAAGTACATTGATGTTTTACCTGATATGGTTGGAAAGTACAACACCACCAAACACAGGAGCGCGGAAATGGCAATTAACGACGTATTTTACTTTATACAAAACCCACCAGAGAAAACTGAACCTCGATTCATGGTTGGTGATCGTGTTAGAGTTGTTAAGAAGAAAAAGACATTTGAAAAAGGGTACACGACAAACTGGACAAAAATACTCTTTGTCAGCTTTAAAAATACTACACAAACTACATACAAGATAGCAGACTTGAACGGTAAGGAAATTTAAGGTTCATTCTACGAACGAGAGCTTTAGTTGTCAAAGCAAGATTTGTTTAGAATTGAAAAGATTATCAAATGCCGACAAGAAAATGGTAAGAAACAGATACCGTCATCGTTTGAACAAGCGTCCCTCTCAAATAAGCGACCCTCTCGAATAAGCGTTCCCCTTTTCAAAAAATAATTTTTTAAGCGCCTCTCTCGAATACGCGCTCCCCTNAAGAAAAAGACATTTGAAAAAGGGTACACGACAAACTGGACAAAAATACTCTTTGTCAGCTTTAAAAATACTACACAAACTACATACAAGATAGCAGACTTGAACGGTAAGGAAATTTAAGGTTCATTCTACGAACGGGAGCTTTAGTTGTCAAAGCAAGATTTGCTTAGAATTGAAAAGATTATCAAATGCCGACAAGAAAATGGTAAGAAACAGATACCGTCATCGTTTGAACAAGCGTCCCTCTCAAATAAGCGACCCTCTCGAATAAGCGTTCCCCTTTTCAAAAAATAATTTTTTAAGCGCCTCTCTCGAATAAGCGCTCCCCTTTGTTCTAGGGGGAGGGCGCTTATTCGAATTTTCGGAATTCACGGAGAAAATCGATTTAAAAATTCAATAACTTGCATTGAGGGAAGGGAACACTTAGAAAAGAAAGAATAAATCTTTTTTCTTAACAATTTTTATTCTTTTTTTGTTTTTCTTATCAGGAAACTTCTTCAATTTACCGTCCACTACCGTAATCATTTGAATAAGCGCCCCTCTCTAATAAGCGTCCCCCTAAAAAGCATAATAATTAAATAGGCGCCCGGGCGCTTATTTGAAAGATTACGGTATACGTGAAGTGGGAATAATATCGTCCAGTGTATAATTCATAAATCTATTTTGGTGATGTTGTCTAAAGTACTTATAATGTATTACTTTTATAAAGTAATAGATTGCATGGTTTTCTTATTTATATAATGGTGCGGCACTCCGTTCGTGTAGGGTAGAATATCTTTCAGGTCTTTTCTCAAACACTATTCTTAGGTTCCAAGTTTTTAATAATCGAATTTCTCACCTACTCTTTTCCACGATTAATCAAATCGCTTTTTGTGTTTTCAACTAATTCAATCACCTCCTATTTGGAACCAGACTGGATTTCACGTTTCATCTCATGATACTTTCTGACTTCATTTACAAGCTCAAATTCTTCATGTGATATCATTTTGTCGTTTAAAGCTGCACTCATTAACTCGCGATTGAATTTTGTTTAATTTCTGCCAAAACTTTAATCCGATCGTGATGCTGAGCTTTTTTCCTAAATTTTCTAATAAAAATCTTAATGCTACCGCTTGTTATATATAGCACAAGTAAATGCAACATCCATTATGATAGGTGTAGCTGGAGTGCCGACTATATAAACTAATTTAACCAGTCCTGACACCACCAATTATTACTGTTTCACTGTCGCTCCACTATCTACACCGTCCAATACATCTACCGCTAGTTGACATTTTTAGCAAGAGCTTTTTGAGTGTTTATTTCATTTTCAAGCTCTTTTTATTGCGCAATCTGCTGCACCCTAAAATTAGATGTTGTTTCTAACGTGGGATACAGATTACCTTCTGGATGCTTATCAACTTTTTCTGACATTCTTTTATGCGTGAGGTTTTATTCTTGCCTGTACAGTGTATACAAATGCCAACTAGGCTCTTTAGCTGATATGACAATCATTCATTTGTTATCTTCTCGAAAGGTCACTGTTAGCTTTGAATAAGCAATAAAACCCCACTTGATCTTTTCTTTGAGTCTGGGAGGTGTTCCAAACTTTAAGACCTGTGGCATCAACATCTCCGTTTGGACAGTTTCGTTATCACCTATTTTAGAAGTTGAAGCATGAACAAACCTTAAGTACTAGACGCTATGTTTTAATTCATATTTCTGATTGAAGTGAACTATACCTTCCCATATCAATTTCATAAGTGCTAAACTTATGCCTTTTTACGTTGGTTGAATTCCTCTATCTGGCTGAATAATTACAACCCCAGGGTTGCCTTGAAGTCCTGCATTGCCCTTGTCACCCTTGTTTTCTTTACCTCCCTTGTTTCCTTTATCCCTTTTTAGTCGCTACAACCCTCTTTCACCTTGAGGTCCAACCAACCCTTTTGGTCCCATTGAAGATGTAAGAAAAATCTTGTTGAGTTCGTATTTCAATTTGCTCTTTGTTCCAAAAACTTTCATTGTCTTGAAACCTGGTCCTAAGAGTTCTTTAGTCATTGTAACATCTCGAATTCCTATAGGAAACTATCTATTGCTGATGCAGGTGTAATTGTTGTGCTACATATACATTTGACCATAGTTATATCCAGAAACAAATTCCATATTGACTAACTGATTTAGTAAATCTTTATCTATTTTTAAGGAATATGATTATCCTGTAGAGAGTGGCCAGTCGAGTAACTGTTCCCCTTTGATTGAGTTACTGGTTACCTCCAAATATACTAGAAATTGTTTTCAAAACATCAAATATTTTTTATCTATTGAAAACCTACACAGTCAATGAGATTTTTAAAAACGTACAGACAGTGTTGACCACAGATTTTTGTATTTGGTTCTTGAACTGGTTAAGTGTTGCTCTGAAGGCATAAGGTTTTCTTCTTATATTCTAAGGGTGTTTTTGGATATCTTTGTGACGAGATTGTATATATCAAAGTTTGTTAGGCTATCGTAACCTAATCCACCTTTTTACAATAAATGTGTTCATTTTTCAATGTAAAATAAAATCTCGTGTAATAAAAATGGCAACTTGACAAATATTCGATATCAAAGAGAAATTTGATGAAGACAAGATCATGAGTCCTTCCTGTATCATGACTGCGAACCTGAAACTGGTGTTGATATAAACCAGGAGGGCGAGATTTTCATTCACATCAATCACCCTGACATGTTTTGCTATCTAGCCAAAGTTTATCTTACCACAGAAGGGCAATTGCAAAAAAGTAGATGGTACTGCTTACACAGATGCTAACTTGACTGCATTACAACGCAATGCCCTTCCTTATCTGTTTAACAACATTTTACTGTCGCTTGGTGGTAAACAGGTTGAGAGCTTAAACCATGCAGGTAACTCAAGTACGATCTTTGGAATGTTAACTTATCCAGACGATTTTACAAGAGCAGGGAGATTGAATATGTGCTGATTTAAAAACACTGATGCCCTCGCAGAAGATGACAATTGGGGAATGAAAGCACCTACAAGTTACCTCAAGGCAAATAACCCGAAAGGAAGGTTTTCATTCTCAATCCAACTTGCACACGTTCTGGGTATTTGTCATTACTATGAAAAGGTTTTGCATGAGTTTCAGATGATATTAGTTCTGCTCACCCTGAAAATAAGTTCCTATGAAGTTATTTTCAGAGTGTAGGAGTTAACCGAGGAAAATTCATTTGACTAAATGCTCTCTCTACACGCCCATTGTAAAACCAAGTGATACGGAATGATTTGAGCTTACAAAACGATTGAAAACAAATTAGTCTTGGCAATTCGGTTTAGAATGCGTGAATGTAGTACGATACAGGTGGAGCAGGATACCCACTTTACTTGGAAACTGAGTAATAAGAGTTCTCCAGACTACCCAAGATATCGTATTCTAGCAAACAAGCAAAAGGAATAATCAGGAAACCAACTGCGGTATTTTTGACAACTATTTTTAACAAATGCATATGTGGAATTAAATGACGTTAGATACCAAGCGATTAATTACCATCTCAATTTCAATAAAATGCAATATAGTCGAATGTACAAATAAGTTTCAGGATTTCAAGAAAAATATTAAGGCATGGATAAACTGGCCTGAAATGGGCCTTTTAATGCATCTGATCATAAAAGCTTGTATTCATGCTATGTATTTGATGTTAGCCGCCAACCTAATGCTTTAAAATATGGGACAACTAATATAAGAACTGAATGTCAGTTTAGTCATAATATTCCCCACGCAAACACAAGCTTATTCTGTTATTATTAGTGACAGGGTGTTCAAATATGTAAGTGATGGAACTCAAACGAGCGTTGTTTCATAAAATATCAACTAAAACAAAAATGCCAAACTGTACGTTTATCATTTGTGGGGGTGGACGTAGGATTGACACAGAGCTCAACCCACTTCTTCAATTGGACCAAAACAAACGGTATGAAATGCCCCTTGTAAATTTAGAGACTGCCTGGAGTTTTCCCAATATTACATCAAAGAATAAAGTATTTGTATCTAACGATGGAAAATCAAATCATCAGATAACTATTTCTACAGGACCCAACGTGTTAAGTGCAAATATATATATATATATATATATATATATATATATATATAAGGTCAACTAGAAATTCTTGGTTTTGCTAAAAATATAATTACAATATCTACAAACAGAAACAATCAATCCACAATCACAAACGGATATAAGGTCGACTTTACTCCTGTAAACAGCGTTGCCTCAGTCTTGAGATTCAAGCGTCAAAAATATACAATTTAGGGTGAAAATATCATTAATATCTCAAGTATAAATACACTGCTACTGCATAACAATATCATTGGCCATTCATACGTTAGAGGTAGCTTGAATCCCGTGTTGTACTCGTTTTTACCAAAAAAAGCTGCAGGTGAAAAAATTATCCAAAAACCTAGACAAAGGGTATATCTGCCAGTAACATTGAAAACCATAAGTAACATGTTGACTTTGTTAATTGATCAGTACAATCACCCAGTAGACTTGCAGGTTGAGAACTTAATTATTCGACTACATATCAAAGAGGGAAAATGAATATAATATTTCATAAACTAAAATAATATGAGTTATATGAAATATAATGTAAACCTATCAAAATCGCAAGACGAAAAGCTGCGTAATGTAACTAAAACTAAAACAGCTGTTCACTTCAGATTAAGAATGATTTGAATGGCGAACACATGCTTTTGTTCAGTCTGCCCCAGAAAAACCAAAAACTAATAAAGCAAAGGCATAAAACAAAGGTGTTACTTTCAATTTATCAGGTAAACAAATCAAGACTAATCTCACAGTTAAAGGTGAGTTTCTTAGTTTATTGGCTGGATTGGCATCAAGAGCACTACCTTTTCTTGCTGAAACAGTTCTACTTGGTTTGCCTACAGGTTTGATATCTGGTGGAGTTGAAAAGGTAATGGCTCCTTCTGGATTAGAAAACAAGGGTGGGTTTTTGTGCAGGAAAACGATGAATATATTTAAGGCACGTACACGGTTCAAGGTCTATTTTTAAATCCTTGTGCATACAGAGCACAATGTAGTGAAGGCATATTTTCAAAAAGTGGTGGCAACATGTATGAAGGTAGTTCAATCTTGGATCAAACACCTATTAATTATCGGTGGACTTTTTAAATTATGGGGCCTGTAAAAAAATTAAGAAAAATTAACTTACCCATCTTAACTATTTCTAATGCTTACTGTATTGAACTGTTTAGTGAGTACTCAATTCACACGTATTTAACCTATTTGTTCATATGCAGTCATTGCTGGTTTGGACTGGTAAAAAGTGCTTATTTCTACATCATTTGCGTGACTTAACAACCTGTGCAAATAATTGGATTAAAACGGTTTGCTGGTTATTATGGACTTTTAGTTTGTATATAATGCGGTTTTGGAAAACGATTCAAGTAGCCGCCTGTTGTATAAAAATGGAATGAAAACATGAATAAATGTACGATGAGGAAAACAAATGTTAAATTTTGTGAAGAATGTGATATTCTTTGCAGGTCTTAAAATATATTTAACATTAATAACCATGCAAATTATAATTCTCACAAACAAACCCAACACTGTACATGGATGTAAGAGCTTTATCATGTCTTGAGTCGTAAGCTTTTTCTGAGCTACATTTTTAGAGATACTTCTCCCATCGTCAGGCTACTGAAATGACCAGGTGCGACTGTTTTTATACCTAGACGGTGCGGTTGTGTTTGTTTTGTTTGTCGTATTTCTTTCTTTAGTGCTGGAAGCCATATTTTTGGAAGGATGTAGGATATATTGTTGATGTGATTGCTTTCACATCAACAACAATTCCTCCACCCTACATAGGTATGGCGCCATTCCTCGACACATCTCGATCCCAGTCTACACGTAGTTCCACACTACCAAGGTATAAAAACAGCCATACTTAGTCTTTTCAGTAGCCTGACGATGGAAGAAGCATCTCTTGAGACTCAAGACATGATAAAGCCCTTGCATCTATGGCTTCCTCTGAGTCCATAAACTTCAAAATTTTGAAGACTGTACATGGAGAACGATCTTAATGTTAAATTTGAGTACAAGTCACGTTTAATGGAGAATTTTGGAACACAAGAAGATAATCAGATAGAATTTCTGTGTGGGGAAAATCGTAAAGTCTAAATGTTTATTATAAACTTCACAAGTTGTTACAACATCAGGGAATTGTGAACATTGAAAATAAATCGTTTAAGACAAATCGTATCATCAGTTGAACATGACAAAATTATGGGAAAAAGTGTTGGATAAACTAAATGGGGCTTGGATTGATTGGAAATAGATAAATTTTTTGAAAATGGTTTCAAGAAAATAATTTTTTATAATAAAAATAGATGACTACATGTAAATTTAAAAAAATTAAATGCCTTGCTTTGTGCATTACAAAGACATGCTGACACAATAGATTGTGACATCGAGTATAATGAAAAAATGAAAACAGACAACCATCAATGAAATTAATCAACTTTGTCATAAATATCCATAGCTTCGAAAATTTCCCGAGCAAACAGTAACAGTGGCCTGTCTAGACATGTATGGTATTCTTGTTTCTATTCAGAAAGATTGTATTCAAATAAGTAATCTGTACTGGGCTTACTTGTTTGTTTAAAAGATTTGGACCCTTGCTGTGGGTGGGTTTTTGTGAATTTTTGAATCTGGGATTCTTTTGTGTTTTTCTGCTGCTGAGGACAAGAGAAATATCATGAAAGATGGGTCTCACACGATGGCACATGGACACTACAAGACACAATGAGTACACAATAAGACACTATATGATTTAATGAGTACACAATTGGACATGATTGGACTGTGGGCAATCTTCGAGGTTTTGTATTACATCCTTTACAAAACCTTGTTTTAACCATGTTGTGGATGATTGGCCATGTTTTAACCTTGACATGGGTGGGTTTATGGAAAATGCGCCAGAATTGGTATTTTCATATTACTTAGGGTACAAGACGCAGTAATATTGAGTAAAAAACGGTCGAAATCAGTCTTCTGCAACTATAAATCACTGAAAAGATAAGAGGTGGCTGCAACGATTGGTACAGACGAATTAAAGGAAATGACTGAGGAATTTGAAAATTTCAGAACGGCTTCAAATGTCAAAATGCTTTACCAAATTGCAGAATAAAAAAATTCACCTTAAGATAAGGCTGCCTTGGAATGAGAGAGAGGTCATTTCGACCAAAAAACAAAAACAACTCCTATAATCACACAACTGCAATGCTATAGACTACTAAAACTTTTTTCAACAAATGCCCATTACAAAAAACCGCAAAACCTTATTCCAATGTGTAACAACTGCCTAGAAATAACCGTTTTGGAAAATTAATTAAAATTTACAAATTTCTTATTTTATAAAATCTATGCGAAATAACATTTCCTTTCTATATAAAATTATAAATAATTCTATAAACTCGATTTTATTTAAAAAAACATCGCGTGCAAAAGACCGGTCAAATACGTACAACGTACTACTCTTTTGTAATACCATCGGAAATTTATGTAATTACCGTTTCCAATATATTGAATTCATATCAAATTCAAAATCGTAAAAGAAAAGCAGAACATTTTAAATATATATCTGAAAACAATGATGGTTTGGTGTCAAGATTCATACGACTACCTTAAACCAGAAACAGAGTTAAATATGGACGCCAACTCTATGAAAATGTTCCAGTTCAACAAGGGGAAAACAGTAGAAGAAAACAGATACCCTGAATAATAACTGGGGCCTGATATTTAGTAAAATAATCTTCATCCATTGTCAATTTAAACAGTTCAAGATCAACTATAGAGAGTATATCGCCACGGAAAAACATGACTCGGAGTCCAGGACATCGTCAGTTACCGGTTTAATGTGTAAATATATTAAGTGCTTACAACCAGCTCACAATTCAAAATAAGTGGGAACAACTGGATGCTAATGGCCTTGTCTAGCAGTGAAACATATTTATATGTGCCAGTGATAAAAGCGTCAACTCAGGTCTTCTATAATACCTGTAAATCCCTTATTTGACCTATACCGACTTGATTGTGCTCGACGTTTAAAAGTTTAATTTCTTTGATTAAATGAACAAGAAAACACCACAATAAATAGATGTTCCGTGCCTACCTGCCTGCCTGACATGTGAGGAAAACTAACACACAAAGTTGCCTATCCAGACCCCAACAAGAACATGGACTTTGTCCTGATCACCTATTTCACTGAGTTGGTGCCGAGCTATGGTGTTATTATACAGCAAACCTTTTTATAAAAATTTTCCCTTAATACTAGCAGTACATGATAAAAAAAATGAAGTGCAACCTTTATCTAGCTCACCAAGAGAATAAATTTTTCTTTACTAAATATCAAATAAATATAACATAAGGAGGGTATAAAAGGCTGTACCTTTTTCACAGATAGTAGAAAAATGTTTACAAAAATGACGGATAGGAAAGTTGGTGTAATATTCTATGCCAACATTGTTTTCCAAACTAGTGTATTTTATCGCAATGGTTTACTACTATGTACGGGTGTCTTTGCCAACAACTAATGTACTGAATATAAACTGACTTTCAACTTAAATGGACTGAGAAATAATAAGGTTGACTGCATAAACATAACATTGCCCCATTCTACCTGTCCAAGGTTTCCGGAAAATAAGGAAATAACTGGCATACACAGATGCCGAAATCCAATTACATTTTGCTTATTGCACGTTTAAATACAAAAGAAAAACTTGACGCCGTTTAATAAAAAAATCTATTGATATTTGCTTGCATTCAAACCAATACCTTTGTTGGACAACACGTTCACCACACGAAAAAATACAATGGTTGATGATAATATTGCCATTGCTAAAACAAACTAAATTGTGAGGCAACCTGTCCTTACGGGCATTGATTCTGAGTGAGTTTTACAATCCTTTACTTTTAACTTTACAAAAATACAGATCTTTTGAGGGAATCAAACTTCTCAGAAAGTAACAAAAAATCAAGCGGCCACCTTATTTCACCTTTATTACTTAATTTATCTCCAAAGCTCAAATGATGTGCATTTTGTTCCAGTGGAGAGCTTTTTTGAGCTTTCCATGCAGGAAAAAGGTCACTTGGCTCAATGGTTTTTAAAACTTTGGGAAAAAAAATAGGTAACTGTACAAACTACATAAAACTTGACATTTAAGTAGCCTAGGGCTTTATATTAATAGTAAAAAAGTACGATGGCGTGCAAAGATTTTAGTGGGTAAAGGTGCACAAAAAAAAGAGCACTCAATGGAATTGGAAAAAATGTGCGGCTTAGTTCTGCTGCAATATAATATTTTAAAAGGTGTTACTCAGGGCAAGTCTACTTTTAGTAAATAAGATGGGGCTCCAAAGATGAATGGCCAAAAAAATAAGCGAAATAGGTCAATATTTCGATTTTTTGTGCCAGAAGCTCTGAAAGCTAAAAAACAAAAATCCTACATACGTCTGTTAGCAAGGTAAAATTCCCTTCTTTTGTTTATATGTAAAAATTGTTAATACTATTATTATTATTGGAGTGGAACGCCACTGGCGGGCCATTCCTTTCAGCCCCATTTCTGAGACCAAACCGGCACTTTTTACATGCAAGCTAACCCTCAATTCACCATTGGTAGCCGCCCTGCCTTATGAAAACTTGATCTGCTAGTCCTGATTACTCCTGTTCACTGATTCCACACAAAAGATGTCTTCAGTTTGGGCATGCATAGTTGGTCATTAAGTCAACACAATGCTTGATGATGCATTTGGTTATGATATTGTCATACCGTATTAAAAACAAGGTAAAACTAGTACAGTAGTAAGCAGTAAGTAAAAGTAGTAGTAGTAATAGTAATAGTAATAATAATAATAATAAATAATAATAATGAATAATAATAATAATAATAATAATAATAATAATAGTAGTAGTAGTAGTAGTAGTAGTAGTAGTAGTAGTAGTAGTAGTAGTAGTAGTAGTAGTAGCAGTAGTAGTGTAGTAATGGTAGTAGTTGCCGTTGTGAAAGAAAAGGCCAAATTTTGATATTTTTAGCCAAATTTCAAAACTACTTTACTAAATTGGATCTGTTCCGTATTAGGTCGTTTTTACGACATCCATTGATATCTATACTTGGGTGAGTCTTTTAAACCACCTCCACCAATGCTAGATAGGATTAGCTTAATGGACAAACGATCATGTCATGTGATCTGAAAATTAGAAAGACCTGAAGGCCAATAGCATTAAGTTTGGAATTTCCCTCGTTTATTGTAAATTTTGAATTCTCAGTTGGTCACTCTTTATTTTTAAAACAAACTTGTAAAGCATGTAATGCAACCCACAGAGATATGCACAGAACAGAAAGGACCAAATGAGCCGGTTTTGCTCGATGTCCCTTCAACAGCTTACGGGATAGGCAAGGTAAGGTATGCCAATGGGCTAAAAAAGTAATAACAAATAAAACAACTAAAGTACTATTCCTGGGGGCAAGTATAGCAAATAANTAGCTTAATGGACAAACGATACTTTTTCAGAAACAACTTTCGTTGAAAGTTGTTTCTAAAAAAGTATCATGTGATCTGAAAATTAGAAAGACCTGAAGGCCAATAGCATTAAGTTTGGAATTTCCCTCGTTTATTGTAAATTTTGAATTCTCAGTTGGTCACTCTTTATTTTTAAAACAAACTTGTAAAGCATGTAATGCAACCCACAGAGATATGCACAGAACAGAAAGGACCAAATGAGCCGGTTTTGCTCGATGTCCCTTCAACAGCTTACGGGATAGGCAAGGTAAGGTATGCCAATGGGCTAAAAAAGTAATAACAAATAAAACAACTAAAGTACTATTCCTGGGGGCAAGTATAGCAAATAAAAAGGTTAACAGAGGCGTAGGAACCCTGAGCTTATTTAATTATTTAGCAAACACTCTAAGCAGAAGAGAAGATTCTAGGAAGAGAGGCTTGATTTCAAAATACCGCAAAACACAACCCCACGGTAGTCAATGTTTAAACTTAATACGGATTTTATGTTAATCTTTATCCTGTGAATTATGGCCAGTGCATATTGCTGCCATCACTTCGTCCATGTCACGAAAATAAAGCAAAAAATAAAATGACATCGATCCATATTGATACATAACCCAAAACCTATAAAACGTTTCAAAATCAAATAAGCGCACCACTTTATATAACATGCTGTGCACTTCTCAAGAAAGGGGTTTTCAATTCTAAGCCTATCTGTATTACAAGCACCACAGATGAACATGTTGATTATTAATTTTCAAAGTTCGAGCTCTTCACAGGTCTGATCTAACACACGAAAAGCTATCTGAAACTCTGTTAAAGCATACGAATGACACCCAGCTGCCAAAAATTCAGCCATTAAATCCGAAATATATATCAGTTCAACAAACAGATAACCAACTTCGGATGGTTCAAGTTTCAAAAGCATTAAAACAATCAAAGGTAACAGGTCATCCGCACTCACTGCAATTTTAGCTCTATCACACTTATCAGTATCAAGATCACGCATGCGTAGCTCCACAACTTTGTCAACTAAAAGTTTTAAGGCTGAAGTTAAACACTGCATTTTTGCTAGTGGACCATGTGACCCAAATATATTTCGAATGGATTTTATAGTTTGTCCAAAATGCAAACGAAAGGTATCTTTTGAAGAACCCCGTCGAGAACTAACAGGTTTGGCATTCGAAGATGCTCTTTCGATTTCCATCATAGAATTTGCTTTGTTAGATATGCAGCGTACTTCAACGTTGTCGACGATTTTGTTACCATCTTTTGAAGTATCTTGGTGAACATGTTCCTCCTCCACAATGGAAACTGTAACTGTAAAAAAAATAATAAATAAATAAAAAATAAAAAAAATTTAAAAAAATATAAAAAACAACAACTAAAAAACCCTGATAAAAACAACACACATATAGAGAACAATCACATCCGATTAGTTTATTTACAGAATAAACAGTGCAATCAGTAGGTTCGGTGCAAGAAATGATCAAATAAACAATTTACATGGATTATCAAGAAGACGAGGAAGCGTATCTGACGTTTGTAGGCCTTACTTTACCCATACTCCTTTTTTAGTTAAACCTCAGTAAGCTTCACTTTTTCACTATCTATCACAAGACAAAAAAAGGTACAAAAATGGAAAACCATTACATTTAAAGCGATTTGATGCCTTTCTAACTCCAATAATCTGAATGGCAACTTTCTGACACAATAGTGCACATCAGCCATCTAATCGAACAATAAAACTACCTTGTTTAGTTTAGACAACATATCGGCTGGAATCGTATTGGCAAGGTTTCAGACTTACACTCATAATCACTCTTGTACGAGGTTTCAGTCTTACACTCATAATCACTCTTGTACGAGGTTTCAGTCTTACACTCATAATCACTCTTGTACGAGGTTTCAGTCTTACACTCATAATCACTCTTGTACGAGGTTTCAGTCTTACACTCATAATCACTCTTGTACGAGGTTTCAGTCTTACACTCATAATCACTCTTGTACGGAAAAATCTCTTAGGTTTCCCCCAACAATTCCTAATTTTGTTCACAACCCCCCCCCCCCTCTATATTTCATTACGGTAATCCAATAGGTTTTTAGGTTTCTTAACTATGGGAAACAACCACATCATAAGATCGCAACCATGAGCCTAAATAGTCCATCCTAAAACTCGTAATAACCATTATTTACACGGGTTGAGTCTATTGAATGCTTACCGCCTTTATCTAATCATGTAATCTTACCATTTAAGATAACCACCCCAATCACCATTCCCATTACTTCTTTCCTGACGTTTATAATATTCAGTCCAATATACGTTCCACATCTTCCGGCAGGTCATTTATTCAATTCCGGTTTCAATTACTATATCGTGTACATCTATATTTTATTTTATTTTACCATACATGTCCTTACACTATTATATACAGCTATTTCAAAGTTGAAGCAAGGAAGCAAAAGCTAAAGAACCATCCTTGCTTCAGCTTTCCTCTACATCTCCGAGCATAGTTGTTACTCTTAATTCCTCAGTAGTGTCCAGATCCTATAGTTGCTACGTGCGTAACCTTGTTGGTAATTTACGTTATAATTCATAATAAATGATAAACGGCTAACTGGATGAAACACTGCATTCCATTTTTTTAATAAAGGATCTAGAGACTCCCGCTAAGACAATTATTCTCACTTTTTACTCGTTTGAGTTACAGGTTTTTGTTATTTCGAGCGGGATTTTCCTTGGAAAAGCATCAAATTAGATTTTTCAAGTTGTACTCCAGAAATCTTATCCTGACTCCAAGTTGGTATTGATGGCTTTGTTCCTAGAAGAAAATTTCAGTTTAAACCTGATTCCTCATCTAGACTCTCAACAGCGTGTGAGGCTGCCGCTGCTCATCACAATGATTATTTTCATTTCACCATGCAAGATTCTTCCCCCAAGACATGCAAACCTGTACAGCCACTCGTAATCGTTACAAAAGGATACTCCAACGGGTTAAGAAAAATAACACAGAAAGGCAATGTAACTTATGGTTGTCCTCAAAGATTGGATTTCGACACTTTTAAAAATGAACTGCAATTAAATACTTCAAAAAAGCAAATCTTCTGTACCGTCAATCTTTAACGGAGCAGAAAACCTTATAACTTCTAAAACAGTCAATGTCTTAGCACAGTCATTCTACTCTTGCTGATGGAAGGCATAAGTTTCGTTACTCTCAATCACGTACTGGTTCAAATCTTCATTTAAGTCATATCACTTCAATCTCAGTCGCATCTATCATTGTCCGTCTTGACAAATCAAAGCCACTTGCCCTGATAGCATTTCAGCCAATGTACTACAAAACAACTGTCAAGAAGTCTCACATACCCTTGCTAAACTCCTGAAAAAGGGCTTGAAGAGTCAACTTTTCTTCTGCTTTAAAGTTGCATCTCTCCTGCTGGAGATAACCATCTTTCACTTTGGAATTAAAAAACCTCTAATTAAAATTATCCTAATAGTAAGTCTTTTACCAATTAAAGGCAACGACTCTGACTCTATTTGTAATGCCTTCCTTTTTCAAAATCTTTCAACATTTTTTGACAAAGGGTATGGCTTTCGTTCTTTTAGTCTACTGCTTCTTCCTGTTAACATTAAACGTTTGTACCATGTGTACCTTACCGTACGACATACAAAGGGTACTCTGGCGAAAATAAAATTTTAACATCATACCTGAACGATTTCTTGCTTCTATTAGCTTGGTCATTTCGTCTACTTCTCTGCGATAGTCGTGCCCATCAAAAACAGCATTTAAATTACTCAGAGATTTTGACAAAACTTTCTCTTTGCTAAATTTCAAATTCCTTTGAAAGTACTCCAATGTATTATTGCCTGGGTTCATTTTCCCCATATCATCAACTGCTGACTTATCATCATTATCATCTGGATCATTTGAAAGGATTTCATTGACATCACTGGTATCGTCGTTGTCCAAAAGTGCAAGCCACCACTCATCTTTCATTTGAAGTCCAAGCTTACATATTGGGTATTCACGGACACGTTTAGCCCTGTTTTCTATGGTTTTCATGCTAGTGCTATGTACTAATCTATAAAGTTTCATTACTTCTTCTCCAGTCCTATGAAAGAAGCATTTCTCGTATGACAACCTTACTTTATTTACAAATAGATGCTCATTGTTTTCAAAATACTCGGTAAGATGATCCGAGATTTTCCACAAATGAAGGAGAATATCGATCCTCATATCTTCAAGAACTACTTTATCAACCTTGACGTCTTTTTCTCCGACAACGTAATAATCCATATATCTATCATCTAGCTCGGGGGTTTTTCGAATTAAGCCCTCAACAGTAGTCCTGATCGCATGACACTTGTTCAATACCAAAGTTGTAAAGTTATTAAACTCCTGGCCAATCGGATGATCGGGATTAAGAACAATATTAGCAAGACGTTCACTAAGTGTTAGCCATTCTGTGTGGCTACCAGCATCCATGTTTACTAGGGAGTAAATTAAAGAAAGCATAAATTAAAGCATTGGGCCATTATTTCTCTACAATAAATAATAATCTGGGTGCTACAGTCTAGTTTCTCCGCGCAAGAGAACTGCAAAAGTTCTTGGATTACGGCTTGTGTCGTTATACATCACAGGAAATGTACATATTCCTAAATGGAATGTGTAAATACAGACTAAGAAAATCCCTAAAAATCCAAAATGCTGCCATTCCATTGTTACTCTTATCTATCTTAACGCCAATGATTCGATAATATTTGTACATATCTTAAGCCGTACGGAATATAATAAAAAATAATGTGTAAGATGACATAAGTACTATAAGCTGTACCATATTGAAGGTCAAGCAATAAATCAAATTTCAATCGGCGACACAGTCTGGGAGAAGTGTAAGTGAAGGTGCATACGATATCTACGATCCTTTGGTTTCTTTCGAATAAAATAGAAGCTAAAAATCGTGTTACTGCTTAACTGCAAAACAAAAATTAATTCGATTTAATGTATTTAATTCGACCCATGGTCCTAGTATAGGTAAAAAGCCAGATCAATATTTGAAGATAAATAATGGAAATGCAATTCATTGTAAACGTTTATGCGATTTTTCATTTCGTCTTACAGGAAATGCGTTGTACAAGGACGGGTATGGTCTCTCCCTATTTTTCGACATCCTTGTAACTGGTTAAAGTATGGGCTGAAATGAGTTCCTGAAAAACTTCCAGGGTAATACCTTTTACCTTGTTAAATATTCTCATTTTTCATAAAAACATTTAGGACAAAAGCAATGTCAATTACATCAGCTGATCTACAAACACAACGCATACAAAAGGCAAGCTAAGCATTTGCACACGTATTTACATACTGTACGTAATACGTAATCCAAAGTGCATCTTTTTCGTGTCTTACTGTCGTTCTACTTTATGTTAAACACACACACACATACAAACAAACATATATATAATATATATGTCTATATATATTTTATATATGTTTATATATGTCTATATATATGTCTATACATATGTCTATATATGTCTATATATGAATTCGAAAATATACCCAAATGAACTCCAACTAAAGTGTGAATTTAAAGGCAGTCATGCAACATTTCTATAACTTGATATTAACATTGAAGATGGCTCCTTCATCTACAAATTGAATGGGATAATTTCCCAGTAGAATAGGATAATTTCCCAGTAGAATGGGATAATTCCCCATTCTACATCGTGGGGATGCCTGATCTTTCTGGTAACATCCCAGAGCACATCTTTTATAGTACAATTTCTTCAGAGTTTCTCCGTATTGCACGTGCTTCTCTCCGGTATGAAGACTTCAATTTTAAATCAAAGCAGCTTTGTAAAATAATGCTAAATCAAGTTGCTTGTGAAAAGAAAATTCTTAAAATTTTCAACCAACTCTTCAATAGACATTCAGATACTTTTTCTTCTTACCATACAGCATCGACAACCATACAAAGAAATCTCATCAAACAGCTACAATATCGTTTTTCATGATATTCTCTCCATCATTCTCCCTCTGGAATTTTGCATTCAATATAGGTAAAGAACAGCAAAGTGAGTTGGAGTGGCGCCCTTCTCGGCAAGTAGGAACCGTGGAAGATTCACTTTATTCACAGTAGATTCACAATATTGAGTTTTGTCTGCCTTCAATTTTCTTGAATACTTTTCTACTTTTTATTAAATTTGTCTTTCTGATCTGTACTCCTCTCTCTTTATCTCTACAACTACTAACATCATTATTATTACTCTTATTCTATGATCGGATCCGTTGCACTTCCGTATAAATATATTAAACATCATCAAGCTTCAAAAACTTCCTGATGTTGGCATTTGGCCAATGCTGCTGGGAAGCTACATATTCTCTGTCATTTTGATATTTATTTACCATCCCAAAGTCATATGTATCCTTTTGATTTCTTTTCGTTTCATGCCAAAAAATTAGGTTGCTCTCTGACTTGAATCTTAATCTCTGTTGCAGCATTGCAACATACTCTTGGTAATAAAAGAAAGTCTTTTACTAATACTATGTGTCTGTTTTGCTTGTCTGCGTATTTGTTTTAAAACAAAATAGTTATCTGCTAGCATTATACATTTCCGCTGAGCTATATTCAAAGCTATGTCTCAGTTATGTAGAACATCACAACTGAGAGGAATATATGACTCTAATACTACATATATGGTGGTGACAGACGTCATTTAGATATTTATATCTTTTTGTTCTTAATCTAAATTTCACATTAAACTGCGACCAAACACCTTTTACAGCTACTATTCATGTTTACAAGGCAAATCCATAATTAGCGTACAATTAAATGATCCAAAACCTTGCGTCGCCAATCTTTTGTTTGTTTTTTTTTCCTCTCTTGGTTTCTGTGTATGTGTGTGCGTTCGTTCATTTGTTTAACGATGCGAAAAACAGTTTTGTTAAAGTAACTCGTGCACATTCAGAAATTGCAATTGTAACCTTCATTAAAAACTGAATGGAAACGAAGCCTATTCAGAGGTCTTGACGATGCAGGAGTCTGCCTGATACTTTGTTTGCCAGAGCATCGTAGAAAGTAAAAGAAATAAAATATCTTGCCTACTAAGGAACCATATGGGTAACCAGTACTCAAAAAAACCTAGCTTGACCTTATCCTCTTCTTCAAAAATAACAAATAACAACAGGTGGTATTAGGTTTCATCAATGTCTACATCCGAAGGCTGCTTTACAAAATACTCTAGGCATGTCAAAAAGCCGCAAAACATCTTTCCACGTCATACCTTCAAACCCAAAAATGGGAAACCAAAAAGCATCGCTGCTGGAGCCCAATAACAAGAATTATCAAGTTTTAACTTATTTGATTGTTAAAACTTCAATATTATCCGACTTTGCATTGGTGACTGCTATATAAGAAAAAACACAACGAAGAATTGGGCATCCAGAAACTAGATGGTCCATTGCTTTATTATGTTGGTTACAGATTCGACATGATGGATTCGCACCACTTTTGAGTACATTTGCCTGACAGATGCGGGTTGGAAGACATTAGCCTTGTGCTACAATGACAAATCCTTCGGTTTTAATTTGAGACTTGAAGAAGCTAACCAAACATGAAAATATATTTTCATCGTTATCATTAGCTCTAGAGAGATATTTACCATGTTAAGGCTTTGTTCCCCCATTGTTCAGTTAGACGTATAAAGCCATTAGACTTTGCAAGATTCTTTACCTTTTTTGCTTTTAAAGTTGGATTTTCCTCTATGAATTTAGTTGGGAAACTATCATTGGTAGAAATACTCAAGCTTTTCTCAAATTTAGAAGCATCTTTTGGTACAGAATATAGTTTTTTCTTTTTCTCGTGTTTGAGTACTAACTTAAGCATCCAATCTTTGGTGTTTTTAAGATATATGTTGAGTCCAATAGTTTTTGTAATGAGTGAAATTTGAAGTTGTACCATACCCCTCCCTCGTTCTTTTCTTTTTTGACTCCTTTTTATCAAAGCGTCTGATTCCAGCTGCTTTTGCATGAATAATTTGTCTTTCGGTATATTTGATCAATCTTGTATTACTTTCAGTGAAATGTGCAACGCTTTGAAGATAGTCAACAAACACGAGCGCTTTGTTTCAACCAAATTTTCGAATATAATCATTCGCACCACATACTACATATTCTGTCGTAGAAACCAACCATGGACAAACACTGAATTATTGTCGTTTTATTAATTTTGTTGGTAATATATTAAATTTTGTTAAACGGGCAAGCCAATCCAATCTACCTTGATTAGTAAGGTTTGTAATTGTATGTGTTCGGATGAAAAAATAAAAAGTTTCCATTATCATTATTATTATTATCATTATTATTATTATTTTATGTTTTGAATTTGCTTTGTTTAAATACGATCTGTGCCAAGTCCCACCCTGGGACCTCAAGCAACAGAAAGAATAACTAGGCTACACTCTACATAGAAAGAATGTTATGCAAGATGTGTGATGTACCCATAAGTGCGATCTTCTGTATTTCAGAAAGAGATATATTTCCAGGGATTTGGTCAATGTAATACTGTGTATTTTTTTATACCATTCCAAGAGCTCCAACAACAATAGGA
>RDPX01000059.1:2226476-2248940 GCA_003991215.1 Morbakka virulenta | reverse complement strand
GGTATCTACATCAGCATTATTGACCCGAGCTGCGAACTGTCCATGGAGAGGCTTTTCTTGCCACCGTGATTCGAGATGTTTTAACCCTAAATTTTTAGCTTTTTTCTTTGCTTCACTGGCAATCTTTGTCGGTGTTGTAAGACTGTCGCTTTCAATTTCAAGATTTAGTTCCCGAGAAAATTTGTGGGATTCTTTGACAACAGAGTGGAGTTTTTTAGAGTTTTCATGCACATTTACCAATTGGAGCTTCCAATCATCAGCATTGTCCATGTACTGACAAAGCCCTATAGTGGAAGTTTTATATGAGAGCTCTAACTGTATCAATCCTCTACCTTCTTTTACCCTAGGAACATATAACCGGTCTATGTCCGATTTTGGGTGGTGCATCCTGTAACAAGTAAACTGTTTTCTAATTTTGGCATCTAGTCTTTGGAGGTCACCAAGGTTCCAATTGATGATGTTAAAACTATATGTTACTACTGGTATCGCTAGAGTGTTGATTGCTGTTATTCTATTTTTTGAGTTCAATTCTGTTTTCAAGATCGACCGAACTCTGCGTATACATTCTTTTCTGATTTTCTCTTTCATTTGTGAGTGTTGTATTCCATCTCCTTCGTTGACTCCAAGGTATTTGTACGTCCCCTCTTGGTCGAGTTCCATGATAACTGTGTCGTCATCGAGTTCAATGTTGTTGGTGTTAACTAACTTTCCGCGCTTAAATGTGGCTTTTGCACATTTGTATAACCCAAATTCCATTCCTGTCATCACTAAATGTTTTTACTGTTTTCAATAGTCCTTCAAGTTCTCCATCATTACAAGCATAAAGTTTCAGATTATCCATGTAAAAGAGATGATTTATTTTACTTTCATCGATTTTGTATCCATAAGCGGTTTCGTTCAATAATCGAGATAAAGGTATCAGAGCCATACAAAAAAGCAGGGGAGATAGAGAGTCACCCAGAAAAATTCCACTTTTGATTCGCATACCAAGGGAAGATAAGACACCATTAGAGTGAGAAAGGAAAAGATTGGTCTCCCATAGTTTCATAGATGTCTTAAGAAAATTAATAAGGGTAGGGGATACTTTAAACAGTTCAAGACAACGCAATATCCACCAGTGAGGTACACTGTCAAAAGCTTTCTTAAAATCGATCCATGCAGTACTCAAGTTTCGATGTTTTGATTTCGCATTTTCCAATATCATTTTATTTATAGGAAGATGGTCTTTGCAGCCATAGGAAACTTTCTTGCAGCCCTTTCGCTCTATCGGAAAGATTTTATTTTCCTCCATGTGTGTATATGTTCTTTCAGATAATATAGATGTCAACAACTTATAGGAGGTCGACAAGCAAGTAATGGGACGGTAGTTTTTTGGGTTTGCAGTGTCATTACTTTTTGCAAGTAAATAGGTAGTGCCTTGATAGAACCATTTAGGTGTTGAATTTGTTTCCGTCATCAATCTATTAAAATTTGAAGCCAGCTTAGAATGAGAAGAGTTTAAAGTGTTTAACCAGAAATTCGGAACTTGGTCAATTCCAGGAGATTTCCATTTATGCGACTTTTTTAGCGCTTTGGTAATCTCATCGACGCTTATATCATCCCATTGTTGTTCAGAGATGTCAGTAGAATTACTTTCCAGGTCTCTTATCCATTCAGCATTTTCATTGTGTCCTTTCTCCTTACCCCAGATGGTATTCCAAAATTCGGTGATCCGTTCCTCCGATGGTATTTCCTCTACAAGAACAGGCGTTTTTCCAATTTCTCGATAGAACTTTTTCGCATCTGTTTCAAAAATCTTGTTTTGTCTATAAAAATTGTTTCTTTTAGTGAAACGACGTAGTCTTTGGGCTTTAACTTGTAATTTTTGTTTGAGCTTCTCTTTAATAGGGGGTATCTGTTCTTTATTTCTTAAGTGATATTTTCTAATAACTTTCCTAGCTTTTCCAGATTTTAATTCTTTATCTTTCTGTAATTCATCAAGTAAAGAGATTTCCTTTCTAAAGTTTTCAATTTCCTTTTCTATCTTTACTTGCCATTTAGGTTTAAAGGGTTTTGGTTTATTGTTATTTCTTTTACGTTTACCTTTCACGCCACATTTGTTTTGAAGGACTTTAGATGTTGCGTACATTAATTGATTTAGTTCCGTTAATTCAGGGTTTATTTCTTCGCAAAGTTGACTCAGGGCTTCATTTCCCAAGGCTAACAAAATTTTGAATTTCTGGGTCTGTCTAATTTTCATCAATGGTTCCCTATCAGTAATTTCAGTGTGCTTAACAATAGATAACTCCTCTATGATTTCTGCTTTCAATAAAACAACCTTTTCTTGATTGGTATCATTTTTCTGACGACCAGCCTCGTCATTACCATTCTTTACTTCCCCATCATTTTGGAGTTCATTTTCTTGTGGCCTTACAATATCTCGATTTTCAATCAATCCTCCATTATCTTCAACAATAATATTATCCGTGATCACTCTTTCCTCGACATCATCATCAACAATTTCTCCCCTTGCGTCATATCTAGCCTGTTCTCTAATTTGTGCTAATTCAATATCAGTTAGTTTTTTATTACGAATAATGTATCTTCTTTGGTTCGCCAGTTTATTTGCGTCTAGATTATCAAATTTGTCACTCTCGCTGTTGCGCGTACACCATTTTAGGAAAGTATCTTCGGTGTTGTTATTTTCAGGATTCTCTAAAGCATAGTAAAAACAATATAAAACTTCCTTGTTCTCTTCTCTTGTCCATTTCTTTCTTTTTTCTTTCTGATTTTTCTTAGGTGGTGAGCCCAAGGGGCCAGAATTGGGAGCATTCCCGGTCTGGTGACCACATGGGTTGTGATTTTGAGAAGAGTTAGACCTAGTAGCAGATTTTTCGAAATCCTCAGCCTGGTCACTCACTGAGGCACGCGCCCCTTGTTTATCCGCGCGACGGGCGATGCGGCATGATTTATTTTTCCTTCTGCTATTCATTTGAAAAGAGGAGCTGGATATTCCGCGCCAGTCGCAACCTGGTATTTATAATCCACGCGGATAAAGGGACAGACTTAACTCCGCCGGACGTCAACCCGGTATTTCAAGGTCTCAGAGTAGGCTAACAGGTGCTACACCTTGCCCAAGGGTGACCTGGAGGTAGTTGTGGCAAAGGGTAACCTCATTCGCCCACGTCGAAACTCCACAACCGGATGCATTTTAACGTCATACCCAGGACGATTATTATTATTATTATTATTATTATTATTATTATTGTGGGTATTCCATTTCACGGCAAAGCCGGTTTTGAGGCTGGGACCTGGTCTTTTCCAAAGACCTGAGGTATCCAGACCTTCACTTCCGTCTCTTTTCTACTCCTTTCTCTCCAGTTCCTTTCGCAGGATGTGTGCTATTCCTAACAGAGCTGACTTTTGAATAGTTTCAAAAGATAAATCGACTCCGTGCATGACAAGAAAGGATGTCAGTCGCTCTGTAATTGTCCCCAGTGCACCGATGATGATCGGCACAACAGATGTCCTCACTTTCCACAGCCTAGAGATCTCTCCGGACAGCTTTTGGTACTTCTCTATCTTTTCATCTTCCTTTGCCAGCGTTCTTACATCTCCGGGGATGGCAATGTTAATAATGATGCACTCATTGAGTTTCTTCCTTACTACAATGATGTCAGGTTTTCTCGCTTCTATTTGCTTATCGACGTAGACATTAAAGTCCCACAAAACCTTCACTTCTTCGTTGTCAACAACCTTTTCTGCTCTGTGGTTGTACCACGCCTTAATGTGAGGCAGTCCGTGCAGCTTACAGAGGCTACAATGCACTGCGCCTGCAACTTTGTCATGCCTTGCCTTGTATTCAGTTTGGGCCAGTTTGCTACATTCGCTGATGATATGCAAAACAGTCTCATCCCTGGACTTGCACATTCTACTCGATTTTCGCTTTTCTATAGTTGGTATTCAATGCTTGGTGCTGGGCTGCAACGAGTAAGGTCAAGCGCGCTTTACTGTCTTTCATCACGGCGTTGTCGATAATCAGTTGTTCCTTTGTTCCTCTTCCTCCTCTAGTGCATCCCTTCTGCTCCCATGGTAAAAGGTCCTGTTCAGTCAGATGCTCATATATCTTGCCACTAATCATTGATGTCAACAGTTTCCACTTCATGGGCAAGCATGTTATTGGGCGGAAATTGGATGGTATATTGCCTTTCACTGGATCCTTGGGGATGAGTACAGTCCTGCCCTTTGTCATCCAAGATGGTACATTAGATCTCCTCACTATTTTACACAGCCGTTCTGCAATCCGCGCATGAAGAGATGTGAGTCTCTTGATCCAAAAGCCCTGAACGCCATCGGGTCCAGGGGCGTTCCATGGTGACATGTTCTTGCACGCTTTCTGAACCATCTCTATAGTTATTTCAACTTCTCCCTGGGTTTCTAACCCGGTATTCTCTTCCTTTAACTCCTTTAGCCAGCTTGCGTCCTGTTGATGATTCAATGAATTTCCCCAGATGTTAGTCCAAAAGAGTAGTTTATTTGACATTGCTCTTTTTACGTTGGGCACTTTTATGTTTTCTGTTTCATTTCTTCTGTACGTGTTCTTAACCCTCTCAACAATGGTTTCTTGTTCTTCAGACAATTCATCAGGCAACTCATTAATCATCACGATTACTTCTCTGTCATCTACAGCTTCTATTTCTATGGGTTCTTGACTATGCTCAATCAGAGCTTCGTCCATTCCACTCTCTCTATTCCTCTGTAGATGGTTCTGTCACTCTTCTCCTGATCTCTTCAATCTCCAGCTCAGAGAGTAAACCATTCCTTTTGATCACCCGGGCCTGATCCGATAATCTCTGACTGTCAACAACACTCCCCCCACCCTGTTCTCTCCATATTCAAAGCATTCTCTTCATGTGTCCCATCGTCTGGTCGCTCGTCGGCAGAAAGCAGAACTCCATTACTTGGATGTTGTCGTCTCGACTCCATTTCGCTCTTCCTCGTCTGGTACGTGTTGGTAGCTCCGTATCCAAACCAGTAGTTTGATGACGACCTGCTCCTGCCTGGTTCTCGACAGGTGGCCTGCCAAGCGCGACAGGGTTGGCTTGGCCTTCCCTCCCGTTTACGCTGTTAGTTTCGTTTCTGTTTGTCGTGTTCATCATGAAGAGTAGGGGTTGTTTTTCTGTCAGGCTTTGCTCCTTTAGCCTTTGGCTCTCACAAAAGCCTCCCTGCAAGGCAGCAGGTGTAGTTTTTAGTCAGGGTCCTTTCCCTTAGCCTTCTGCCGTCCGAGGCCTAGAAGGCAGCAGTAGGTATCGTAACCCTGATGAGGCTAAGTGGGTGCTGTGCCTTGCCCAAGGGCAGCCCATGACTATGCAAGGCAGGGGCGTCTATTCCCCTGAGGTCTCCATGGCCCACATACCCTATTATTATTAGGGTATGTAACATAGCACTATACCAACACCATATCTCACTATTGCTTCTGCCTGAATACTGAAGCAGAAACTTTAGTTTTAACATAAATTTCTCCCTCGGGACCTTGAAATACCAGGTGAGCGTCCGGAGGGGCTCAGCCTGTTTCATTTGGAGGTAGATTTTTTAACTTTGAAAATAGTGTATCGATACAAATATGGCTGTTAATGACATCTAATCGCCACCACTCTTTTATGTGGACAATGTGTACTAGACAGTGTCTACGGTCCGTCCATTAATTAATGCCCTCCATCACGTTAGGGCTCAAGTAAGATGGCATGCTGATGGTCTGCGTCTAGGTCTCGGTTTAGGACATATGTTTCTATTTTTAATCATCTATGACAATGTCAGTCAAATGAATGGCCCTCAGTATCCAGCAGTTCTTTNTCACAAAAGCCTCCCTGCAAGGCAGCAGGTGTAGTTTTTAGTCAGGGTCCTTTCCCTTAGCCTTCTGCCGTCCGAGGCCTAGAAGGCAGCAGTAGGTATCGTAACCCTGATGAGGCTAAGTGGGTGCTGTGCCTTGCCCAAGGGCAGCCCATGACTATGCAAGGCAGGGGCGTCTATTCCCCTGAGGTCTCCATGGCCCACATACCCTATTATTATTAGGGTATGTAACATAGCACTATACCAACACCATATCTCACTATTGCTTCTGCCTGAATACTGAAGCAGAAACTTTAGTTTTAACATAAATTTCTCCCTCGGGACCTTGAAATACCAGGTGAGCGTCCGGAGGGGCTCAGCCTGTTTCATTTGGAGGTAGATTTTTTAACTTTGAAAATAGTGTATCGATACAAATATGGCTGTTAATGACATCTAATCGCCACCACTCTTTTATGTGGACAATGTGTACTAGACAGTGTCTACGGTCCGTCCATTAATTAATGCCCTCCATCACGTTAGGGCTCAAGTAAGATGGCATGCTGATGGTCTGCGTCTAGGTCTCGGTTTAGGACATATGTTTCTATTTTTAATCATCTATGACAATGTCAGTCAAATGAATGGCGGTCGGGGATGCAAAGAATCTTCGGGCCCAGGACTGACTCCACATGCGAGAGTGCAGGCTCAAGTTTAGTACTGGCTCTATAATGCTCGGAAAACCTGCTACCTTCACAAAATATTCTCTCCTTTGCTTTCAGTAATGTCACAGATTTTCTTTTCAGCTTCTCTTTTGCTACAACTTTCCTGCATTCTGACTTTCCTCGTATTCGTGCTCTTTGTGCGGCAAATCTCAATGACAGTGTTAATAATAGGGATCTTCATGCTGACGGCTTTTTACCTGTGTTTTGAGTAGTCGTTACAGCTCATTTTCATGATCTTCAGCTCATTTTCATGGTACCTATGCTCGATAGGATTTTCCAGCCGTAAGATTACAAAAACATGAACCTGAGGATACGCCTTTCATGTGGTTTAAGTTGTCTCTTCTTCAGACCACTTGACAGTTATTGAGACAAAGTTGCAACCAAGTTTCAGGCTGCGAACAAAGTCAAAGTCCTCGAGTGGCTGGGAAATAGCCCTGACCTCAACCCAATTGAAAATTTGCGGGCGGTATTGAAGGATAAAGTGTCGGAACAACACCCGTCAAGTGCTCCGGAGTTGGCTAGAGTGATAAAAGAAGTCTGGCTTAAACAAATCTCGAAGACGTATTGCCAAAGTTTAATAGACAGTATCCCGGGGCGCGTGGAGGCTGCAATCAGAAACATGGAAGGGCAAACAAAATAATAAATTTTGGACCATTAAATATAATCATGGATAGCAAAATTGCATATAGTGACATATTTTCCGTGCTCTATGAAGATTTTATGAGAAATAAAAGTAACTGCCCCTATTTAAATGAGATGATAATGTCATTTTCGTTAAATTTTGAGGTTGGTCTTAAACCTTTGTTCATGACTGTACGTCCAAAGTACCCTTTAGGAAAAAAATAATTACTTATATGTCGTAAGCGAGTAAGGGAGGTGTTAGAATCTGCTTCTTTTCTTTTCCTTTCACTCTGCTTTAATATATTTCAAGGAATAGTATGGTAGGCTTACACTTCTAAAAGAATGACCCTCAGTTGATTGTTTTCCTTTTCAAAAGTTTATACTTCAAAACCATATTTTAAGAAAAGTATTAAGTAAGCCTGTTTCATGGAGACTTCCTTTTCAAAGGGCGTAAGCAAAACCAATTTTTCGGAAATATTAGGCTATATTCTGCGGCGAATAAGAAATGGCACTATTTTTTTTCAAAAGCCACTTTTAATGATTTTTTTTTGGTCTTAACGTCCTTTTCCTCAGTGAATGAGGCTCAGACGGTGCACTTGTGGGGGGACTTTATCTTCCTGATTCTCTTCCTGGTGCCAATCAGTGGCTTTTTTTTGTAAAGTTACAGTCTTTTGACATTTCGAACCCGAAACCTCTTGGTTACGGTTGAACTGCACTAACCATTCAGCCAGACTCTTCGAAAAACACTTTTTACAACGATCTCAAATACTTTGGGGAATAATAACCAATTAATTAAAAATCAAACCATTTTGTTTCTGTTTTTCATTTCAAACTGGAACATACCATCAGTACTCCTTTGGCCAAAAGTTGTTGTTTCGTCTCCCAACGTCGAACCTCCTTCACTGAGATCTTTATCAGCAACGCGTAGGCTCTCACGAACGCTTACAGCAAGAACCTGCAATGAGACAATTTAGGGCAAAAACATCAAAACGAGGTCTTTAGTTAAATGTAGTATAAATGTAGATATTTGGATGTGCTGACAGTTTGATCAAGTACGCTCTCTTACGTTATGTACATTGATTTAAATCTATTAAGGTAGGAAAATTTGAAAAAACGCATTTTTTGTGTGGTAATGACTTTTATGGTGAAGCAAAAACACTGAGCGCTTCGCTAAAGTAAATACTACAAATAAACAACTGATGAGTTTCCAAATGTTGAAAGCAATCTTGCCTATCAGTTGGCGGTTTGGATCCGGTAAAAATTTTGTGGAATGATGTCATTTGTGTTATGAATTTCTAGTTCGGGCATGCATATCCCCCTGTGCAAAAAGGATGACTTTGTATCATTGCGTCCCTGAACATTAGAACAGGGGGCCTTGGATGAAATAAATTTGTCAGTACGAAACAGCTCAGTATCAAACTTAAATTTGACGTACAGTCCCTTTGACTGGGTGCAGACATCGGGTGAAGATGCCGTAAACCCTTATCATGCTTTATTGAAGTTCTTTCCACCGGGTGAAACAGACATCAAAATGCCCCTCGAAATAATTCACTAACTGCCATATTGTTGGGCTGAAAAGCTATTTTTTTCTTGTCTGTCCAAATGGACTAAACCATCGAAGTGCTGATTTCAAGTTCACCTGACGACTGAACAAATTGATTACATTTTCCTGCCAAGTTTCCATAGATGATTGTAGAGAACAATTTTCTTAAGGCTTGGCGCGGGTGGATTACGAGAATAGACAGTATGCACAAAATTCAAATTTAGATAAGGTTTCACAAAAGTAACAAAATGCTACCGCTGAGACGTCATCCTAATATAAACAAAATTGAACAATAATATATGTCACCCAAAAACAGCTATATGGATTCACTTTGCAAAATCCTATGTGCGCTTAGCCAAATGGTAACCATGCACATGTATGGCAGGAGTACGGGGAACGGTAAGGCAGAGCAAAAAGCTTAAGTTGCACGGAAAGTAGAAGTATTTTTAGGCATTATGGGCAAAATCACGGTAAAAGTAAAGGAAACATTTAAGAAGAATGATACTGTAAAAGCATAATAGGAAATCGTGAGGAAACACGATTAATGTTCGTGTACGAAGAAATAGGAACAGAAAATGATTCATAAAGGAGGAGAGAAAAAGCTATACGTACACAAGAACGGTAAGAGAAAGGGCCATTGAAAAAAGGCCGGCTGAAGGTATATAGTACAGGTCAAAATACAGAAGAATGTAAAAAATGTATGGGGGTACAGTTATGCAAATATAGTTAAGATTTACGTAAAAGGTACAGATGAAGGGTCAAGAAAATGCAAGAGAAGGTCGGACAAAAATAACGAGAAAGCACAGGTATAAAGGAATTGAGTAAAAATATTGTGGGGTAACGTAGGAACTACTAAACTATGGTTAAAGGTTAAAGGACATACCTTCTTTTTCACCAAGTCGTTCGCCTTGTCCTTTTCTATCTGAATCTTCCTACGAAAATCTAAGTATAATTTCAACGCTGTTGAAAGTGCAGCTGCTTTGGGTAATATATGTTTTGTGATTGTTCTTATAGATTCTCGACCTTTCAGGTATACACGAAGTGTATTACTTATGATGTCGCGCTCCTGCCTCGCCAGAGTCAGTTCTTCGAAAAACCACTGATACTTCTCTTCGGTCTTACATTTCAGTTTTAACCCTTGCACTTTTACAGCTAACACATCCAGCTACAAGAGAAACAATAAAAATCCATTGAGAATGGTTGATGAAAAAAAACCACTGACAGATTTCAAACTAACTTAAATGAACGGAACCCGTTTTTTCCCGATTCTGTTCCAAGAGCACTTTCTTAACAATGTTATTGATAGGGTGTTCAATAAAAGCAAGTTCTCATTAAAGACGGCAACAGGCCATTTTTCATATTAAAGGCAGAATACTTTGCTAAATATTACTCAATTACTTAAGAATTGAAAATAGCTTTTGAAACTGTAACTGCCAACATGGTTACTATTAGATTTAACCAAGTTTTTTGTTGTTGTTGTTGGTTTTAACGTTATTTTCCCCAGCAGTTGAGACTCAGACGGTGCCTTTTACAGGAACCTTGGTTTGACAGTGAGGAATTTCTTGGCCGAATACTCTGTGCACCTTCACTAACCATTAAGCCACGATCCCTCCGAATGACCAATCAATGCGCTCCAAAACAATGCAGTACTAGCAAAATTTATGAATCGGAAGTTACTTTTACCTTTAAAAGTACCAAGCTATACCACTGTCCACATTACCCACACTAGCCTTAAAGAGCTAATACTGATCTTTTGATTGTATGTCTTTTCACACTTGCTCCAAGCCCTGTTTCAGCCTATTTCAGGCTACAAAGCTAATCCAATACTTCATAAAGGGCATCTTTTTAAAGACTTCGATCCAATATTTATAGAGATCTTTACATTTGGAATATCATTACAATTTAGCATAAAAAGGTACTCAGTTGGTAAAATAGCTGCCGGGAAAAATGTTGCTTCCAACACACGAACAATATCAATGATAAAATTGTTGATATTCTGCGCACATTGTAGGAAAAGATATGTATAGTTCCAGTCAAATCAGTGGTTTTCTAGTCTATATCTAAAGAAGAGATTATAAGCACAATTAAATAAAGGTTACTCTCCTCGTTGGTAAATCGTCAATACACAAAATTACAATAATTTCAAATGCATTAATTATTTTTACAGTATTCATACACAGAGTGTGTAAAGTAACTTGGGTTCAGGTGCAATGGATTTCAAATGCATAGACCTGTTACTGGGTAAAACAAACTGTATGGATCTGTGTGTGTGTGTGTTGTGCTTTACATCATTTATTGTGATTCTGCACTTCTCACAGAATAATGTGAGAATAAATACTAAAAAGGCAGGGCAAATTTCCCGCCATGTGGATTCGTCACTTCCATGGATATCTTGCAGCAACTTTGTCGAAAAAAAACCAAACAAGAAATGGCTTTCCTTGAATATGTTTGTCCTAGCACTATGACACATTAAACACTGTGACAAATGCTAAAAATAAAAAGGAATGGTTTCTTCAGTGGAACGTACCCGCACTGAGTTATCTCAGTGTGTATCGCGTCGTGCATGTAGAAAGGGTTAACCATATAATTGTTTTGAATGGTGTGGCTAAAATTTTGCTTGCCAGACAACTTCCGTGCTTGTTAAAGGTTTGTGGTATTTCAATTTTGACCAATGATGGAACTTGGTAAATGCCAATTATCAGGGAATGAGGGTGACTGTAAAAACAAGCGTAAATTGCATGTTACTGCATGGAAACCGCGACTTAGTAGCACACAGACATACATACACACACATACATNAATATGTTTGTCCTAGCACTATGACACATTAAACACTGTGACAAATGCTAAAAATAAAAAGGAATGGTTTCTTCAGTGGAACGTACCCGCACTGAGTTATCTCAGTGTGTATCGCGTCGTGCATGTAGAAAGGGTTAACCATATAATTGTTTTGAATGGTGTGGCTAAAATTTTGCTTGCCAGACAACTTCCGTGCTTGTTAAAGGTTTGTGGTATTTCAATTGTGACCAATGATGGAACTTGGTAAATGCCAATTATCAAGGAATGAGGGTGACTGTAAAAACAAGCGTAAATTGCATGTTACTGCATGGAAACCGCGACTTAGTAGCACACAGACATACATACACACACATACATACACACACATACACACACACACTAGTTATTTTAATACTTTAAATACATAATAGAAACAAAAGTATATTTAGTTTGCATAGTTTTTCAATACTGCCCTTTTGTGAATAACTTGCACCAACAAGGGTGCAAACACACTGCGAGTATTTACCACTTGAAGAAATACACACACGTCGATACACAGACATCGACATTTCATACAGTCAAAAGCAGCTATAAATATATAGGGACCTATTTGGTTCAGAGCCTATTCATTCCTTTTTAACCTTAATATGCTATCATTAGGCACCTGACAACACAGAAAAACACCTACAAAGATTCACAGAGAAAAGACACAAAGAAACAAAGGCAAGTAAACATTTGTATTTAGTAAGCTGCTATTGGAGAAAGAGAAAATAAACCCCACTATTTCTAGCAAGTGTTTTACTGTCGTAATCGATATCTTTCGATAATTATTTATGTTCTTTTTTACTTGGAATCCAAATCCCCTACATTTAAATACATCCAATTTTTTAAATTAATTTATTTATTCATTTATTTATTTATCTTTAATTTTATTTATTTTTTTTATTTTTTTTTTTATTTTATTTTTTTTTATTTATACATTTATTTATTACTTATTAACTTATTTTTTATTTATTCATTTTATTTTTTCTATTTATTTATATATTTATTTATTTATTTATATATTTTTGCAGCTTAGTAAAAGTGTCGAGCGATTCACTTTCTGCTGGTGGATTCGAAATTCCATGTGTTGCATTCAAGGTTATTCCATTCTAAACACAAAAAAATCCAATACCAGGAGAAAATGATACGTCCAGGCGACGAAAAAAACTAGCAATCTATGCATAAAAGCTGACGTATCCAAAATTCCGAGAAAAATGCCATGCGTTTGTATCTGTAGGTATGGTTGCAAAGATAGGATGAGAATAAAAAAACTTCAGAAAGAAAGAATGATGCAAACACTTAAAGATAAAATGAGAAAGAAAGAGAGAAAGAAATGGAAAATGAAAACGAGGAGGGAGATAAAAGGAAGGGAACAGGCTACAAACAGTTGGCTAAAAAAGCTTCTTCAATAGGGCATTTTGTGAACTTTTAAACTTTTTACTGAAAAACTATGCAACGCTCTACAGTTTCATGGGAACTTTTCCTTTACAAACTAAAGGGAACAACTTAGTCGCTTTTAAAAGTATAAATCAAATAATTAATAAGAGAACAATCCAGAATGAAATCTTTTTCCAAAAAATGATATAATATAGGCGTTGCTCTTATGCATTCGTACTGTTTACTGGTTAAAATTATTTTCTTTCTTCTGGGTTCTGTCAGATAATAATCTCTACAGTTTTCAATTGCAATTTTTTTTTAATTACCTGCTCTCGTACTTGGGGCAACATCTTTTCGACGTCTCTTTCAATAATCTCCACAACTTCTTGGTCTAATTCACTATTCTCAAAACAGCCATCAAGCACTGGAAGAATGTTAAGTTCCAGCACAGTTCTTTGCTTGTTTCTATAGTGCTCTGACAGACGCGTGTGTACAAGAGCATCTTTTTCTAAATGTTTTATTGCCGTGACCTGTGTTTGGTATGCAGCGGTAATCTGTTTACGATCTGATGGATAGAGTGTGATTCTGCTTAAAACATAGCAGTGCAACATTCTAAACACTGTCTGTTCATACTCCCGTACAAGATCTGACTTTTGCTCCTACGAGAAAACAAGAAATATTTAATTCAACTACCAAAACCAATAAGACGGAAATTCAAAGGTTTAAAACCTTCAATTTTCGTCTTGGTTAGCAACACGAATGGGTCATTCCATGCCAAAAGGATCAAGTATTTCCATTATGTTACAACGAAGCCTCATTCTTGAAAGTCTGGCAATGTTAATACATATAAGATACTAGTATCCTAAAAATTTCAGCATAATATCTTACGCTATTCAAAAAATTGGTTCTTAAAAGCTCCCAACTTCCGCTCTGATGTGCAATTCATGGTGGTAAAATCAACTTTCTACAAACTTAAAGATCATAAATATTTTTGAAATTTTTAGTGGCAACTTCAAAATAAATACCCTAAAACATTTTGAAAGTGCACCAGAAAAAAAAGTTACAAAAAAAATTATTCCTTAATATGTCGACCATAGTGGCAGCCTTAAAATGCTAAAAAATAAAAAATGAAATAAAATAACGAAGCAAATTTAAGTAACGAAGGTCGAGAAACTACTTGTCTTGTAAGCCATCATTCACCCCCTTCCCTAAGAAACAAACCACCATTTAGAAATGCACCTACTGTTTTTTCAACACTAGATCAACCAAAAAGGAAGTGAGGCATTCAACATACAGTTATCTTTAAATTCATTATGTCCGTTATTTGCATCTAATCAATATGAGAAAATTATACCAATAAAGAAAAACAAATTGAACATTGAAATAAAAATATATGTCAACATTCCCTAACGCGTCTATCCATTGCCATAGATAGGAAAGTTAACTAGGACTGTCAGATCCACAAATTTTCCAACAAACGGGTAAGTACTTATTGCTCCTTAATATTTTAGCCACATTCTGGAAATGAATAGTTCTCATAACATTAGAATGTTTGTATTAATGAAAAATCAGAGAAAATGAATTGAAATTTCAAAGATAATCTAATAATGTTAACAACCACATTAAAAGGGCAAAAAAGGCTTTTTCAAAAAAGGATAAAAGGGTCCTCAACAGGCATCGTTTGATTGCTACAGCTCGCATAAAGACAACTCTTCTTCCCTCCTTGCCTCTTCCAAGTATGACATTGCATCTATCAGATATTTATTCACCGCCGAACTTTGGAAAATTGTCTCAAATAGTCTTAAAATTTAGTATTGCTCTGCAGTAGCTCTCATAGCATCTACCTGCAGCACATTACAAGTTCAGTGACATTATCTCGGATAAAACATGTGCCACTGTAACCCAACAGATGTCTCTCTTCTTCTTCATCATAATTCGAGCTAACTCGAAATGTGTTGACTGGTTCTCTCCATGAGTCTCTATCCTCCATGCAGTTCTTGATGTCTTCTAGGTCCATGTTTGTGTCACGTTTGAGCTGGTCGATGTATGTCATTCCAGGTCTTCTTTTTTTTCTTTTGCCATGATTCGGTTGCCATAACAATACTGATGGAGATTTTCTGTTTCTCTTCTACAGTCATGTAAAAGTATGAGAGGAGACGAATCGTTTTCATAAACTTGACCTGGAACCGATTGTTTTCTTCATACTTCTCGAAAATGTTTCCTAGAAATCAGCTATCGTCATAAACGGAGGAAACATATGTTCCTAGGGCAAAGGCAGGTAGCTCAGGTAAAACATTCATTGACAACATATACAAACTTAAAATGCCTAAAGAACCATGGGACGAAATGTGCTTATTTCTTGTTCTGGGAATTGCTGAGGAGTTTGTATATTGTACCTCAAATTGAAAAAGGAGCAGTGGAGTTTAATGGCAGCTTCTGGCATGGAAAAGGAGTTACTGAAATGCATAAAATGGAAAATGAAACAAAGTACTGTGCTAGAATGATGGATCAACAAATCTTCAAAAATTGTTAAAGGCATTTAACTATCAGTTTTACCCAATTTTCTTCTCATTGTCCAAAAAACATTAAAATATGACCAAGAAAAATTAGTGTGGTTGTCATTTTAATGCTGCTTTAGCACTCCCTCGTCCAAAAAGTGTATCTTAAAATACTGAAATAAAACACCGTACTTTATCAAGGAAGCCAAAAAAGACGATCCACAACTTGCGGTATGAAAAACCAGCCAAGCACTGACGATGTACTAAAGATTATCAACATCTTATCAAGTCTGTGATGTTACACTACGCTGTTTTCGGGAAAACTGACTCAAGTATGAATGTCAAAAGCAGTGCTTTTATAGTTATTCAATAAATATATCCTAAAATATGACATACTATTATTTTCACAAAACACCAATAACTGAGTAACAGTAAATTTCTTCAGAAAAAATAGAAGATGGCTTGTGCAACAGAAATCTATCCATGCTGCATGGGTACAGCCTTGAATAGCAATTAAAAAAACCTATTTAGGGGGCACTCAGAATTTTGTCTAAATTTTGCGAAAAGGATCAAGAGCTATTGATTTTGAGAAGTGGAAAGAATCCCTTCAAACCCATTTATTTCCATCGTGCCAAGATTTTACTGACTAGATTCGCGAATGTAAATGGACAAACTCTGCTGTAATTCCTTTAAGCAACATCAAAGTAACGTGAAAGTAAGAATTTTAATCCGTTTTTTATTGTGGTTGATTTTGCATCATCATACTAATTTTACTTTTTTCTACAGAAAAATGAAGGATAAAATTGTCCACTCGAAATCATTTTTTCTTTGTAGTAGAATCTCCAAGGGTAATTAGTGTTGCAGATGAAAATCAATCTTTTTCAAATAAATCATAACTTCACAGTCACAAGCCACGCAGCCTCCCCATAACGGTTCCCGGACTTAATGCTTAACGGAAATTATCCCGACGGGACCTGATGCAGGGTAGATATTTTGCCGAACAAGCATGCTACCGATCGCCAGTTCGCTTTAGAGAAGGAATTAAAAAGATTCTACCCCAAATTCCCGGATTTTTGACACTGTGTCTTTTGCTAAAACTTTGTCAAAAATCACAACTAAAATTAATCAACTTGCCTTGACCAAATAACACCCTTTGTAAAGCTCTGTAAATCTGGTCTTGTGGTATCACTCTTGTCTCAGATGTCTTAGCGTGCATTTTTCTAAATTGCTTAGTAAAATAGTAACTGAAGTGTGCATTACAAGTTTCTGGTGGTTACTTTAAGTTTCCAGTATGGAATATATTCCATTTGCAAGGGGGGGGGGGTCGTAAGATCCTTCTCAACGACTTTGTGTTATGTTGCAAACAAAACCGTTGCAAATACGACGTATTGGAGGTGTGATAGAAACTGTGCTCCAGCAAGATGACAACCGTAGTGTATTGCATTATAGAATGTCATGAGATTCCCATACAACTGATTCATCATGGGTAGCTTCTGCAAATGCAGTAGCTGCTATTCAAGAAAGTGCTTTGAACTCAGACGAAGCCACAAGCCACGTCATACAGGCCTGTACTCAAAATTTTCCTTGAAAGCTGCTGAGACAAGAGGGAAATTCTGGCATGGATAGTTCAGTCGGCATTCTCAGCGCAAATATCCCAGTTGCAGTACCTTTTTCTTTTTTATATGCACTTTTTGTGCTTGATTCTCTGCTTTTGATCCTCCTTCTTCCTATTGCCAACAATTCTACTCCAAATACTTTTTTTCCCCAGTAGGTTCATGAGGCCTTTCTTCTCTACTATGGTTCTTTGACATATTTCTCCCATCTTTGCGCACATATTTCTTACTTAGCAGTATGCATCTTTTTTTTATTTACAATGATGTTTCGTTTNCTTGTAGTTTCTTAACTGAATCAGCAAGTAAGAGTTCTGTATCATTGTCGAACCTAGTATTGGAAATATTATACCTGCCGATTGGTATGTCTTCAAAGGCTGCCATAACACAACACAACTTTATGTAATTCCTCTTCTCAAAACATTCAGGCTTTTCTTTATGTAATCTTATTGCTACTTTTAGGTACAAGTAAAAGCTTGCAATCAATCTGATATATTTTCCATCTGTTCACAGCTCTCGGAGTATCTACATTAGCTTCAAGCTTTAGTCCGTCGAAACTCCAAGAAGCACTCATAAACAGCCTTCGGCGTCCCTCTTTCAGTCGGCATTCTCAGCGCAAATATCCCAGTTGCAGTACCTTTTTCTTTTTTATATGCACTTTTTGTGCTTGATTCTCTGCTTTTGATCCTCCTTCTTCCTATTGCCAACAATTCTACTCCAAATACTTTTTTTCCCCAGTAGGTTCATGAGGCCTTTCTTCTCTTCTATGGTTCTTTGACATATTTCTCCCATCTTTGCGCACATATTTCTTACTTAGCAGTATGCATCTTTTTTTTATTTACAATGATGTTTCGTTTCACTACTTCATTTTTTATTGCTAATTCTTGGAGTTTCTCTTGCATTCTCCGTGGTTTTGCTTTTTCCAGGTATTCGACTCCTTTACACTTTACTCTATCCACTATTCGTTTCTCGCTTTGCACATTTTTTATATTCTATCCAACTATTTTTCCTTTTCTGTATTATGCTTCGCTTGTCTTCTAGCTTTCATTCGATCTAATATACCTTGTTTCAAAAACTCTTGAATTGATTTTCTGGCTTTTACATTCACTCTGTCATTGTACTTACTACAGCTTTGCTGCAGTTCATCGCACTATTGCCTCACAGTAGGGCTTTTATCGGCACTAACACTGACATCAAACGTGTTCCTTACTTATATCTGGTATTGTACTCGCATCCTGTTTTCTTGAAGGTCTTTCCATTCTCTGCGCTTAATAGGTTTCTTCAACAGAGTTTTACTTTCATCGTTGCAACAAAGGGAACATGATCCCTGTTTACCCCACAGTCTCCACTAAGGTATGCCTTGACTCCCGTCACTGCATTTCTAAATCTGAAATTATGATGCAGTCATTCTGGTTCCTGTATCTTTTTACGGGAATTTTCCAAGTTTACAACCGCCCTCCATGGTGCCGGAACCTAAAGTAAAAAATCATTTAATTCTGTGAGCCAAAAGATCCAACCACAATCCCCTGGCACCCTCTTCTCCTTTAGTATTTATATCCACTGCTTCTTAGCCTCCTAATCTATTGCATCAAATTGTTCTACTTCTTCATCAGAGTAGTCCCCTGTAGGTACGTATAGCTTAATGCTGTTCAGGTCAATTGGCTTGGCTTCAATTTTCACCAGTTAATACGATATTGCACAGTAACCAATCAAGCTTCTTGCTACAGCAGATGTTGGCGCTCTCCTACCGACTAAACGAACTCGAAGTCATATACACGAATGACACCCACACCAAACCATCAGACTTCCCTTACTCTTACTATATTTGACTCAAGCCACCCAGGCTTTCTTCTCAAGTTCTCGAGTTAATTTTCCCATCTTGTACGAGGTGCTGGTATCTGAGGTGACTAACCTTATCTTTTCATTTGTGTGTACAGTCGTTGGGTGACAGTCTATCGATATCTGTCGCACATATCTCTGTCGACCGGGCGAGGCAGCACCTGCTAAACCAGAACCTCCCCCGTCAACAGTACATTTTTTCCGAAATCCACCCATGATTGTTCTTGAGTGGCAAAAGTCTTAATACTCTTCCACTGTTTAGTCCACTCTAGCTGGAACCAAACTGTAGTCGGACATCAGGATGCTCCTATCCGCCAACCAGGGGATGTACCTGGCAGAAATTTTCTCTTCCCTAGTAAGATTTAATACAGATAATTTTTAAAGATATAATTTGTGCGGTAGAGTCCAAGAAAGTTAATATATCGATACTTTTAGGCAACTCCGAAGTATGATTGGCCCCTTCAAAATAAGAAAAACCGGATTGCTTCTCAAGTTGTAGTATCCTACAGGTCTATTTTTTCCTGTCTGTTCTCGCATTGTCTGACACTGCGGATGGGGATAAAATTGAAATGTGTGCAAACACGAGTAAGCAAATCAAACAATAGTAATTCCCAACGCGAGTTATTTTACAAAGACATAGAAAGCTTCAGTTCAAAACCAAGAAGAAATGGGCAATGTAAGAAAACGCTACCAATTTGTTTAAAAAAAAATTTAAAAGTGTGTCCTATCGGTAGTCAATAAGAACGGCATTTCAAAACAATGACCCTAAAGTGGGTGATATAGTAAATGTAATTAAAACTGTGAAACTTGTTATTATAGTGAGTGGGCAATTTTAGTGTTTTGATCTATGTGGGAGTGTTTGTGTGGGATAGTTTGTTGACACTTGTAAACATGATTGTATAAATTGAGCTGAGATGCAAGAGAAATATGAGTGAAAGTTTTTTGTTGAAATCAGAAAACTGACACGTTGTTCCAGGCTAATCAAGCTCCACGAAACAAAATCTTCCCCTCTCGCCTGAAAGGTCGCTGTTCACTGTTCATTTGCAGCTTATCAATCAAGTACAATTAGGTTTGAATATCAGCTGCAATGAAACCGGGACAAAGGAAGGAATTCAATTTGCTGCACGACTTTCACATTACGTAGACCTCTCAAAGCCCTTAGATTCCAATCGGTCTCGTTCTGATAAATTACGTACCCTTACATCATATCATACTAAATCATAACTTTATTTAGACGAAAATTACAGCTATGTTAAAGGCACGCATCACCATTAATGGGGCAAAAACCGAATTGGAAGGGGTAAACCACCAGCTCCAGTGAAAACGTTAAACTTACCGCTGTTTAGCAAAGTTAGGAACATGGCCTTTTCCATATGTGAATGGAATTAATTTTAGAAATTTTTCATAAAAAATAGAAAATTTCGGCGTGCTTCGTGGACATATCGATGAATTGATTGGCGGTGGTCAAATTGTTGTTAACTTTGAGTGATTATATTTTTACGAAAAGTCTTCAATATCAATTTTATTTGTGCAATATGTCGTCTCATATGAAACAAAATGGGCCAAACCAACGTCAATTTTGTGCCATTACAACTACCGATAAATGTCATATTTTACAAAGAATTTTTTTGAAAGAGGGAAAAATTTCATGTTTGCAACGTAAGTAGAAAGTATATTTTTGTTAGTTCAAAGTAGCGGTGGTATAACCCTCTGTCGAAAAGGCCAGAAGTGTTCTGATGATAAAGATTTCGCAGGGTCCCCTGTCTCAGAAAATCAATTCCTTTTTATTATTACACCTTCTTTCATTACTCCAAGGCTGCAAATTAAGAACTAAATTCAAGCTCATAATGAAATACCCCGTGGAGCGTGAGTTATGATCAAATAGAACATAAATTGCTCGAAAGAGTAAGACTGGCAAGAGTAGCAAAGCGACCTGGCTCCATAAATTCGGAAGCGATCGGTCCTGAAGAGGAAGGCAATCTTTTTCAGATCTGCTACCCTTTCCAGACAGATAGCACTAGCATAACATTTTGCAACGGGCGACAACAAGGATTGTTACAGGTTCCAAGTGGAAAGAGCAAGATGAAAGTTGACTGAAGTTCCATTTGGATATATTCTTACGAGTGGCATGGGTATTGTTCAAATAACGATCGTAAACCTGAAGAAATATTTGGGTAGCTTACTTTGCGGATAGATCTAAGAGGAGATAACCTTGCTAATACAATTCGAATGCTCATCCTTGCTGTATGGTATGGCAGGGCAGTTCCTCGAGATTGGGTGGACGCGATAATGCTTTTTATTTATAAAGGGAAGGGGTTAAAGTCTGAGTGGGGTGACTACAGAGGTATCAGCCTACTTGATGCGGTGGGAAAAGTTCTTTCAAAGATTCTGTCAAATCGGTTGATGGTTTGGATCTGTTATACTATCATTTCAGAGACTATATGGTTTCCGAGCTGGACGTGGGGCAATGAATATGGCCTTCACTGTTCCCCAACTTATAGAGAAATGTATAGAGCAGCAGGTATCATTATATCAAGTGTTTATTGATCTGACCCAAGCTTTTGATACCATCAATCGAAGTGCACTCTGAAAGATTCTTATGAACCTTGGATGTCCTGCGAGTTTTGTAGGGATGGTTAAACAGTTACACCATAAAATGAAGGCCCGAGTAAGCTTCAATGGTTCACTGTCAGAACCAATATCAGCTGAGAATTGTGTAAAACAAGGTGACATACTGGCTCCTACTCTTTTCTTAATCTACTTTGCTGTGATGCTTTTTCATGCTTTTGAGGATTGTGATGCAGGGGTAGACGTACGGTTTCGAACATCAGGCAACCGTTTCAATCTTCGGCGTCTCAATTCGAGCTCTAAAAGTGTTCAAAATTTGTTCGTGAGCTTTTGAATGCAGATGATGCTGATCTTGTTGGGCATTCAGAGGAGGAAATGCAGCTGATTATGAAGAAACTCTCAAGTGCTTCCAAAGCTTTTTCCCTCACTGTCAATCTCAAGAAGACTTTCTTATGTTTTCACCTCCAGTTGGAGTCCCATATGCTGAACCACACATTCTAGTTTATGAGAATTAAAGGTTACTGATAGTTTTGTATATCTTGGTAGTACACTAAGTAGGGATTGCACTCTGGTTGCTGAAATAAATCATAGAATAGTCAGAGCTAGTTCTGCTTTTGGTAAGTTGGAGAAACGGGTATGGTCAGATCCGGGAATTACATCAAAGACAAAGATTGGTGTTTATAAAGCATGTGTGCTTACTTCTTTGTTATACGGCTCAGAAACATGGCCTACGTATAGGCAACACCTCAAGCTTTTGGAAAGGCTTCATCAAAATTGTCTCAGGAGAATCCTTAACATCAGTTGGAATACTCTCACTCCTGATACTGCAGTCCCTGAACGATCCAACAGCACCAGCATTGAGATGTGAAAGATGAAAGACTCCTTAAACGGTTGTTTTTATGGGTTATCAAAAAGAAAAAGACCACAACACAAGCCGAAAAAAGGTTTAAGGATGTGCTGAAGAGCAATTGGAACTACTGGAGATTGATGTGAATAACTGGGAAGTGATAACTGCAGACCGTTTCCAATGGAGGAAAACAATTAAGAGAGGATATAAAGAA
>RDPX01000059.1:2160869-2199156 GCA_003991215.1 Morbakka virulenta | reverse complement strand
CTCTCTCTCTCTCTCTCACTCTCTCTCTCTCTCTCTCTCTCTCTCTCTCTCTCTCTCTCTCTCTCTCTCTCTCGTCCGGGCTGCATGCCAGGTCTTCATAAGGAAAAGTTTTTAAATTTTGCTTACAAACAAGGTTTCACCCAATAACACTTTCAAAACAAATTTCTCATGCCAAATGACATTTTCGGACAGTTTCAATTCCTGCCAATTTCGCAAGGGAAAAAAACAAAAAAACGCGAAAACAAAAAATTCAATTAATTACAATGAAGGTCTCAAATTGATCCCAAAACTGCCAAATTGACACTTGTTCTCGTGTCAATAAATTCCTGGATGTCAGAAAGTATGTCGCAATGTGAAATAAGAATTCGTTCCGTTTTGTGTTTGAAAATTTCGCAACACACTTTTAATCTGTCTGGGCAATGCATCTTCACACCTACTACCAATGTGCGACGGAGATTGAACAGTGAAAGCTGAAACCTTGCCCAAGTGGTATCTTAAAAATGGTTAAATTATGGAAATCACCTTATTTAAAGTTTGTGAGTATGGAGTTGCACTTAAATAATATTTTTGTAAATCATGCTTTGTTAAAAGGTTGTAGCGGGACGAAAATGCGCCTTTCCTGTGTTTTTCCAAATTTGATTTGACAATCGACTCACAAAAATGTTTTCGTACCTTTGGATAACTATAGTTTTCTTCGCGAGTTTTGAAAATGTCTTCCGAAAGTATCCGTAAATCACATTAGCACAAGAGCTCCAAAAGAAAAAAAGACATCATTCAATTCAACCTGGATACAATAAGTTGATGGAGAAGTTCGTGGTATCAGTGGTACAGGCAGGTTTGGTTGCCGTAAACCAAATACGCGAATGGACGAAGCAAGAAGATCTTCAGGAGAAAAAAGAAGAGTCAGGAGGCAGCAAAAGAATGCCAGTTAATGGCGGAGGAAGAAAAACCTCTTAAATGAAACTAAAAGAAGCAAAAAAACACCTGCGTCGGAATTCTTAAACAGCGCTTTGGTCGTTCTTATTCTCATAACGAGTTGCTTCTGAATTGACAAATGGGTTTAGATGCTGTCACATACAAATGTTGATCTTTTTGGTGTAAACAAGTCTATTTATGACAGTTTGTTTGGCTGCGAAGGCCATGGAAGCAAACTAAACCGATCACCGAGGCGCATGCAAAAAGAGAAACCAAAGCACTGACAAAATAATTCAGAAAAAGTTGCTCTTTTGTATTTTGCAAAAAGTCTTGAATGAACGAGCACCCTATTAGATGATGCGTGGATAATGTTCTGGGAAAGATCCCCCTTGGCAGAAGATTGCACTCATTGGGGTCTTTTAGTGAGCATCTTCCCAATTGTGTTAGGTGGTGTTCTAGTCTTTGGGGGTTTTTTGGTTCAGGTTTTGGTTTTAGTTTCCTGTCAAGAAAATTATTTAGCCTTTGAAAGTAGGTCTCTGTTTATTCTTTCAAGTTGTAATAAGTGCTCTCTCAAATAAGCAACCCTCCAAAATGCCCTTGAATTCATAAAAGCCCTTTGGTGCTTAATCGAAATACGGTAGGAGTAGTGATAGTAGTAATATTAGTGGTATTAGCAGTAGAAGACGAAGAAGAAGTAGTGGTAGTAATAGTAGTAGTAGTAGTAGTAGTAGCAGTAGGAGGAGTAGTGGTAGTAGTAGTAGAAGTAGTAGTAGTAGTAGTAGTAGTAATAGTAGTACTAGTAATAGTAGCAGTAGTACTAGTCGTAGTAGTAGGAATAGAATAAATAGTAGTAATAAAATTAATAAGAGAAAATGTAATGATATTGGTACATGATATTATCTATCATCTTCTTCTTCAGATCGAGCTGGGTAGCCTTTTTATAGCAAGTTTCAACCATCGATCCCTGACGCCCATTGCACTTGTTATTTCATCTTTCCTAAATCCTGTGACTCCTATTTGCTGGTCGATATAAATCTTATTGTTCGATGTAATACAATATTCAACTTTCACCTGTATTTTTAATAATGTAATTTTTTCTAATTAAAAATGTTTTCTGTTTGAATAGACACAATTTTACCCCATTCACCGAGATAAGAATGGAAACAATGTTTGTTTTATACCGAAACGTATGTGTCTGCAGAATCAAAAGTAAAAAGTTACCAAGTACCCTGATCCAGTCAAAAACAATCAAACTTTTAGCCATAAAGGTTAGGAAAAATCAAAAATAATTTTTGAGGGTTTATTGTTCTATTTTCTTTCCTTCTTTGCCTTGTTTTGAATCCAACTGCAAAATCTTACTAGATTCTAAGATAAAATCCTATTTATTAGTGATCACAGTCTTTATCACATGAATGGTCCACACGGGTCGCGAAAATATTCTTTTAAATTGTTTTTTTCTTTGACAGTTTGAAACCAGTTGTTTCCTGATGAAGGGAAACATTTACTTGTTTCTCTTCAAATTCGATTGATAGATTTCACTTAAGAATATGATCAAAAAACACTTCCCTCAGATAAAATGTTTTTCTTCGTGTGCATTAGAATTTGTTTCCATTTGGCTGTTTAATGAGTGTCAGTATAGTTTCTTTCTATTCTGCTTGTATTGTTTGCTTTCAACTAAAAATTCCCTAACAGCATTCATTCCATTACAACGATCAGTGGTTTCAATTTAAGACAATACACCATTTTCAAATTGCCTGTAACTATCTTGATCACAGTTATTACATTGGCTCTTGATCTTGATTGGGTCCAAATGGGTTGAGTTTTTTGCCTAATTTGTGCCTGCAAAGGAGACAGGATGTAAAATGCTTGTTACATTACCTACCAAACCCTTTTTCGCATCTAAAAAAACCCCAATAGAACAGGACACTAAGATGTAAATAATTGGACCACTGCGTGTTGAGTGACACTCGCTTCCAGAAATAACTGCAATTTGAGACGTGCTTACATAAATTTCCACTTCATTAGACAATGAAAATTCTCCTGCTGAGTTTACGTCACACTACTGCGACAAATACATCTTCATTGCGTGGACAATATATATCGTGTAGTAGGTATAAACTTATTTAACGAAAAAAGCTGAAAGTAATTTTACGATTATTGGATAGTAAGGGGTATCTTATTCTACCTAATATTTGGCAGTAAAAATCATTTAAATCCAAGGCCAGTGGCGTTTACGAACACTTGATGCAAGAAGACAGAGACCACATTACAGTAAAGTATGTTCACTTTATGATGGTATTGTGATGCACTAAACAACTTCCCCTCATCTTTGAAAAAGCATTCTTTGACAAAACAGAACATCAGTCCAGAGGTACTGGCACTGACTTAAAGTGAGCAAATAATAATGCATAGCACACAAAACACACAGAGAATATTTATAAAATAATTTGACAAGAAAATCCTCTTGTTGATTTGCTTGTGCTTAATAGTAATTAAGTGTTTAAAAACGCTCATTTCGGGAAAGCAAGAGGTATGTCAAAGGGATTCTTCTACCAACAGAACTAGTTTAAGCCTGATGGGGTACCTGGCTCTGGACCGTCCAAAATAATTGTAATTACTTTTCTGCAGTAGAAGAAATTAACCGCATTATGTCAACCTCCTTATTGTATTAGCATTAGCTGACATTCCTTTAAGATATATTCCACCCATCAAATATACTGAACACATTGAAACTCGCACTGTCTGCGTTTCAGACGCAGTGACTACACTGGACGAAATTTGAGCCACAAGTAAAAGATAAACTTGTCTCAGTTTTGGCAAAGAAAGAAGGATTGAAATAATTAAGGTACCAGACGAGATAAAATACATGTTTGAAAAATGAGAAATACCTGTAAAATTGCCCATTATATCAGTTGAGATCAAACAGAGTTTCTTGATCTACAATATGGTGTTGTCAAATGATCGTGTATGCCTGCTGGAAGAAATCATGAAACATTTTGTTGATTTAAGTGTAATACTGTGGGTGATTTTAAAACATCAATTCAGGTGTTTATCGTACAACAAGTCTAGATCGTGTTTGTTTCCTAAAATATTTCTTGTTTTCTTTCATTTCATGTGCAATTTTCATAACGCAGTGTTTGATTGTGTATGCACATTAAAGCATTAGATATGCATTTCAAAATAATTGTACAAGTTATTAATGGGTGTTATTAAGCCCTTATAGGTTTTATTTGAAAATTTTTTCTAGTAATTTTAAGGAGCTATTTTCAATTTTAAAGAGTTCTTTTTCCGAGCCTTAGTTTCCAACTAAACAATGTAACTTTGTTTTTAGTACACAGAACTTGTCATTGTTAATGTAAGCTTGTTTCTGAAACGTCTTTGGTTTCCGTTGCCCAACTAAGATAGTTAGGAGACCTCTAGAGAGCTGCCGTTCCTGTTACACTTAAGTAATAAAAGACCCTATAGCTCAAAATCAATGTTCTTTCATGCACCAGAAGTTGGATATGATCAAGCATTGAAATACTGAAAGAGGTCTTTTTTGAAACTTATTGATCTGAAATTTGGCAAAATCATGTGTTGCACCAATGCACACTATTTCTTCGATAATTATAGCTATGCAGCTCTGGTAATTTATGAATAATTAAGTGCTGAATATTAAACAAAAACTTTGAAATTTGAATGTAACCAAAATGAAAATGTGTTTGTTTTTCGAGAAGCCAGCTGGTTTAGTGTATGGAGCATAAAATTAGAGTTGTGGGATCGAGGCACATAATGGGAGTTCTCTTTTTTCTAGTTTGTGCAATGTGAAAAGACACTGGTTATTACAAAAACAGTATTAATAGAAGGGTCAAACACTGCCCTACCAAAGGCTTGAAAACGCTTTGGAGACCAAGATGGCAGAGCAATTGTCAGTCAAACAATTTGTTAAAAATATAAAAACGAGATATTACCTTATTTATGCTCGAGCAAGTGTGAAATATCATCCTGTTGCTGAACAATTTTTAATTAGTTAACAATAAAGGGTGTTATTTGATACCTATTTCGGTCGGATCCAAAATTCAATATTTTGTTGGATAACCACGCTGCCTCCGCACAGGTTCTACACGTCGTGGAATTAATTGATTAGCTTTGTCAATAAACTGTTTTGGAATTGCTTGCCATTTTTCCGGTACTCTTGGTATTAATTCTTCTTAGCCTTTGGAGGATCGATTTGTAGCTTTCGTTTCATGAAGAGCCATACATTTTCAATAATATTAATATCAGAAGATTGACTGGGCCATGCGAGAGGTTTTATACCACGTATGGCAAGGAGTATCTTTGTATATTCGGCGGTGTGGTATGATGCATTGTCCTGCTAAAAGATAAATGGAATTTCAGAACATCCAACCTCAATTCTGTGCTTTGAAACAAATTGTAGAATTCACAATAGTAAGAAACATTGACATTCCATGTACACAGGACAAGCCTATCTACTCCACTACTGCCAATGCACTCTCAGAACACTTCTGCAAAAGAATTGGTAAATCTTAGTCAAAATAAACTGGATTCTTGATCTCACTAGTTTCTCTCCATACTCTTGATATTTCAGAATCGATATTTAAAGAAACTTTGTATTTACTGCTGAAAACACCCTCTTGAGGTGTCCACCCCTTCAAGGATTTGGTCCACCTCTTCCAATTCCCTTTGTTGATTAAAAAGACAAATGGCTTTTTGCTTATGGAATGGCTTTTTAACCCTTACTTATAAAAAATTTCCCTTGATCTTGACATTGTGGCCTTCTTCTTTGAAAACTTGTTAAATGAACCACACAGATAGCAAAGATGAAACCCAGCTCTTTCAGGACACTTTCCTCTCGTTACGAAAACAATTTTGGTTGCCCTGTCCTCTTGCCAAGTGCAACAGTACCAGTTTGTGGATAAGTTTTAAATGCTTTATAGGCTGCTGACATTCTGCAACCAATTTTGTTTGCGCTTCTCGAAATATTATAATGGCCATTCTGTCTTCCATCGGAATTTTCTTGTCTCTTACCATGTTGAAACTTTTATTAATAACTCCTTTCCAGTTAGCCTTTTTTATATTTAAATTTTACAGTTACTTTTATATATATTACAAAACATGAAAATATATAATACAGCTCATCTTGTAACAACATGATGTCTACAAATATGGTTACGTTTGTACTTCACGCCAAAACCGTTCCCAGTTTGGGCCTGTTTGTTTTCTCGTTTTGTTATGACCTCTGGTATAACACATGTGCTCTTCAGAAATATAAAACTAAATCTCATCAAGTCAATTAAAAAATCCGTGACTAATTTTTTGGATATCCATGATAGGTGATTTGGTGATATGAAATGTACCCGCAAGTCTGCATGCAGCCTGTTGTAATGGAAGAAAGTATTTTCCTTTTCAGATTACGATCATTAGTACTTCTTTGATCATATGTATCAAGTATCGTGTCACCTAAAGAAAGATTCATGTATTCATGTATAGAGAGATAAAGTCAGAATAGACAGAGATTTTATCATTCTCTACAACCTGGATTCTAATGGACTTTAGAAATTCATTATGGGAAGCAGCTGTTTATTTGCATGTATCTCTGTAATAGTTAGGTTATCTGCTTAGATACAGACTTACAAAAGATTGCTTTAAAAGGCAAGAAGAAGATAAACAAGTAAGAACAAAACGAATACTGATTTTATATCTGACTGACAGTTAAACCTCCTAATCAGCAATTGATCCTCTTCTGTTCACAAACCTTGTTAACGTTATTGTAATGACCACAAAGTCCAACATTAACCAACGATTGTCGTTTATAGTTTCGAGAGAAGATCACAGTCGGATTATACTTACTTTTTTCAATGGTGAGGAACCAAAGGAAGTGAAAACAAGAATGAGTTGGGTCAAAAGATAAGAGTGCGCCTTAGAATTAAAACTATTGGAAAGCATATTTATTACAATGATAAGCAACAACTGTGTAAGGATGAAAACATTGAGTTCAATGGGATGTTACAAACTAAACTGGTACCAAAGACGAAAGGTCATTAGAGCATTTTCCATGATAATATGTATAGAAAAGATTAAAAGGAGCTACATTTCGTTGATGAGACAATGGTTAAACAGTAGCAGCAAGATTTGGACCTATCAACTTACAAGTACGTCACTAAACTGGATCAAGGACATGCAAACGAGATGAGGGAGCAAGTGTCCAGATTTGTCACCAGTTCTTCAAGCAAGGATATATGGTAGACTTATAAAAACACAAAATAACATAAAGCTTAAGGTATTCTCGATGCAAATAATTCATCTTTTTAAAAGCAGACTTAACAATGAATAAAATACAAAAACCACAAGAAAGATTCGGAGAAAATAACAAAGAAAGCAGCCTAATTGATGAATATTCTTTGCAAGAAGCAGCAACCTCATAAGGATTAACGTCAGAATGGTAAGTTACTCAGCTTTGTATGAAACAACCTTGGTCAATTTTGCTACATTGTGGAGTCGTGGCTTAATGGTTAGTACATCTGCTCCGTGACCAAGAATTCCGGTTCGATACCCCGAGCGGGCGACTTTGGAAATTCATAATAGAAAAAGCCATTGGTTGGTGTCAGAAAGGGCATCCGGCCAAGAAATTCCTCACTGCCAAATCGAATTCCCTGTGGGCATCGTCTGAGCCTTTTTTTGCTACATTGAAAGAAACCAACCAATTTTCCTCCCATTCTCTGACTGCCCAAGGTCAGATTTCAAAACTTTTACAAGTGTGACTTGTTCCTGCTAAGTTTCCTTTTGTCCAATGCCAGAGTACAAGCCAGAGGTGTCACTGAAATGACTTTAGAAAATTTTTCAAGTAGGTCGTCTCAGAATACTTAAGGATAGTTTTACGATGGTGTGGCTTTTGAATAAGATTTGAAACAGTTGGCTTAATCTCTGTATTAACAACAACATGGTCAGTAGATCCAGACGTGAAGGTTAAACTGTACAATGCTCAGGGACAGAATTCAAAAGAAGATCTAAAACAGAAGGTGTTTTAGAGTCTGAATCAGTAAACCTTGTTGGAAAATACTCAAGCTCTATAAGATGATGGCCAAAAGTAAAACTGTATGCCAATTATCCAGGTCTGTCAGTTTTATTAGAATGAGTCAATCAGGTCATGTGATGAACATTGAGATCACCAAAGACAAAGATATCACTGTGATGCTTGTCCAGAGCCCTTTCAATGAAGTCTGATACTGTTTCAATAACTGTCAGAAGAAGACAGACCCATCAAAAATAGGCAACGTGCTCTGGAGGAGAGACAATTTAAACCACATGAAAAGTTTACCCTTCGCGTTTCTGTTCTCTTACAGCTTGAAAATTCGGCCTAGCATAGGTAGCAAAACCATGAAAATGAGACAAGAAATAAATCTTGCTAGAAGAATAAGGTAAACGAATAAGATGGGTTTTTTGATGTACTAATGAGTCACCACACATCAAGGCTAAAAGCCACTCGAGGATGAGGGATTTTTTTTTGGGGGGGGGGTGTATTTTCAATCCTACTTTTAGAGAGATGTTGGATAAGTATATTTTTGAAAAGAATATTCGCACAAAGATGAACTTAAGGATGTTTTGAAAAAGCTGCAAAACTAAGAAGACATTATTCCCGTCCAATGTTTTAATCATATAAAATACAATCTTTATCAGAAGATCAGTCCACAAACACGAATAAAAAAATTCGAAAGAAGTAGGTTTCGGTTTCTTGTTTATCCATCTTAACTTATCTAAAAATAACAAGCAAATTAATCAGCATGATATAATACTTTGTAAATTGTCTGGACGTTTCGTCAGTTCTTATTAACAAGATCATGAGCATTAAATAAAACTGCAAGTTACAGTTATATAATACAAACGGTTTGGGAACTAACCAAATGACTGGCATTAAGCAAAAAACTACTAAGGATAACAACCAGGCCATTAAGTTAATAAAGTCAGACCTTCTCGCTACCAACATTGACATTCAGTGATGGCAGAAATGTACGTATAAAAAACGCTTCTTATATAAAACAATGCGTCCGTCTTTCCTTTTGCTAAGAACTTTTGAATTTTATGTTATGTTCTGTTTTCCTTATGTGATCTGCGTGTGCGCAATGTTTATATGTTTTGCTTAACACGTCATGTTCTGTGTTTCTGCCATGTCGCCGTTTTATTGTTTTTCTTAGTTAAAGTCTTCAAGCTTGGGTTATAAATATAAATAATTCTGGCTTGTTATTCCTATGGGTACAGATTGGGTATTATCAATGGCGTCTTTACCCATGAGCAAAATGGGCACGTAGCTGAGGCCTACCAATTTGCGTGGTTACCTTTGGTATGATAAAATCTTTTTAAAATTTCAATGTCTTATATATGTATGACATTATCACTACAGAGTGCAGTACATGTATTTTGAATTCGCAAATGCAATGTCTTCCTTTCCTTCCACTTGTAATACGTACCATCATAAAATTCATGTTCTTTATATAAAATAACAAAGGTAGCATTTGGAACTGAAGCTTCCAAGAGTAAGAACCAGAAAAAGTAACAAGAAGAAACAGACGAATATCCAAAACATTTTTTACAAAAGCTGACACAGATTCTAAAAATACTGATCTAGCCGAACCAAATAGTCAATGGGAAAGGCGCCTGATTCTGACCAACCAACAAAACAAATGGTGAAGGCAACGTCTGATTCTCAGCATTCAGCTGAACAAAAGGTGTAATCAACCTATGGTCCTGAGCAACCAGCTAAACAAATCATATAACCAGCATCTAGGTTTTAGCTATCAGCTGAACAAATAGTAATACCGATGTCTGAGTCCGGGATAAAGCCATTCATCAGCAACCACTTTTGGAGCATTCTGTGCTATCTGAAGATCCTACTTTGTGAACTTTACAAATCTCGCATGAACCATAGGTAATTACAAAATATTGTCTTGGAGGGTATAGAAACGTGAATGGAGGCATTTTTCAAGCCAGGAAGATCACACAAGGAATGCGATTCGGAAACAGTAACTTGGTTCTTGCAAAATACTCCACCTACCCAAATGTTGCGTAATGGTGAATAAAGAAAAGATTGCTTATTGGTTTTGTACTGCGAATCCAAAGGATCAGTGTGCTGTTATGCATGCAACTTATTTTTCCACAACCAATCCACTTTTCTTCTCGAGGCTCAAACAAATAAAAACATTCATGTCTGATCACTTTCCATTTGTTTAGCTTTGATCACACTCAATCTTTTGATTCCTCCAGCCCACATCAAGCCAAAACGGCTATTGATTCCGAAAACAGATTCAGGACAAGCAAAGATGTTTGGACAAAGTATTACAGGGCATAGTTTCTGATATCAATTTCATGTCATCGAGGGGACTATCGTTTCACTATGTAAACCATACAGCCATTCAGTTGCTTCTAACCAGAGCTGCAATCACCTTAGAATATTGGGACTATTATGACAATACTACCAGTTTGTAGATAAACACTTCAAATAGTAATGCTGGAAAACTAACTACCTCCTTCTTATCCACAAATATTAGTGAAAAAAATTTCAAGAAAAAATTTTAGAAAGGATTAAAGAGTCCAAATATTAAGCAATTAGCGTTACGCTACCCCTGATGTACGTTACATGAACCAGTTATCATTCAGAATATGTTAAGTGGATCATGCAATTTTGACTGACGTATTCTTTGTATTCAGCCTGATACATGGGTATATTGATCTGAGCACCTTACCAATACTGCTCTCCATTACCTGAATGTGTACAGTATACCAATATTCGACTGCCATGGACAATGCTACGAGAATGCCAGTCATATGTCAGGTCATCATTTTGGGCTTTAAACAAAACTTAGGTCAATAAACAGTAGTGTAATATATTTATTAAGTGTTGCCCTTTCTTTGTATTTGTTCGAAAAGAATGCAGCTTAATGTTGCCATGAGATTAGTCATTTTGGGGGTTTTGTCCAATAACTTTTTTCATTTTTTTTTATCAGTTCATGGCTTAGAATTATTGCTATCAGGGTTGGTAGGTTCTGTGGTAGTGAATAGTTTGCCAGACTCCAGATGTTCAGTCCATTCCCATGTGGTTTGTGCTGCAAATTCGAGCTAAAAATATCGTTGAAACTTTAGAACAAATATTGACTGACGGCTCAGAAACAAGAGGAATTCTTCATGAACCTGATGGTTTGATCCAAAAGATGGAGATCGTTGAAACGCTATCTCTTGCAGTATTCTAAAATGACATACTTACTACATTTGAGAAGACTAAAAGATCTGTCCAAAATAAAGAAGCATACCTCAAACAAGTTTCAAAACCTTTTGTAATCTCTCTCTTTATTTCAGACAAATATTCAAAACCAGTTCGATGACTTTGAATATAATCCGATAGCTAATGCTTCATACGATGTAGCCTCTTACTCACACACATAAAAACAAACGAAAAAAGATGCACAAGACCTAAACAGCTCCAAGATAATGTAGATGACACTATTCGTACTGGAAAGGAAAACTTTCGAATTGGTACCTTTCTTCCAGTCACTGAGAACAAAAAACAAAGCTTAGAGAAACGAGCTAAACACATCGTAAGATTTTTTTGCATTTCAACTTGCTGAATGTGAAAATTTACAAATATAGTGTAAATTTTTAGCCAGAGCTTATGCATCATATTTCAAAGATGAGGAATTTACTTTAGAATCCACTTAGTTCTATTTATTTATCACTAACGCTGGGGGAAAGGTTTATTAGCTCTATCGGTGTATTGGAGGGTCATTTTCAAGCAATCTTCTCACACCTGAACGTCATGCTTCGGATATTTCTTACACTTGAGGTTACAAAGGGTTTCTATGAAATAAGCTTTTCCAAACTCCAACAAATAATAAGTGGTTTGAATATCACAACAAAAACTGAACACTTTGAGCTTGCTAATAATTGAATATGAGTTTGCATGGTTGTAGGAAGAAGACGTTTTTACTTATCGATGCTTTATGACTTACATTACGCAATATTTTACAAATATTAAAAATAGAGCTTTTATTTAGGGACTTTTTTCGTTGGGATGTTTTTGGTTTATAAGCCAGCATAATGCAGCATTCTTATCCAACCGTCCAAAATGTAAATTTTTTTAATGGTTTACAAAGTGAATATAATATACAAAAAAGATATATCGTGTTCTAACTTTGTTAAAGTGCTTTGTTCTCTTGTGTTATAGCTTGGCTAAAGGGTCCTGTCGTGTTCTATCTGTAACAAAATATACGACTTTATCATGTTAGCTCTGAAACATTTAGCTCCTATTTCATAAGATTCATTTTATCCATTCCTTTATACAGTGGAACCTCTCTAATCGGGGACCTCAGAAATCGGGAAAACCGGCAAATAGGGACGATTTTGTCCCAGGATGCTATTTATTTTGATATTTTAAAAGCAATTTTCTCAAATTTCCCACGCAAGTAAAGCGTGTCATAAGCAATGCAATTAACACATTTGCCGTTACGAGCGTGAGAGATGTCATCATTGTAGTCTCCTATGAAGGTGTGAAACCAGTCTCACCTGTGTTCATTGAGCTGTGAAGGGGTGGAGCTATGGTCATTAGCAACACTCTTAACTGCTCAAGTACTCCAAACCATGGACGAAAACCGAAATCCCTGCCGACCTCAGAAATCGGGAAACCTGGATAATCGTGACGATTTTGCCGGCGATTGAGGTTTCCCGATTACAGAGGTTCCGCTGTATTTCTTTCCATGTTGATTTCGTCTATTTCAAAGTATTCAGTTCCATGTTGTTCTAACTACTTCACGTCATGTTAAGATAGTATTATAATGTTATTATAATGTATGTCTTCCATTTTGTCGTTTCAGTTGACGAAATTGTTTTAATTAGTCGACTGAGGAATAGAAAGGGAACTACAAACGTATGATTGCTCAAGGCCTAACACATGGTAAAAACAGCACTAGACAGCTAATAGTGTGGTCCTATTAATATACCCCGGTTTTTCTTGAAAAGATACTTTTACAAAGCTAAAATATTGAAATTTGAAGAATGATATCTTGTCTTTTTTTTTGTCTTTAGAGAAGTGATCATAATTTTTTGAGGAATATATAAATAATAATAACTTAAAACAATTTTAACTAATTGGACTCCAACGTTTTACAGAAAATAATAGGAATAATAGAAGACTCTAATGACAAATGTTTGTGAAAATAGTCAAAACGTTGGTATAGTTCAGCCTCGTATTTAACACTTACAACTGCATAAATTTACGTTACCATTTAACCAATATTAAGGCTTTCAACAATATCATATGAAACATTTCTTGTGCACATCATCAAATAATTAAAACATTTTCAACATTGACTGTTTTGATTAAAGGTACTATATAGCTAAGATTATATTTTTTAAAAAAATGACTAATAGAATGTATAATAAAGCTGGGTTATATGACTAGAGATACAATCTTTTTTTCTGATTTCATTTTGTGTTTCAAAACTTGACATATTCTCATGTTACCAACTCATTATGCATTCATATTAAAACGGCATATTAGATTGAAACTGTTGCTCAAAAAAACTAACAGGTCATCAAAAAGAGTGTTGTAGCTTTCTATTTTCACACTATTGTGTAATTATACTGACCCATTGCTTACACAGCAGGAAACAAGTTCTTACACATTACCACTGATTCCTCACAGGTGTATAAACAGTAATTGAAAGACACTTAGAGTATCAAGATGTGGTAATTGCAATGTAAAGTATTAAATGCTGGACGGGGTTGAAGTAAACGTAAAAAGGTGTTAGAATATATATCAATTTATTGATTTGATTCATTTGATAATTTAGGAAATTAGCTCATTTTTTTACAGGTACTTATATGGAAATTATTCCAATGAGCTTGCTTCTGTTGTTGATTCCTGGAAAGTTTTCAAGTGATCTGCAAGTCTTGTTTGAATTGCCCATCTGAATATTGTCTTGACAACAGTTTTTAGAGATCTTGCTGTTCTAATAGTCCACATAGGATGTTTGTAACTTTTTGCCGTTTTCTCGTTTACCTGTTTAGTATGACCTTCCTTCTCATAAACCCTCTGTCATTTTTCTCCTCTTTAATCAGTTCTTTCATTCCGTTTCTTTTCTTCTGGTCACTTGCGGCTTTGGTAGAAGTGAACAAAAATAGAAAGAGAAAAAGAAAGAAATATGTTGCAAAAAATGGTATTTTGAGAATGTTTTATTGTGTAGATTTGAAATTAGCTGTTTTACCTTTGATCTCAAAATAGAAACAAAAAAAATAAAATGACCTGAATGGTAGACAAGCAGCAGAACAGCTGCACTGGTGCCCAATTTGCTGTTTACAGGTAATTCTTGCATCGTTTTGTAAGATTAACTACTTTTCGTTTTGTCTTAAGGCTAGAATTAATTGAACCTTTTGTATTTTAACAGCTGGTCTCTCCCACACTACCCCCGTCCAGACGTAAATTATCCTCATTTATTAATTTCAATCCTCTTCTAGCCTCCTGATACAGATGCAATATAAAGTATCAAGAAGACCCGTAGCAGGCGAGTTGAGTTGATCAGTCTAATCAGCACGTAACTATCAAAATGAAGACCCTACTCTGTCTGTTGGCACTCATTGTAGCCATTTCTGCTGAGAAAAGAGATATCTTCGAGGTGAGTTATTTCTTAAGTAATTACCTTAAGTTCAAGTCTAAAATATAATTTGTTTAGCTTCTGTTACCCTCTCAATTTAGTATTGTCTTTTAAAATACTTGATTACACTACACAGTAATTTTTTTTTTGCATACAACAAATGTTTTTTTTTCTTAAATGTTTTCCTCTCCCCTCCTTTGTCTCTCTCCCCTTCCTCTCTCTCTCTCTCTCTCTCTCTCTCTCTCTCTCTCTCTCTCTCTCTCTTTCCCTCTCTTATACACAAAACTATTCCTCAGGTCCTTCCCTGTTTCTTTTCCTTCCCCTATTCGAACCATATGCTGATTATATACTTTCTTTTATATATATATTGTAAAACCAAGCCCACCACTCTACCTCTACTTCTATCTTTCTTTAACATAAAATTGCCACTTGATGTATTGCATTTTTTCATGCCTTACTGTCAAGAATGTTATGCAATTTAATGACCAATATTTTATTTATATTTTATTATATATAATTTTCATTTTTCTGTCGCTTTTTGCTTGTTACATTAATTCGTCTACTTTTTACCCTTTTGATGGCTCTCTGTCTGGAAATAAAAGAAAAAAATATTACTCTTTTGGCCAGGACCTTGTAATATTAATGAGGTGGTACTAGGTCCAATAATTTCAAATGTGCATCCCATGACTTCTGTCTTGAGGAAGCTATGTAAATCCATTCTACATTCGTCTAAAAAGAGCACAGTACACTAGTAAGTAGAAAAACTTTACAATTGAATACGTAATAAGATATTGAATATGGTTTTTTTTCAGTAGAAATAGAAACAGAGTTGGTGGTTAGGTGGATATAGCTCAAAGTTTAATCAAGCAGAGTCTGCTTACGCTATCAGATTTTGTTAGTCAAACTCTTTGACAAACAAAAACTGGCCCATGCTCATTGAAACATTAAATCTTGTTTGTTTAGTGAAAATGTATTCCTTGAAGCTGAGGGTATTCTTCATGGTTCTTCCTTGTTCCCATATACTCAATAAAATACTAATTTATTTGAAAGTAATACGTCATTTCTGTAAAAGGTGATGAGGAGAAATCTGGAAATTTTGTTACCAGATAAACTAGTGTGTGTAAATAGATATAAATATATGCATGTGTATATATATTTGCTATATTTGCTATATTTGCTACATTTATTGAAGGAAGAAACAAACATTTTAAAGTATTTTTACCCCATACTGTCACCAAAGAAAAACTACCTTCACATATCTTATTGATGAGTTGGGAAGCATTCTGGAAATGTCATTTAAAAATTTTATTTCAATAGTTGATAATCTAAGTATTCAACTTACTAGAACGTACAATCAATTATAACTGTTACAGAACATAATCATTTTAACTGAATACTCTTATTTGAATTTTGGTGTACCTTTTAAGTTGTTTTCTATGAGGAAAAAGGTATGACTCACAATGTGTTTTAGGATATATTTTCACCCATTAATCTAATACAAAATGCAGCTTTATTTAGTATATAATTAGGTTCCAGTGCCTTTTTCGTGATTTGAATTAACTTATTATTACTAAAACTACTAATTCTATTTCCTTTTCATCTTTCCAATGCGTTCTTAACAAGGTAAGGTACATTCGAGCTGTTTTGATTGTAAGTAGAAACATAAGGTATAGGAGGGTTCTGCAACATTTTAAGTCTGTAGTTGCTATAAAGTATGTCGGACAACAAGGTGGGACACATACTAAAAATGTATTTACATTATTAAGTCAGTTAATTCGAAAAACTACCTATTTTTTAACTGCTATATAGAACTTGTTGAATAAATTACTTCTCAGTATATATTTTTCAAAAGGTACTAACAATGAATTTATAGGCAGCTATTGGTAACCTTATTATACATTGTTCCATCATGTCAAACAATTATGTTTTATGTGGCTCATGGGATTTTCGTCCTTTAAAAGCTTGTCAATATCAGCTTTGACAGATTGGTAGCTGCTCTTAACCAACTGACAAATATCCCTCGTTAGGCTGGCCTTAAATTCTGTTTTGGTGTTTTTCATACGAATCTTCCCGTTACAGGGATATTATTCTAAATGTATCAAGTTGTCTTCAGAAAAGCCCCTATAAATGCCAGTGTCAGATGTCAGATTACAATTCAGTGACGCTCAGTTGACAACAGTCAGAACTGCCTTCCATTGCAAATTAAATGGATAACGCAGATAATTTTAGTTGGATTTCATTTGTACTAAAACAAGAAAACCGGATTACAAACTCATGGCGAAAAAATTCAAGATTTGGTGTGTATGCAAGTTAGGAATATTAATATTTCTAGTTACTAGATAGATGAAATGGAAAAGACTATTTCTAGTCTATTGAGTCTGGAGAATATACCGCTTATCCAAAACACACACACATATATATATATATATGCTCAAATGGCTTGTCATCGGCTGACTTTCCTTTTAGTTTTAGTCTCAGTTCTGAGACCTATTGTGTAATATATGCATTGAATAGTAAGTTATTCAACCATTCCTTATCATTAAAATGAGACACATCCAGATGCTTTCTGCCCATGAATTACTTGATCTTTGGTCGCAGGTTTCAGAACCTCTTCCAATTGGCAGCTCTATTTGAGCAAAAGTACAGCAGAAAAAAGCACACAGCATCAAGGTAATAAGTATCCATTTCCTGAAAAATATCTTTAAATTGCCGATGATTTTTTGTGCTTTGGTGTAAATTACACCTTTAACAACATTTTTCATTACTTCGTGCACAAGTTCTCTTGGTTAATAATGCAATGGATGTTCACCATATCTCCTCTTTGAATGTGTTTAAAATTCTTTTGGAAAATTCACTGGTCCTCCCTTGTCCCAGCTTAATCACTTGTTTACTAACTCCATGTCCTGTAGTTCTAGAGATAATGATAGCAATATCACAGTATTATTTAACCATATCGAAATTTGCAGTAACTGCTTGTATGAATATAGCCAGTTGAGCTGTCTTACTTATTTCTTTCCTTTCGCTCGAAATCAGACTGAAGGCTACATATGATTTTAATATCTCATTTAAAATTCGTTTCGTATTTAGAAATTTATAATTTTTTGACACAGTAAAGAGAGAAAAGACTCGTTTGCTCTACCAAATGTTTTTTATCTCGGCATTCATCCCCTATAACTATCGTCATATAAAAAAACTCTCCATCACTAAATAATTTCCCTTTTTTTGCCATAAATTAACACACCTTAATTCTCAGCTCAGTAAACAATTCAGAATTTTTTTGGATTTAGCAAACACACCTTGATGTTTTTCAGTAGATGTTTCAAGTGTTTAATTTTGGTAGCTTTTGCGTTGCCATCTGCTTCATCAAACTGGGAAGAGACTTTTGTGGCATAGTAAAGTTTTAAAGTTGTGAATTCTTTCATGACTGCAAATGTACTTTAACACACAATACAGAGAACACTTGATTATGCTAAACAACAAAGTACTGTGTGCAACATTTATTTTAAAAGACTCTTCTAGCAGCACCAATTTTTTTCACTTCTTAATTGCTAACATTTCACTTTCTGTTAAGTGAAAAATTAAATTTAGCTTTACTAAATTGTCAACATAAAAGGGAATGAGAAACAATCGTCGATGCTTTAGTAGCAAATAATAAACTGGGTTACTTTGCTTTATAGTTATACAGCATTGTCAAATAGTAATGTTACTGTTATTGCTGTTTTGTTATCTAATTAGCAAGACTCATCCTATAAAATTAAAGCGTTCGTTGTAATAGCTACATTATTAACCATAGCTACACAGCCTTCTGGTTTATTGTTTTGGCTTGTGAATCAACAAAGTAATAAAACTTGTCAGAATGGTGTAAAATGACGATATAAAAAAGTTTAGTTGACGATAACACATGTAATACAGGTCATTAATAAAATATGTTACCTGCACTTATTACTGGACAAAAGAATAGAATTTTATTGAAAAAGATATTAAAACGTTAAAGCAGACTTCTGAAAAAATTTTTTTCTTATTTTCAGCTACGGCAATCTGATGAAAACACTGTCGGAGCAAGAAAGGGAATACCTAAAACGAAATCACGAAAACAGAATTTCAAAAACGGAATACCGAAAACGGAATTCCAAAAAAAAGCATCTCTAGATTTCGAATTATTTTAGTTTGTCTAAAAACAATTTGCTTTTTTTCAAATATCATTTCGTTTAAAATGCAATTTCTTAATAGAAAGTCTTAAGCCATGTAGGGGCTATATTGAAAGCCTTGTAACCCCTTGTTGTGGCCAGCAAGGCGCCTTTTAAACACTTCCGAATTGGGCACTTATTAGTGCTTGTCTTTAGTCCTTCATGGCGCAAAGTTACCCTTTGCACCATGAAGGATTCTTTCCACATAAGCTTTGACTGTGGAAGTATAAAAAAGCTATACCAAGTTACTTTCAGTAGCCTGACAATGAGAGAAATGTCTCTCAAAACATCATTTAGAAAAGGTCTGACGACTAGTAATGTGATAATTCGAGGGTTTCCAATGAGTTCTTAGATAAAAGCATTTTTACTCTAAACACCGTACTATAAACATTATTACGCTCAGCTTTTGGGTTTGGGCGTTTTTCTAAATTTTTAATGTATTTTTGCATAAATTTCTAGTATCCTGCCATGGTTTTCTTGCCTATTATCTTCATTAGTTTTTTAACTCAAATGCTAAAACTTTTTTTATCTGTTTGAGATCTTCTCCGTTCATATACTTTATACCTAATGCACCTCTTGGTCCTTCAACATGAATGTTTTCTGTACAATAGCTTTAAGGCGGATGGTCATAAATTGCAGTCGTTATGTTATTTTTAATATCATCCTGCAGTTTATCCTAAGATGCTAACTTAGTCGACCGAGAACGAAAACTTTGCATCAACCACAGAATATCTTGTCTACCATCTTTATACGAGTTCTGTGACATGGTGTTGAACCTTAACTAGAATAGATGTGATATACATGGCAGAAAGAGACTGCACCTTGGGTAAGCGATGAGCTAGTACCACATAATATTCACAGCCTCTATGGTTTTCATTGAAAAATGTTGCAAAAGTATATAATGTCATCATTTGTACTTTTTATACCACAATCTTTGCATCACAGCCTCAGCAATTTTACAGTAATTACTATGTTGTTTTTTCCTTCAATCACTTCGAAAAGTCCCCGGGTTAAGTTACGTGAAATGAAAAAGGCGAGTTACCATAATTCCAGAACAAACTTTTCCCTGGGAGGAGTACATTGTTACTGCTAATAACAGGAAGACTTAAAAGTGTGATGAACTGAAAGAAAATAGCAAAAAATCCTGAGACCTTTGTTCTACACTTTGTATGTAGAGGTTTTGTAGTACTGAAAACATGAGGATTATTACTAAAGCAAAAGGAATGAAAAGCCTATGCAGGTTATTAAAATTGGATTGACTAAATGACTGTGGCTTTTACTATTGATAAGAGTTTTGACTCCCATGCGAACGATGCGCTTGTCTTATAAAAGGTACAAATAAGAGCATGCAGGCCTGGCCGGGCCTTTGTTTTGTTTGCTCAAACTTTTTTTTCAACTAAAAGAGAGAAGTAAATTTATTTATTTATTTATTTATTTGTTCATTTATTTATTTGTTCATTTATTTATTTATTCATTTATTTATTATTTATTTAATAATTTAATAATTTATTTAATAAATAGGTTACATCATATCAGCAAATAAAGAAAATAACTGTTCTTCCTTCGTGGCCTGTTAAAAAGACACAAACAATCTAAACAACAACAATAACAAAAACAAAACGATAAAACCCAAAATACATAGAATGCAATAGTGTTAAACGATTAATATAGGCTATTTTCAAAACAGGTGAAATATAATCATGTCATAAAGTTCTCTAAAACATTTAAAAATTGTTGCATATTTTCTTCGCCTCTAATTTCTTTTGGCAGAGTGTTGTATTTCCTTGTGCCATTGTAAATAAAAGATCTTTTTGTCGATTCAAGTTTCACTTTTAGTAATTTTAGCAGTTTTTTATTTTTTGTAGTTGAATAATTGTAAGAAACGTAATTAAAGTAAAAAAAGGGATAATCGTCATTCAAACTTCTACGCACTATTGCGCAAGTTTTATTCTTTGCGACATTTATGTCTGACTAGACGTTATTGCTGATAGCAATAACTTGATATTTTGATGTTGCTTCATTACGGCTTGTTCCATAGTTGAAATTAGTTAGTTAATAATAAGTTAGCAATGCGATGGTAAAAGTTTGATGAATTCTACATGTTGCAGTTATTGTTAGAAACAATCTCATTCTTTTCAATAGTCTAAGTTTCAAAGATACCTTTTAACTGAGTAGTTGAGAAATGATCCCCTAATGTGAATGATTCATCCAGTTGTACACCTGAGTATTTGTAGGTTATGGTAACACTGACAGTTTTTGAGATGTGTTTAATTTCAATATATCTTCTTTGTTTCGTACGTCTCATTTTCTTTGCTTAAAACAATGAGTTCCGTTTTTCCTTTTTTCATATCCAAAGGTAATTCGTTATCTTGAAGCTATTCAGAAAGGATCTGGTAGTCTTCTGATATAGGTTTTTCGATTTCTTTTTACTTTTCATGGTAGAAATAAAAAACGATGTTGTTAGCCTACAAGATTACCCCACAGTGAACAACTTTGCTATGGTTTAATGAAGTAACAACTTCATTAAACTATAGCAAGAAAAATGGTTGATATAAAATTAAACCTTGAGGTACCCCACAATTAATTGTCAACTTTGACGATATCACATTAAAGCTGATTAACATCGAGCTTTTAAATAAATAATCTGTAGACCAGTTCTCGTAATGTGATTCCGTATTCAGATAGAACTGGTGGAATTCTTGCAGGAATTAGGTCTCCTTGTTGACCGTCAGTACCGATTTAGAAGATCCCACTCCAACAGTGACCTTTTGACTGGAATCACGGAACGTATCTATAGGTTTATGAATAAGTCTGATGAATAACGAGCAATAGCATTTGATATATCCAACGCGTTTGATAAGGTGTGGAATACTGTCTTGCTTCATAAGCTTTATCGTCATGGTATATGTGAAAGGGTCTTTGGAATCCTTCAGTCATTTTTCTCAGATCGTAAACTGCGTATCACATTAGATAAAGTTACATCTTATGAGTTTTTCATTTATGCTAGCATTCCTCGAAATTCTATTCTTGGCCCGTCTCTCTCACTTCTTCACATCAATAATCTTCCTGGTAATTTGCTTCAGTTTAGTAACATCTATGCTGATGACATTACCCGGTATTCTGACTTTGACCACAAAATAACTCATTAGGAACAAGTCAAAAGAATCAGACCTTTAGGGTGTCAGAGAATGGGAAAGGAAATGGATAATTTCTTTGATTGCGGCTAAAACGCGACTCATTTCATTCAATAGAAAGCTGAGTCCTTATCTTTTTCCCATATTCATAGAATATTATTCCCAGATTAACCCTAATGAAGCTGCCTCCAAAACAGGTGCCTTAATTTGTTAACTCCCAGCATTGATCCGAAGGTATATTTACTTTTATGTATGACCAGACTGTTCATTATGGTCATTGAATTTATTGTATATTACGGTGCTTTTAATATATATTTTTTAATAATGTCTTCACGCCCTCCCCTTTATAACTTAGCAAGAATATCTACGAAGACTAAAATTTACTCACACGTTAAATGTCAAATTTTCAGCNATTCAATAGAAAGCTGAGTCCTTATCTTTTTCCCATATTCATAGAATATTATTCCCAGATTAACCCTAATGAAGCTGCCTCCAAAACAGGTGCCTTAATTTGTTAACTCCCAGCATTGATCCGAAGGTATATTTACTTTTATGTATGACCAGACTGTTCATTATGGTCATTGAATTTATTGTATATTACGGTGCTTTTAATATATATTTTTTAATAATGTCTTCACGCCCTCCCCTTTATAACTTAGCAAGAATATCTACGAAGACTAAAATTTACTCACACGTTAAATGTCAACTTTTCAGCATAAAATTGTGAAACTTTGTTCATTTACAAATTTACAGTCATTAGCAACAATAATTTTTACCATGTTACAGTGTTGTCTTGGTAAAATGTTTTCTCTGTTTACTAACTGCATACCTATTGTTTTTCTGAATTATCTCAGCTATGGATTTTTTGAATTTTTTCTACATTTAGTATTATCGAGGCTGCTCCCTCTGTGGCCTACCTATAAGGTGTCTTTAAATGCTTTTTCCACCAAAAGTATTTTTCACCCAGGAAATCAGTCAATTTCTTTGCAAAGTGGTACTTAGCTTTTTTGATTCCTTTAAGAATTATAAATGCCAAATGTCTTTTTCCTTAAAAATAATTTTTTCCTAGAAAACCAGTTGTTCAATTTCGAAATATTTTCTCTCAACTGAGGAAAAATCCGGTATTATCTGTAAGCCATTTCCACTGACTACAAATACCTGGAATATTATATTCTTCACTGAATCAAGTACTTCATTAAAGGAATAGAATAACTTTAAAAGTAAAAAGTTTGATATAAGATGTTGCAGTACTCTTTAATCTACACCTCTTATTGTCAGAATACACTCTTTTTCAGGAAAATAATGAAGGAGTGTTCAGAGTGCTTTTCTATATTATTACTAAGGTGTGTAAGATAAGGACACTGACAATATTGAAAAAATAAAAATAGTCCTTTCCCAAACACTACAACTTCTCCGCAAACAGTAGTGTTATCATCATTTTAAGACTGGACTATTTCTTTGTTGCTTCCACCTCAAGAAAATCTTGCAAAGGTTTTCCTGGGTATTATTCATTTCTTAGAATAGATATGTGGACGAAATAAAAGAAAAGTGTTCCACTACAGCTGCAATCAAGTACGTTGTATTAGACAATGCCAAATGGGTTTTTTTATTTTTTAAGCAAATAGTTCCCCAAAACGAACTTTCAAATTGTTTTCTTTTCATTATCTAGAGATGTTATTCAAATGGAGATTGTGGTCCAGGACGCTGTTGTATTAATGGTGGGCTTTATAAGTTCTGTGCAGATAAACTTGAAGAAGGCAATATTTGCACTATTCGAGTAAGTAATGCACTTGCTAAGAGTCTTTTTGCATTTACTTAGTAACTGAGCTAAAAGAAAATAAATATATGGTTGTGCTAATCATTGAATCAACAAATATATTTTTGGAAATTGTTTTTTTAATTCAATGATGACGCTACCAACCACAAACGAGACAGAGGCTTCACCAACTTGTAAACTAAAGCCACGTGCTATGTATTTTCTTTACTTAGAAGAGATTTTACAAAATTGCTAGATATACGTTTTTAATTTGGCATATACACTTGCTGTAACCTAACATGTGGCTATGATACTGCAATAGAAGACACAGGTCTTAAAAGATATATATATATATATATATATATCCTCTCTCTGTTGTGCATTTCATCACTTATTGTGATTCTGTACTTCTCACAGAATAATGTGAGAATAAAGACTAAAAAAGGCAGGACAGAAATCCCGCCATATGGATTCGTTAGTTCCACAATAGAAAACTCAAAAGACCTGTGTTTTCTATTGCATTGCGTATGCGCAGATTAAGACAAAAACTACATCGTTTTTGTCTTAATCTGCGCATACAGAAGACATTGAAAGCAAGGCTAATGTGGATGTTGCAATTCATTCTACTGACACCATGGAAAAATGCTTTTCCTTGGTCTTGTTTGAGGAAAAAAGCGTTACGTAGGTAAGATACATATCATATATTCAAGACAGGATTGAAAAAGAAATGACAAGGATAATCAACTTAAAATTAATAAGAGAATTAAAAAGTATCAACGGGAGAGAGCTTCTTTCACAAGTAACGGAAATAAATAAATAAACACTCATGACAAACGTCATTTCTACCCAAACATCGCACATGAAAAGAGAAAAAGAGCCATGCTCCACAACACATTTAAATAAAATAGTTTAAGATATTTCTTGAAAATCTAAAGTAGCTTTTTAAAGTATTCTTTATTGATATAACTGTTCTTTTATTTTCTCATTAGAACACACTTGGCTGTGGTTGCGGAGAAGGCCTTGAATGTCAAAGAATAAACATATTCATCAAAAGATGTGTTCGTGTTTCAGGAAGTGGAGATGGGTATTTCTAAATGGAAAGTAATTTTTGGCATTAAAACTGTGACCATGTTTTCAACAACACTTCCTCCTTACTTTACTTAACACAGCATCATAAATAGGATCTTTAATAAAGAATTATTGCATCTTACAAATTAATGTTTAAGTTGTGAAATTAAGGTAAGGTAAATAGCTAATTATGTGGCTTAATGAGTAGCATATAAAGCCTAATTTGTAGTATAATAATTTTGGGCAGAAAAAACTCCACAGATCTTTTGGGGGCTTTAACACAATTTTTTGTTTTCACTTGTTAAAAAAATTTATTTATCACTTTTTTTTTTTTCCTTCTTTATCTTCTCCTTTCGACCTTTTACAAGATACAGGTCGGATGGGTCTCTTTGATCAGCCCCTCCTTTACTTTTGTTTGTCCTTGAGATACTCCATTGTTGTCTGCACTTCTTCCGTTAATTCTTTTAAAAACATCATTTCAACACAACTTTTGACTTGTCTTGTTTCTCCTAAGTACTATCCTGTCAAACAACATTTTCCAGGTGCTTTCATTTTACTGGTATTTCTAGGCCACGTAGCCTTGCTTGCCTTGTGTTTTTTCATCATTTAGAATTTATTATCTTTACCATTTTAACCAATAAACTCTAACCAACTATCTCATCTGTTCACGTAGTGCCTTCTTAATAATAATAACTTATTTCACCTTATTCTTCTTTCTAATTACTTTACTAACCAGGATATTTTTACTACTGACGTAAAATAGAAATTACTCTTTGATACTCTGAATAAGACGAACTTCAGTTGTATCTGGATTTCATTTTCTGCTAACTAAAGTACATGCGCAAGAAAAAAATTGAAATGAGTTTGACTGTCCTGTACAAGAGACTTCGTGACATTCTAAATATATATAAAAAAAGGTAATGCTTCAGAAAGAAATATGATTTCTTACGGATGTGTATTTAAGATTTGTCACTGTTCTCTACGGCAGATTTAACTGCCGTAGAGTATCAGGTTGATAGTGTCTCTTTATACTAGTGTCTCTATAATCCTGGCCTACTTATTATAATTAAAACCCTGGCTTTCTTAAATAAATGTTTGAAAGTAGCTTTTCAAAATATTGTAAAATTATGATTAGGATAAAATTAAGTTTTCTTAAAAGAAAAACGTGGCTCAGTTTACTTTTGCTCTTTTATATTCATTGTTTCTTACTTCCATTTGAAAACTGAAATGTATTTCCTAGCGCATGCGCTCTTTTGTAATTTGACTGGGACTATGAAATGCATGTTTTGAGTGGCCACTGAGGTACAAAGTATAGTTGTAAAGTGATCTGGGTAGGAATGTAGCTCCAGCAGCACAGTTTATTGAGAATGAGGCCATGACAGCCACAGACTCTGGTTGGAACCTAGTAAGGTCTACATATACGTTTTACTTGTCTATAATTACAAATTTTCTCCATTAATATGCAACAATTAAAAGCTTGAAAAGCACGTTAAGAAACATCTATGGCTTTATTTCAATTATAAAACAACTCTTTGATTAATGGGTCTACGTTGGCTAATGTTAATACGGATTTCACGAATTTTCTAGTTTCAAAGACCTTGCTAATCTTTCTTGTACATGTGTCTCTAATGCTTAGCAGAGGAACAGATTGTGTATTTTATGTACTTTTTAGTTTGTATAACTTATACTATATTTTTTGTACTTTTTATTACTTTTTTATTACTTTATTTAGTGACTTTTGAAACTGTTTAACTCTTTCAGTGTCATATTTTTCTGTAGCCAGGTCTTGAAGCTTCTTGGCACAGACAAGGTTCTTTCTACAAAAACACTGGTGGCTAAGATAACATGCATCAAGTTACACATTGTAAAGAGCTGCAAAATAACTTTTGACTTTTCGGGCAATAACTCCTTGGCCCTACACAAAGAGTTCTTGAAACAAACAAATGAGTTATAAACTTTAATTTATTATCAAGATTTTTTATCAAAAAGCTCTTAAAATCAAAGTTTCTAGCAATGTGATGATATGGTCTTTGTCCAAAATTTAAAAAGAAAGCTCAACTATTTTCTCTTGCTTACAACTAAAATACCGGGCCTTATTAATAGATACCAATTTTTGGTACCATTTCATGTTTATTCCCCACTCCTCCACTATTCCTTTAAGCTGTCTTAGTTTTACCATTTGCGTTTAAAGCAAATTTGAGCGCAGTTCATCTTGTTGCACAGATTTTGACGAGCCTGTATTTGTACAGTTCACTTTTATCTAAAATCTACTTTAAATTATGCCAGATTATTTTGTTCTTTGGGGGGAAGTGTGGGGGGGGAAAGGGGATAATAATCCAGATTTCAAGAGAACTATGCATTGCAGCTGATAAGACTTTGAAGCTTAGTTGTTATAGGTACTACACAAAGATTAAAAAAACTGTACTTGGCAGTGTTCTTTTCCTCCTGCACCTCGTAAATTTATTGGGTTGCACTAGACCTTAGACTACACATTTGACTAGTGTCAACATTTGCCTGTTATCGTCATACCTTTATCCTCTGCAATAGTCGAGAGACAGCAGGAGGCTTTTAGATTTGTTCCTTCTCATGACGCCCCATGACTAGATCTGGATTGCTCGGAGGCATAGAGTCTTTGGTATCAATTAGTCTTTTGTCTGAAATGGTAAAATACATATCACACTAGATGGTATTACATCTGATGAGTATTGTTATGAGTTATGAGTATATATATTTTAATACTTGGTTCCCCATATTCCTATTCTTGGTTTAACTCCTTCCTTCTTGTCATTTTCATTGCCCACAAAGCAACTGAGCACAAATAGGTCAAACTTGCAGTAGATTTTGAGTCTGACTTTTACGCTGTCAGGTAACGGGGAAAGAACTGGCTGCTTGCTTTCGATGTGGCAAACACAACTCATGGCATTCAATAGAAATCTGAGTCCGTATCCCCTGTGATATTTAGTGACAACCATTCTGATGTTAACAGTGGTGAGGTTGCCCTATCATTTCAAGAATCCTCATCAAAGGAGTCGCTTGGTTTATCATTTTCTATAGATTTTTTCATGGGGCGCTTTTTGGTAAGTCTCCTTTTAAAAAGAAGAGATTGTATGGAACTTGAGAGGACCTTATGCCTTGGGTCATTTTGTGTCTTTATGAATCTACCATTATTTTGTCCTTGTGTAGAGAAATGTCAATAATGAACACTTGCTCCCTCACCTCACCCTTGTTTACTTGATCGAGTTGAAAGAGATGTTTCTAATTTGATAGGTCCAAATCTTGCTGCTGGTCTTCAACCTTTGTCTTATCGACTAATTACGGCTCCTATTAATTTTTTCTATACATATTATCATAGAAATTGCTCTAATGACCTTTTAGTCACTATAGTTTAGTCACTATATAATATTTTCATACATAGAATTTCCCATAAAGTTTCCCATAAAGTCAAACACAAACACTTTTTTTTCGTTTACTTACCCAATTCGATCAACCTTAAATGAGTCCCCTAGAATCAAGGGATGGTACGTTTTGGGGTCAAATATGAATTTGCTGCCCTGATCACGACTTCTGTAAACATTTGTTTCTGCTGGCTAGTCTAATATGACCTCTCGAGACAGCTGAATAGGACACAAAGGAACAGTTTTTTTACTTTTGCACCTTAATTTTGTATTGTCTCTTCTAATGATCACTTTTTTATGCCTATATTTCATTATATTCATTTGAATTTTACATATTGAAAAGCTACTACATCCCCTCTACTTTTATTTTTCGGTTTAAATTTATTTCAAAGAATTATTTTTGTTCCCTAAATATATCATGTACTCTTTGATAAAGTCAAAAAATGCTGCAATTTAGGACCAAGACATTTTACGCTATTTATTCAGTTTTTACTATTTATCTCTAGATACTGGAGGTAATGATAAGATTATTCTTTCGTAGGTCATATTAGATAGGATGAACTCTAATTCTTCAAATAAATCTTTTCTAATTCTTCACTGAAATGTCAACAATTAAGAAATTATTCTACTTCTTCCTCAAGTCTTAACGAGACATCTTATGAAAATGCCTACCATTTGCACATAGCCACCACCCAGTCAGGAAGCCATTCAAAGACCTTATTAAGTGCATTGTATTCTGTTTGGAATTTTTTTTTCCAAGCATAGAAATTAGTTTTTAATTACTGCAATTATTTAAAGAGTAAAGCTATTCAATAGCGTGACAAACACACACACACACACACACACAAATAAACTTGATGCAATTTCTAGCATATTGTTATAAAAGACAGTAATGAAAGATGCATTCTGGCAAGTATTTATACCTAGTAGTATGCATCCTTACAGTATTTAATCATTCAAGCAGTGGTCAAAAAAGTGGGTATTTGCTTGTGAAATATGGCACCATGTAATTTTATTTTGGCACTTGGGTTATTCTAAAAGTACTTTTTGTTCCTTCTTGATTCAAGAAACAAATTGTTTTACTGAGTACTCATCCAGACGCAAAGTAAAATTTGTCTCAAGTAGTCAAAATTGGTCACCTCTGTTCTTAGGTTCGATAGGTCATTATAGGTCATAATGTCATTATGGGCTCCATTACGTAATGCTAAGTTCAGATAATATCCTTCTCCTATCAGGCCAAAAGAGGCCAAAACTTAGATACGTTCATCTTGTTAAACGAACGCTACTTCATGAAATATGCAACAAAGCATTTAATTAGATTACGTTTAAAATTATTTGAAGGATGGAAGGCGAAATTTTATGACTAACTGCAAGCTTCTAGCAAGCCTATCAGATTTTTTCTACTCAAATTAATATATAAAAAGATAAAGCATTTGCTCAGGCTGTAAATTTTGTTACAAAAAATATATTTGATAATTCTGCGTGGCTACACAAAATAAAAATGTGAGAAGCCATGGCTTAATAGTTAGTACAGATGCACCGTAACCAAGAGGTTCCGGGTTCGGTTCCCCTAATGGGCAAGAAAACAGTGTGTTTGACAATTTTGCGTGGTTACACAAAACAAAATTGTGAGAAGCCATGGCTTGATAGTTAGTGCAGATGCACCGTAACCAAGAGGTTCCGGGTTCGGTTCCCCTAATGGGAGAAAAAACATTGTGTTTTCAATTTTGCGTGGTTACACAAAACAAAAATGTGAGAAGCCATGGCTTAATAGTTAGTACAGATGCACTGTAACCAAGAGGTTCCGGGTTCGATTCCCCTAATCGGCAAAAGGACATGGTGTTTGACCATTTTGTGTGGTTATACAAAACAAAAATGTGAGAAGCCATTGCTTAATAGTTAGTGCAGGTGCACCGTAAGCAAGAGCTTCGGGGCGCGATTCCCCGAAAGAGCGAAAAAACTTTGGAACTTTACAAGATAAAAAGGCATTGGTTGGCGTCAGGAAGGGCATCCGGGCCAGAAATTCCTCACATGCCAAATACAAGTCTCTATGAAGGGCACCGTCTGAGCCCCAATCACTGGGGAAAATGAGGTTAAAACCTAAAAAAAATGCAAAACAAAAATGTAATAAGGGACACTTAATGGATCTTTTCAGTGGCATACAAGTCTGTCCGGTTATTTTGGTAATGGCTTCAACCTTTATGCTTAACAAATACGATACAAAACTGTGAGAGAATTACAGCACAAAAAATAACAAGTCATACATAAAGACTTTTAAGGAAATAATGTCCTGACAAAACCTTTAAATTGCACTCTCTGTTTACCTACTTGTTACACCAGCAAATGCAAACTTTTTTATAAAACTATAACTCTAATAAAGTTCTAGTTGGCCTTTTTAATTAAAATATGTAATAAAATAATTCTTTCCTCAAGTGGTTGTAAAAAGTTGTGTTTGTTCATTGCTTAAAAAAATACTCGGACAATATTCCTTAGTACAGTATTTTGCCAATTTAGAAGGATGGACAAAAGTCTAAGCAGACAAACGCCTGTAAGTAAGGAGAAGGAAAAAAACAACACATATTGCTTCGTACTTTACTGCAAATCAAAATATGACACGTGTGTTAAGTGAATATAAACAATAAGGGAAAAATATCAATTTAAAATACCAAGGGTGAGAAAAAATTGAAAAGACCGTAATGTTAAAAAATGGAACTCCAGTCAGAAATATACATTCTAGTGTATTGTTTATTGTAACTAAATACATCTCTGATATATCTCCCTGGTAAAAAGCATTAGATCTTGTTTTTATTCTAAATGTTCCTTACTTTTACAGCTTTTATGTTGAAATAAAATTTGCTATTGTTGTTGGAATCTGAAAAAATTAAGGAGATTTTCATTATTTCAAGCATTTCACGAGACTTTTATTTTGCATTGACGCATAAAAAGCCTTTATAAACATTTCAAAAAAATTATTACAATAATTTTTAAACTAAATTTGTGGGTTTTATTAACTTTTCTTCTGATCTCTTCCCCAAATTCTTTGACTATAGTTCTATTGTGACTGAGTTCGACCCAGCTAGGAAAAAGCATCAGAAAGAGAAATCTTCTCATTAAAGAAATTCTCTGCTGAGCACCAATGTTAAAAAACCTTACTTTTGAAAGAAATACAGTTACGATAGAAAATTTGTTTCCAGAAATCACTGTAGAAATTACAAAGGAGAAAACGTCTTTCCACATCCAGATATTGGTTTATCGATAACAAAACTTCAGTCTGCCAATATTTTGCTTCCCCCCAAAATTTGGGATAAACATCCAACTCATCTAAAAAATTTCAGCCAAAAAAGGTCTTTGATCTACCTTTGGTTTTACTGTAATGGAAAGAAAAAGAAATATTTTGCTTCTTTTGTATACATTCTGGTTTGGTGGAAAAATTTTTTGCTGGACGATGAAGCCGAATTTCTTTACAGTATAAAAATTTAATAGCCATTGAGATACTATAAATTTCTCTGTCCCCATGAAAAAAATGATAATGAAACAGGTAAGGTGCAGATGGCAAAATCTGAACTTTACTGTAGAGGGAGAGTAGCTTAGTGATGCATTAAACAGAGAAGGTTTTTTATTTTTAAAGATAGTTAAACAAATTATTTAAAATCCATGAACAATTTACTGTAGTTGACTTCAAAATTGACAACACGTTCGTTATATCAATTTGAGGTGTATTATTACGTTTAAATTATCAGACTTAAAACACGTTTGGATGTCAGCACTCTGCAGCGGTCAATTTGATCAAGAATTGTCTATGGCAGAGTTGAAATTAGCCCCAACGATATTCAAAAATTGAGCAAATAATAAGAATACCAACCAACAGTGAAACGTAGTCAATGTTTGTATTGTATTATCACTTTTGTACGAATAATACACGACAAATGAATAAGAAGTGATTTCAATTTACAGAGGTATACAAGACATGCCTGTATTTTAGACTGAATACAGGTCTTCCTTTACTTACAAATTCTTCTCTGTTTATACACAATTTACATAACCTAAAATCAGTAATTACATCACAATTTAATCTGACATTATATTAGCTCAGCAATATCAGTGGTCCATAAGAGGAGGAATTAGTCATTATCCAATTGAGAGGACACTGATTGATGCAATCATATTGGCAGCGTGACATCTGTATAATTGTCACTACTTGCTGCCTTAATTAAGGCATTCCAATACAAACCATACACAATAATGTTTACCATAAAGATAATTAAAATAGAAAATTGCTGAAAGAAACATTAAGTGAAAGCCTTAACTAACACATGGAGCAAAAATTTCATGTGGACATAAAGGTTATATTAATTTAGTTCAAAGATATCTCGCTTGCCCATCAACCACAAAATCATTAGAATTACGCCACTTTTAGAGGCGTTATTTTAATGTAAATAAGAGTAATCTAGATACGAAAATCCAAAAGAAATTTGTCCATTAAATTGAAGAACGTGAGAATTTACTCTGAAACGGCTACTAGAAGTAAAACTGTTATAACTAATTCAATCCACTCAACCAGTTGTCTACAGTATCAGCTACTGCATTTCCAAAGAATGAGTTTAGGGCAAGTCTTAAAGGACCAAAAAGAACCTGCTCATGTCATTTCTTCAAAAGGTTACAATCTTTTGATGATAAGACTTATTAACAATATCAACAACAGGATATTTAAGATTGGCAATTAATTTTGCATAATTCGATTTATCAAGGGATGAATAAAATGCTGAACAATTTCTGGGACAGATGTCAAAAACGATAAAGCAAGGAATGTGTACTGGCATCACTGTCAGAAAAATTCCTAAAAACTAATACAGTGGAAAAATCATGGGCTTGCAAGGCCATAAGAGTACTTTGTGATACAGTTTCAATGATGAAGCAAGGATTATAGGGTTACAAGTTGATTAAAGAAGATAAAAATAAAAACACTTGTAAGATTCATACACTTATTCAGGACTGAGAGCTCGGAATATTGGGAGGTTCAAACTTCCATGATTGGATTAATCATAATAATGGTTATTAGAATCACGACTTGGGAGAGAGAAATAGTGATTCACCTTAAAATTCGTTGTTTAACAATAGTTAATATCTTGCTGACTAAGTCCTAGAAAATGTAAAGATTTTATTAAAGAAAAGAAGGGGCAAATAAAGTGGCAGAGTTAAGACCACCAACGTTACCAAAGCTGCGGGAAAAACTCTACTCNCACTTGTAAGATTCATACACTTATTCAGGACTGAGAGCTCGGAATATTGGGAGGTTCAAACTTCCATGATTGGATTAATCATAATAATGGTTATTAGAATCACGACTTGGGAGAGAGACATAGTGATTCACCTTAAAATTCGTTGTTTAACAATAGTTAATATCTTGCTGACTAAGTCCTAGAAAACGTAAAGATTTTATTAAAGAAAAGAAGGGGCAAATAAAGTGGCAGAGTTAAGACCACCAACGTTACCAAAGCTGCGGGGAAAAATCTACTCTTTTTTTTATTTGAAGGAACTGGCTAAGCTACTTTGGTAAAATAGACAAGATAACTTAATGAGCCATGTCTAGTTCTTTCATTCAATTACTCAATTCGATCAACCTTAACTGAGCCCCCTAGAATCAAGGGATGGTACGTTTTGGGGTCAAAAATCGATTTGCTGCCCTGATCACGACTTCTGTAAACATTTGTTTCTGCTGGCTAGTCTAATATGACCTCTCAAGGCAGCTAAATATGATGCAAATGGACAGTTCTTTTACTTATGTGCCTCTATTTTGTATTGTCTCTTCTAATCATCACTTTTTTTATGCCTATATTTCATTATATTCCTTTGAAGTTTACATCTTGGAAAGCTACTGCGTCCCCTCTACTTTTTTTTTTGCGGTTTAAATTTTTTTCAAAGAATTCATGCTGTTCCCCTGAATATATCATGTACTCTTTGATAAAGTCAAAAATGCTGCAATTTAGGACCCAGACATTTTACGCTATTTGTTCAGTTTTTACTATTTATCTCTAGATACTGGTGGTAATGATAAGATTATTCTTTCGTAGATTATATTTGATAGGATGAGCTCTAATTCTTCAACAAATCACCATCTTCAGTTAAATGTCAACAATTAAGAATTTATTCTACTTCTAATGGCATTGTCATTAGCTTAGCACCCTAAATTTCGTTCTCCCTCAAGTCTTAACGAGACATCTTATGAAAATGCCTACTATTTGCACATAGCCTCTTCCAAAGCTATTAACGTAGCAAAAAGCAAAACGTGTTCCCAATGTTTATCTCCAAATGTAGTTATAAGAACACACAACAGTTTGGATGGAGCTGCAAAGTATTTTACACCTGATCATCATAGAAGCTTCTTATGACCCTGATCTCGAGATTGGTTGCTTAAGTGATAGGCAGGAAGTGTTAGCTAGACAAAAATGATCCTGTATTATCTGCAAAGTGTATTAACAAGCTCACATTTTGTCAGCTTACAATAAAAAACGGTAATGACTCATCGGGAAAAAGGCAGCGTTCATACTCCTGTGCTTTTAACAAACTCATGCTCTTCACAAGACCATAGAAGTGAGTGTGTGTGTAGTGTGAAGTAAAGTGTGAAGGCTACTCAATGCAAGTATCTACCATAAAAAAGTTTTTGGACTCACGACAAATATGAGTCCTTATCGTCACACCGTCGCTAGAAGGCTGTAAACGAAGGCGAAAGAGGTTCCTCCCCATAAGGTAAAACTACAGCCCTCCAGAAACCAACCACATACTCTCAATTCTCAGTGGTTAACTGTTTTAGCAAAGTTTTTTCCATTTGTAAAGCGTCGAATAAAGCGCCAGTTAAATTTCAGTTGAATATGTGGGACTAGTATTTCATTTTAGCGCACCATTACAGTCCATAAGAAAATACATTTGAAAACTTGTAAGAAACGAGTAAAACCATTTTCACTGAGTGTTCACTACAGAGATTCAAGAAAATCTGGTTATACTGACAGTACTAGTAGCTTTCAGGTAAGGACACAGTATCTCTGCTTTCTTTATTTTATTGTAGACATCATTCTATAAGGTTACTCGGCAAACAAACTAGAATACAAACAGTTTTAAGGCAGCTCCTTTCACACTCTTCTAGCAGCTTTATTGGATATATTCACTTAGACTCTTGGAGATTTTGCTATAGGTCTTCTCGTCATTAATCTCTTTCATACAGATCTGCTTAAAAAGCCCCAGATAGATTTCCAGTCTATTGGAAACATTTAATCCCTTTTTCTTAAGATTAATTATTTTTCGTCTTTGCTGCTTTTCTTCGGTTTCAAAAGATATAGCTGATGAATAGGTCTCTTTTTTGTCACACGTAACATTAAATTATTTTTGAAAACCATTGCCTTATAAGATGACTTGATCTCTGTTAGCAATGGATACCTTATGTTTCAGTTGCAGCTACAGGTCTCTCTTGATACGATTGCCGGGACATATTTGTGACATATTTTATTGTCTGTACATATGGATTTTCTTTGCTTTTTCTACACACATTTTACCCTAATACTGGTGTGTCTTTATGCCTGTTTAGTAATTAAACTCCACATTGGTTAATTTAAAGTGGCAACCTTGATTAGTCTTTCCATTATTATAGACAAGATCCAGTTGCTTTTTCGTTTGCACCTGCAATACTATTCATTTAAATGCAATCATAAAAGGACTCCTAAAACTCCAAAATTTCATATTTCCAGATTTAGGATTAGGCAGTGAAACAGTTTTGTTACTAAAAACTGTTGGTCTATTTTGTTAAAAGAGTAAATATCTTACTGAAGGCAAGATAATTTTGAAAGCTCTCTACTGCTTTGTTCCTTAAAAAATCTCTACGTTTTCCCTTGATATTCCATCAGATATATTTTATTGAATGAAACAAGACAATAAGTTACAAGGTTATTCCGATCACTGACCTTCAAATCTTGTTTCAATTTTTTTTTAAACAAAGTAATGATTGTTTGATCTTTCACTTATATGGTCCCTAGATGCATGGCAAACACCAGCTCTGTCTGCACGTGCTCGATCAAATTATTGAAAATCAAGCTGTGGAGTGTCTGGCACTTTGTCTCTATCAACAGTTAATGACAAATCAATATTGAAAAAAAAAGGAAAAATAGACAGAGGCTTCAAAATATGTATGCACAAAAATGTTGAATTTTGTACAGTAATATTTGTGTATGTGTGAAGGGTAACTTAAAATCAGAGCTACAAGCTACAATCTTTCATTTTTAAAAATCCAAACATAATAGAGTTAATAAAACCTATTACATTGAAATTCTAAGAATGCCTACTCAGAAAATTTTTTTTTTATAGATAAACCGTTAGTTTGGATTCCGATACACTTAGTTTTTATGATATTTTTTGATGAAATAGTCACTCAAAAGCATTGAAATACAAAACGTATGCAAAATGACAGCTCGATTCATGTTGAAACGGTCTTTGAGGAAAATAAACTTCTTTTAAAGTTGAAACCTGGAAAACTGAATAATTGTTACATTACATTTGACTAACAAAACCATAAGCTTTTCTTTCATAAGCCAATATGTCAACTTGATCAAGTTTTAGAAATATCTGGGTGTGGAGGTAACCAGCAAACACTCACTAAACTTGCAAAGTTACTTCGATAAAACCTACAAGAAGGTTATGACTAGGTTGGAGCTTCTTAGCAGCCAGAGACGTTTTTTCCCAAAGCTGCCAGAGCTCTTTAATTCATTTAATCCTCACACCATTTAAATATTGCAGTAGTCTCATTGACAGCTACGAACACGTAATTAAGTCCATTCGCATCATATAAACGATAAAACAAGTTATTTATCGAAACAAACAAAATAGTGCAGATACAAACGTGACTTAAATAGGAAATTGAATATACGATCGTCTTGCCAAAGGCCAAGATAATATGTCCTTTAAATCAATGTTATTTGGGAGAAAAAAACTGCAATCAACTCCTTTTCCACAGTAAGCATATACGTTTGTTATGTGTATCCTATAGTTTTAGTGCATGTATTACTGATGTGTTCTTAAATCCTTTATCCTATCAAGTAGATAAATAAAAAATAAAATAAATAAGTAAATAAATAAAATAAAATAAATAAATGGAATATTTAATATGTAATTTAATGTCATAGATCGATTATGTAATCCTTTATGTAACCAAATCTTTGTTACTGTGTTGCTAATTTTGTTGGCACAAATAGATTTAACTAGACTTAATTTTGGAACAATTTGCTAATCTATGTACTCATAAAACAAAATGCTGGTTACATTTTAGAGATGCTTTTTCCACCAGTTACTTTCCAACAAGAGAATGTACTCTCGTAATCTTTAGATTTTGTAATGTGTAATGAAAGAGACTCACATTTAGGTACACACACGTTTGCAATAATTTAGATTGTAAAATTAAACTCCGCAAATTATTTCTCTTCTCTTTTTGTTTGGGTGTAAGGGAAGTCTATCTAGTCTATCTTTATAGGAGCCCTGCCTTCCTTTTGCAAAGTGAAACAAATGTTGAAGCTAATGTTTTACTACCTACACTATTTCCAATGTTCTTACTTCTACATTTCAGACATGCATTGTTTGCGTTATTTCATCATCTTTTCATATGTTGCTGTTTTATTTCTTAGCTTTTCTTTAAGGGAATTGTTCAAGTTATCTTCTCGTAGAAACAAGATTTCAATAATATGTAATGATTGATATTTTAATTTACCGATTTGTTAGGATTTATATTTATTAATGTGCGCACTCGGTGTCTTGTCATGTTGTCCTATTGTCTCCTCGTGTTAATCTCGTCCTGTTGTCATATTCTCGCGTGTGAAATTAGGACGTTGTCGCGCCAAGTGCGAAATAAACATAATTACATGTTAAATATATATATATATATCACCTTCTTGTATGAGTTAGTTGAGTTTTCATGAGATTCGATTGCGTTAATAACAGTGTGTTGTGGTCTGTGTTCTAAGTCTCTCTCTGGAGAACTCGCGACATTGGTGTCAGAGGAACAGAGCTGAGTACTGGATATTCACAGATCATGGCTTTTTCTGTTGTGCCCGAGAAATTTACTTCTGGAGATTTCGTTACTTGACTTCGTCAGTTTGACGTTTGTGCTACTGCGAATTCGTGGGACGAGGAGAAGAAATTAAAGTACTTGCCTGCTTTC
>RDPX01000059.1:2123253-2158913 GCA_003991215.1 Morbakka virulenta | reverse complement strand
AAGTTGTCGCGCCAAGTGCGAAATAAACATAATTACATGTTAAATATATATATATATATATATATATATATATATATATATATATATCACCTTCTTGTATGAGTTAGTTGAGTTTTCATGAGATTCGATTGCGTTAATAACAGTGTGTTGTGGTCTGTGTTCTAAGTCTCTCTCTGGAGAACTCGCGACAAATAGATATAAAGTTGTTTAATCTACTTTCCTTTTAATTTTCAATGGAGATGAAAATTATGTACCTTATCGGTAATTACTACCTTATCGGTAAAAAAAGTCGTCAAAAAGTGACCAAATTTTGGGTATGTGACTAAATTTTTTATCGACCAAATTTTTTGCCGACATTTTTTTTGCTGACCGAATATTTTCACCGACTTCTTTTTTCCAACTGGCAAGTTTTACCGAATTTTCAAATTACTTTTTTACCTTGAATTTTTAGTTTCTTAACGTTCTCAAGGGATTCCGCGCAGTTTTTAGACTTTTTTATTTGTCCTAATTTTCACAAATTTCGGACAGTTTTGTCGTTTGATGAAATTAAAACCTTAATTTTTGAATATCAACTTAAAGATAGAGAAGGTTTGCTTCTCCCTAATAATATAAAGGAAAAAGAAAATTAAAGGAAATACTTCTTAAGTTCTCCTTTTTATATTTTCTTACAATGGTATGCCCTCATAAAGAAAAACTAAAAATGAAAACAACAGAACTAACAAGCAAATGTCCTTACAATAGCAGAGCAAATAAAAATTTAACCACGAAAAGGGATTTTAATTCTTACCAAGACTGCATTAGCCGATTCCACTGCTTCTGTTGTACCAGCAGCTTTAAAGCCGTTTAATATAATTTCGTCTTGAGCACATAGGAAATGATACAGCTTTGAAATCCATTGAGCATGCATCACCTTTAATTCGGTTAGATTAAGAAACACTTTGACATCGGTAGGTCTTATACCTTTCTCCAATTGCTGGGAAACTTGTTGTGAAAACCACTCCTTATAACTATTAGAAATGAATGATTTTGCTGGCTTGTTTACGGATATATCCAGTGGCTGAAACTTGTTCGTTAGGTTGTGGGGGACTATTATAACTTCGCAAAAGAATCTTTCGGCAAAGCTCGAGAACAGCTTCGTTATCCTGCCTATTGAATGTATCCATGATTATTAACGATAGTTGCTCCTTTGAATACCTCAGATTTACTTTGACTTTATCCAGGTACGGAAAAATAATATATTTAAATAGCTGCTTTGATTTTTCAGTTTTTGACCAATGATTGTTAGAAAATGTAACTTTAAAGCTAGTTGAGAAATCAACTTTGGGAAGCATCTTTTTGTTTTCCCTTCATATATGAGTTAAATCGGGAGAAACTTACCAGTCATGCTGATAACAAAAGTAGCAGTGATTTGCCTCTTATCATCTATGCCTTTAATTGGGACAGGTTTTGCTCCTTTTGGATTGAAAGTGTATTTTCCAGGAGACACGTAAGATAAAGTAGTTTGGTCCAAATTTAAGATAAGATCCTTCGGAATATCATTGTCGCTGATAACTGTGGAGGTCTGTTGTTGAAATGTTAGCTTCTCTTCCAGTAAAAACTATTCACTTGGCTCGATTTTACCAGTCGTGCCTTTTCGTTTAGACCATGCCATTGATTTTAATACATTTCTAGCCCAGCCTTCTGTAACTACAATATGACCACCGAACTCTTTAAGCTTCGACGTACAGCTTGCCTTGACGACTCCAGTGCCAATTGCCATGACCAACTTTCTTAAAATAACACCTCCAGGCAGACGTGCTTTAGTTATCACATCTTTCACTTTAAGTATAAGTTCGTCTGTTAAGAGGTTTGGTGTACCTCTCCTCTCATGTACAGTAGATGAACCAAGGTCATTTTTATCCTTTTGAATCTTATTTTTCCAATTATTTACTGATGTTCGGATGAAAGTATATTTTGGATACTTTTTCTTAAATTTCTCCTATGCTGATTCTGTACCATTCAAAAGAGCGTATTCTCCGACTTCATTCTTAATGTTACTTGGAACTGTTAAATATTTCTTTGAGATTTTTGGTTGAATATACACTCTTTTCTCTTTATTAATCGCGCTGATTTCTGCTTCATTAACACTGCCAGATGCAGAGGTTAAAAACGGTGGTATTTTCTCAGGAGATTTTTCATTAGAGCTTTCCGATAAATATTTAAAATAATCTCTCAAATCTCGTACCTTAGCCATCGTGCTCTAGATATTCTGTTTTTGTGATTTTATAGTTAAAATGATGAAACAATAAAAGCCACGCAATTTCAATCACCTTCCTCCTTGATTGGAATTTCCTCTTTGTTTAAAAATGTTTTGTATCATATAACAACGAAGATGGAAAACAACTTATTATATTACGCTCAATTGTTAAATTTCGCATGCATTTGAAAGTTCGAAAGTTTGTTTGCATTGAATTTTTTTTGACAAGGCCACTTCGTTTATCCATGGTCGCAGGAACAATATGCTTTCATTCGATAGCAAAATCACAGCCACAGGATAACATGTTTATAAGAATATGACGTGGAAAAATGCTAAAGCAGGTCAAAAAGTCAGAAAAATCCTGCAAAGAATTCGATCCTTATCCCTGTGCCATAAAAGTAAAAAACAATTTCTTTGACAATTGGATGACTGTTGGGCACATTCCGAGGGAAATTTGACACCAATGTTTTTATTTTATCCAAGAAGGTGATAGTATTTCTGGTCACTTGCTCTCCACCAACTGCAAAGTGTCACCAATCCCTGCAGGTGGACTTGAAGTTCCACTGCTACTTACTTTTTCTGTGAAAGAAGACAGGATATTTTCCATAATGAAAGACTTTTTCAAAAAATTATACGATAATAATTATATTGTAAAGCAGAAAAGCAAAGATGACGACGAAAGTGACGACGATGACGAAATTGAAATTATAATAAACAAGAACACGGCAGAAGAGGGTGAAGCAGAAAAGGAAGCTGAGACGGACCCTGAAAATAGCCAAGATGTAGCACCAAATGTCGCAACGTTTGATGAAGAGATGAGCATTGAAATTGTACATCAAAATGTGATTGAAATAGATTTTTGTCAAAATCTTGTGGGTTTTTTTACATCAGTGGTAAAATAAAAGTCGTCAAAAAGTGACCAATAAATAGGCGGTGAAAAGTGACTAAATGTTTTGCCGACTTTTATTTGCGCCGACTTTTTTTTACCGATAAGGTAGTAGCAATGTGCTGATCGTGTATTATATTATGTTATATTATATTATATTTAATATTATATTATATTATATTATATTATATTATATTATATTATATTATATTATATTATATTATATTATATTATATTATATTATATTATATTATATTATATTATATTATATTATATTATATTATATTATATTATATTATATTATATTGTATTGTATTGTATTATATTATATTATATTATATTATATTATATTATATTATATTATATTATATTATATTATATTATATTATATTATATTATATTATATTATATTATATTATATTATATTATATTATATTATATTATATTATATTATATTATATTATATTATATTATATTATATTATATTATATTATATTATATTATATTATATTATATTATATTGTATAAAAAACTTTAAGTGTAATACTCTAAAACAGCGTGGTGGTATTACACAGTATGCAGTGCTTACTGGGATAGGTACAATTTAACTCAGGAAAACGTGAATTGGTAGGAAATTATTGAGACAACTGGTAATCCAATCTTTTAAACCTGATACTCCAATAAAATAAGTTAGAAAAGAAGCACCTCAAGGTAGTACTTTTCTCAGGTAGGTAAATGTGAAGTGATGAATTTGAAAATAGCAGAGAGATTGTAGAAAAACATGGAAATAAAGTCTTACACTTTTCCCATTCTCTAGTTATAAGTTCATGCCACTTGACTAACCATAAAATCTAAAAAAGCATTTTAAACACTCATAAAAAGGCACAATTTGACATAAAGATCAAGATATATGACAGCAAAAATTTCACATGTATAAAGAACATATCTTATTCTTTCTCTGAAAGTTTGAAGAATATTTGTAGTAGAATACTGTTTTCTGCTTTTAATGACACCATGCAATAAAATATCTTATTCTGCATATACTACACTCTTACTATATTCTTAGAACATACAACCTGCTGGTTGGAATATCTAAAAGATAATGTATTCAAGAGGAAAAAAATTTACAAGTATTCTGTTTGAATTCTTGATAAAAGGCATTCAAGAAAACTACAAATCTTAGAGATCAAGTAGTCAACGAGTTAAAAGACTTCATAAGAAGGTACATATCACGTTCTTGGAGAAATATACTCCTCCCTGCCAAGTTGAAACATCACAAAGCAAATTCACAACAATAAAGTACACGAGTTCATAACCCATTCACTGAGTGGCTGGACAACCTTTTACACCTCTGTCTAGCGCAATGTACAAATCTCCAACATCAGCTACACCTAACACACAAATATTTAGATAAATCAATATCTACAACAACCAAACGTTGTATATCTCAATTATTTACAACCTAAAACTCAAATTTGGATCCAAACAAAGCATGACATGACAGGAAATATTCTAAATTGCACAAAAGTTGCACATGTGAATATTTTTCTGGATTGTTTCCTTCCAGCACCTTTTCTAATGAAAAGTTGGTTTGTCTTCATTAGTTCTATAGGTATTAGTAGGAAAAGTATTCTGATAAGGTTTTCTCGGTGGTTCCAGCTCAGTTTGTTTCATTCCTTGTAATGCATCTCTCTCGACGTTTTCCTTCTGATGTAGTTGGTGCTACTTGAATGTAGTTTCTTTCCTTTAGTGAGTACATGGTGGAACTAATTGTTTTCTGAGAGATGTAATCTAACATATGGTTTGAGCTTTTAGTCTAAGATTAACTCTGATCTCTTGTCTTTACTGTTCCCTTTCTTGTTGTACCTTCAATGTTACATTTATTTAATGGCTCTATGCCTTCCTAACCTTCTTTGCTTCCTAATAAAAATCAACGTTTCATATCTTTTCGATAAAGGGTTAGTTCTTTCCTGCTCTATCAGTTATGACAAAGGTACCATTTGCCATTAAAGTAGTTTTAGTTTCGCTTAATAATGGCTTAATATTATCGTTTGAAAATTGTTTGGTCTAAGGATATTCTGATTTCTTTGTACTGCACACTGCCCTCTGGGACACTGCTTTGTACTGCACACTGCCCTCTAGCAAATTTAAAGATTGTTTATACTTCCTTTTCATGGTAATTCTTCCAATAAGTGTCTACAATCTCTCACAATGTGGTTCAGAGGAATAAACAAGTTGTTATTCATTTATCTTCCTCTTCTTTTAAGAAGAGGAAGACCGAAGACAAGAATATCTGATAACATCAAAGAGAAGACTGAAATGACGATGGCTCAGATGCTGAAAAATTCAAGAGACCAGGAAAAGTGGAGGAGCATTGTTGGGCGTGCCACGGCAAATCATGATAATGATCCTTCTGTGTGATGATGATGATGATTCATTTATCTATTTAACTCAACAATTTCTACAGAATAGTCGCTTCAACAAAATATAATGGTACGTTCAGTATTTGTTCTGCTAAAATATGTACATACAAATATTAAGTTAAAACTGAAGTATAAATATCTATGTAAAAGGGGACTTGGAACATGACTCTAATTAGAAAATAGACTGGCATTTATTAGAGAGACTTAAATACAGGAAACACTAGCTTAAAAATTATAAATAAAAATATATTAAAACGATTAAGAAAAAGGTTTAATGCCTTACAATTTCAAAAATGAGAAAAGAAATTAATTTTGTTTTTCTCATTTTGTGTTGTATTGCAAATTGCTAATACCTGTTCAAGTTCAACACTTTTTCTGCTGCTTTTGTATTGTATTCTTTGCTACTTCATTTGTTAAGGGGAAATATGACAATGATTGTATGGGTATTTCTTGCCTTGGTTATTAAAATATACCATTTCTCAAGAAACTAATACTTTACATCAAAGGTAAGCAAATTTTGTAATGACGAAAAAAAATTTGTTTTTCATTTCATCTATCTTCTTTATCTAATCACTGACACCAAATTTCCAATTCGTTAAAACGTTGTCCACCTATGGGTTCAAAATATCATTTTTATTTATGGGTTGAATACTACAGCCATTAACACCCCACCAGGGTATTTTCGTTATCGTTAGCTTGTTGGGGCCCTCTACTGGACAAAATCCCATTCATCTCTTTCCAGTTAAGCATTTTTGTAACTGATTGTGAAAATTCTCCCCATCTGATTTTCTGTTTGCCGTGCTCTCTTTTCGACTCAACTGGGAGCAACTAAGTGATTTTATTGTTCCGTCGATTTTCTTCTATACGTGTCAGATGTCTTGTCCGTTTCTATTTTAGGTTCTTGATTGTCTTAACTACAGCACGTACCGGTTTGTTCTCCTTTTGAGTTGGCAGTCTTTCTATCTCTGCAAATTATATTCATCATTATTTATATTCGTCATACAATGATGTTTGCTTAAGAAAGTAATAGCACTGTCATGCAGTTTGCTGCCATATTGCCATGTTTAACTTCTGCGGATAGTAATTACACCGTATATCTCATTGCAATAATTCCCCAAAGAAGCATTCTCTCTATTATATGTAACCATCCAAGAAAAACAGTAGCAAAATTTTGGAGGGTATTCAATGAGCGAAGAAAACCCTCTAATATAGGACTTATTTGAAGCCATTTAAACAGTAAGTACACATTTCTACAATTTTTTGCTGCACCTTCTGCCATCAAATTTTCTTTTCAGAAATTATTTTTCTATGATTAATCGACCCTTGGCTATTTCAATAATCACCACTGAAAAAAGCTTTGCTGTTGTTGTAAAGCAATATGTATTCTCAGACAAAATTTATATTTCCACAGATGGAAATGTGCAAATGTTGACTGATACTGCTGTGATACAATACTGATGACGAGCAATCATAATAAGAAAGGAAACAGTACCAGTTTCGCTGTTCTATGTTCCTCTTTGCCACGTCAAATTGATCTTACAAGTGTCGTGAAGTTCTACCCTTCCTCTATACGAAAGGGCCTTTAAAAACATTTTAGCAAGTATCAAGTGAAGTAAAAAGACAAGTTTGATTATACAAATCAAAATGAATGAACGATGCCTAAAGAACTAATGGGATATAATGTATTTTGAGGTTGTCAAATGATACTTTTAGGAAGAAGGAAAATGGACCAAGAGTGTGTCTTTCAGAAAAATATGACAAGGAACTATACAAAATAGAGAGCACGTAATCAAGGACAGGACAAAATAAAATGATAAGATGAACTGTTACGCACAAGAACTAACAAATCAGAATAATGGTTCAGCCATTAATTGTTTTACTGATGCGGAACTTAACAAAAAGCAAGTTGGCAAAGAAGGAGAAAAGAAATAAAACAAAGTTATTCTTCGTCAGCTTGAAGATAGCAAGCTATAGACACTCACTGCCTGATTCCGAAAAAGCTACGAGTATGATTAGACTGGTTACTTCATTGTAAAAAAAAACCCACACTGCCCTCTGGTAAATAAGTTGAAAAATTCCCTCAGTAACGATAGACAAATTTCTAACTTAGGTTGTGTTTTTCAGAGTTGTGGAAGACAAAAGGAGAAACAGATCAATTTGGCTATTACACAAGTACTAATTAGACTTTGGGAATGGAGCGGATTGTATTTTTATATTGTTTGAAATATAACTGAATAAATGAAATAATTTCAACATAACCAGTATAAATTGAAGAAAACAGAACTGCAAAGCACGTCCTGGTCATCTAATACTGCAGGAAATTACAAAATTGTACTTTATGTAGCCTGACTTCTTTTTACATGTTTTGTCAATAATTGGCTCTTGTACATTTACAACTACTTGTAAATTTCAGTATGGGATTTAACAAGCATTATTCAGGTATCTGCATTGCAGATACTGAGGATAACATAAATTGTTTTGTAACACAGGAAAATTTTGATGCTTAAAATGATATCTAAATGTCAAGGATCGACATAATAACGAATACTTTCCCAAAAGCATATGGCAATATTGCTCTTATTCTATTCTCCCTGGTGAAGTAATGGGCTACCAAGCTTCCAACCAATTATCAACTTATTAAAATATATTCAATGGTTCATTAGACTCAATAAGACAGAAGAATGGCTTACTTGTGAGCACTGTCTACAAACTCCATGGCTCAAAGTACCGACCAGTGTTAAATATGAGCCTTCAATATTTTTTTCTTATTTATTTTATGAGAATTAAAGTGAAAGCCCTTTATACGGTATGCTCTGATATAAAAAATTTAAGATACTATTGATGACCATGGGAGATTTTTTCCCTGAAAAAATGACGTCAGTTCCTTCATTAATCTCAACAGGAAAGAAATAATTAGAAACGACATTTTCACACTTTAGCGTGTCCCTGGAGCTACTTTGAAACTAATTGCTAATTTTCAGTGTTATATTTTTTAAGTCCAAATAAAAACGGTCTCGGTAGCATTCAAAGCATTTTGATGTTATGTAATTTAGGTTGTTTTGATTATTCTGATTTACATTTACATATCATTTATCAATGAAATACAGGTTCAAGATCATTATGATTTCATTGATATCCCATCTGTAAAGGGTAGTTGAAATACTTGCACAACGATACCTTATGCCATACTGCTCATTACTCCTTGTACGATTACTACCCCTACCTAATAAGTTCTATCTCACGCTCTGAAGAAGAGATGCACCTAAGATATCAAAAGTTTAAGCGATCGGGAGAGAAATGTTTAATTTTTGTGAATAATTAACAGATTGTGATTAACATGTGCTGCCCTTTTCCCTTAGCTTTGCCCCCTTTACTTGTGAGCTTTAATCTACTTTGGTTTTTTTCTCTGGATATATGATAAGAGTGAATTACGTGCCATTTACGTCTGTCAAGTAATCCACCTTTGTTGCAGCAACACAAGCAATTTTCAATTTTTATGCGTGTAGTAACATGACACTAGGTTGTATTCTTTTAATTCTTCAAAAAGTTAAGTTCTTCAGTTTAAAACACGCTTAATTCAATCCCACTATCTTTATTTCTTCTTTATATTTTAATCCTAAACAAAAGAAACATTCAAGTTTGATTTTTCGGCACCAAAAGAAAGCTGTGCATATAGTCAACCGCAATCAGCCAATAGAAAACAGGTAGAAAATATTAAACAAAAGCATAAGGCGTTTAAATCTTGATAAGTTGGGTGAAAAGGTCATAACCTGCTCCTTTCAATTCAACCTGCAAAGAAGTCTGCTTTTGTTAAGCGTCCATACAACTATAGAACCTTGCAAATACAAGTCCTTTGAATCAAAATGTAAGCCTGAATGTTGGCTTTTATATAATATTATTATTATTATTTTACTCCAAACTTTTGCAAGATTTTCACATGGGAGTCTGCTTTCCAACAAGTGAAAATATTTTTTGTAATTACATGGAGGAGCATTGGCAAGGACGTTGCTGAATGTAACATATCTGGAAGGTAAATATATAACTTATCTCTAGCTTTGCCAAAATTTTGCTTATTTCTTTGTTTAATTTTACACTTTTTGACATTGCTTTTTCTGAAATCAATAAGAAGCAAAATTTTAATGTCTCCTGTCTCTATTATTGGTAACAAAATGGCAACAGTATATTACTAAATAGTAACTTTTGTAATCAAAACCAGGTTTTTTTTCCCGCCTAGGTAAATGCTTTTATTATCCAGTACCAGATTGTTGAATTTTTAAAGATATCAATTTGTTATTACTATAAAAGTTTTAGAGCAAGCAGATTGGAAATTACTCTGACTTTAAGATAAACCTAAGATAGAGTTTATCATCGGAGTGCACACCAGAGGCTGTGTTTAGAGACAAAATATAGTATCAGATTTATTTCATTTACTTCAGGAAGTATGCAGCTATGCTTTTCTGATAAATTCTCATTTTACGGGAGTGTTTTGTTACCATTCATTTCCCAGATTTTTACCCCAACGTACGCTTTTTTCTTTCAAATCATGGTAGTCCTAGATATTGAAGAGACAAGCAGTGAAATAAGAAGTAGGCTGAAGCTGGAGCTTCAAGTAAACTTAAGGCAATTTCTTTTTTTCAATCACCTTTAAATCCAGATATCCAAGTTTGCAGCTACCCTCTCTGGTAGCGGCTACTTAGAGTTCCATATCTCGAGAGCCAATGGAAAAGCACCATTGCACATGACCAAGATCATGCCCAGACTATATGCATTTCATATGGAAGAATCGAAAAAGGGTAAACTTTGATTCGAATTTTATCATAGATATATCTAATATTAGAATTATGTACACAGTATTAAGAAAGATACTTGCTTTCGTTTTAGTTCCTCCTTTTACGGTTATCCAAGTTGTCTGTTTTGCTAGAATTCTTTTTTAACCTATTGGAATTTGGAAAGTCAGTTCATGTAAGAAACTAAACCCTGAGCAGAAAACTAAAATTTTGTAAGTATGACCATTGGTTGCTATGCAAACATGAACAGGTAGTCGTGCTCATCCAAGGCCATAGTCCGTTTGGTTCTGGAAGAACTGTCACGCAGTGTTATGTGAGCAAGACCTGTGTGCTGTCTACACTTATTACCATATGTCCAGTCCACCTCTACTGTATTCTTATAATTTGCCAGTATAGGCGTGCGTGCCAGGGAACTATTGAGATGCAACCGAGTTTTTTGAGCCAATTTTTTGAATAGACGCCAAAAATGAACAACTTGAAATCGTCATTATAAAAAAAGATAAGGTGAAAATTATTCTTTTAAATAAGTCAAAGCTTTCGAACTCCTGGAATATTGCTGATAATCGGGTGAGCTGAGGCTACTGTCACCCCCTCAAACAGTCAGTGCAATCTGATAATTTCAAAATAAAATTAATGAATAGTTGATAGTGTCAAACTCTAGGGGGTTCAGTTTCAGGCCTAATGAAACCTCTTAAAAGCCTAGTAATCGTACAAATTAATTAAAGACAAACATCCACACAATGAAAGCATGGTATAGTGGGATTAAGAAATAGTACACTGTCGAGGTCGCTACTCGGAGGAAATTTCCTTAGTGATAGGCATGGAATTTCACGGAATTTGTTTGATTTTTTCGTATTTCTTCCCATTTAATACATAATGTGGTTGCTCAATAAACACAGTTTTCTGCATTGCTGACAGTTATCTTCCAGCTCTTCTCACCAGACCTCTAGTCTTCTTTTAAGCTTCTGTCAATCACAGAAATAAGGATGTCATCTGCCAATAAGATGATGACCAATAGTAATTTCTTCTGCATTCTCTAAATCAGACCCATCATTTGCGGTGATCCTAATTTCAAATCTATTTCTTCTGTTTATTCGACATTTGTCACAACTAATGTTGTACAGTTCTTTTACATATCCTCGATGATGTTGATGTATGATTTTAAGTCTTCATACCCTTTTGAAAAGTACCACATAAGCTCTCTCTGATCGAGCAAGGACCTTTTTCTAAGTCTATAAAAACCAAATGAAGGTGTTTAAGTAAATCTTCACTTTTACTCTTGCAGTATTCTGAGACAGAGGNTTATTCGACATTTGTCACAACTAATGTTGTACAGTTCGTTTACATATCCTTGATGATGTTGATGTATGATTTTAAGTCTTCATACCCTTTTGAAAAGTACCACATAAGCTCTCTCTGATCGAGCAAGGACCTTTTTCTAAGTCTATAAAAACCAAATGAAGGTGTTTAAGTAAATCTTCACTTTTACTCTTGCAGTATTCTGAGACAGAGGGTAGCTTTTATTGTAAATGTTTCTGAAAGCTGATTCTACTTGTAGAGGGTCTATTTTTTACGTAGTGTTTAACGAACAACTTCTCCATTCCTGGAATATTTCCCCCCTTGTATACCTGCTCTTACATCCTTCCTCATTTTCGTAACTTCAATGCAAAGTTCGTCGTTGTTGTACCTTTATTTATTTCTATTTTTTCTAAGTTTTTACTTCACTCTCTGATATCCCTCTTTTTGAACCCTCGATTTTTCAACATCAGATTGTCCATTCCTATTATATTTAAGGATTAACAGGATTTTAACATATAGCTTCCAAAATTTTATTTGATGGTGTCGCTTTTATTCAGCACTTTACTTCATTTTTTATAATACCAGCTTATATATATCTTTGGACCTCCCATGTCTAGTCCTTAGTCTTTGGATATAGTCTAAAATTGCCAACGAAGGTTAATATCCTACTTCCACTGTTTGGCTTCAAAAGCTTATCACTCTGAGTTCTCCAATTAGTTACCAACAGTATGAGATAGTTCCATATTTAGCCAAACTGAGGGTTTGTTACCTTAAAGGGCATGAATTATTATTTGGTTGCTTTATTACAAAGCTCCTTGTCTAATTTCTTGCTTTTGTTTGAATAAAATTTTCGCAATTTTGGGTTCCTGTGTCATCTCGTCAAGATATCATTCACTGATTTGATTCAGTTCTGTTGCAAACTGGAAATGGCTTCCAACCAAAATTTTCAGCTTCACAAAAGTGTCAGTATTTACCAAAAGATGTTTGTAGCGTCCGGAAGAAAAGGCTGGGCTCTAGTTACAAGAAAAAATGTGCCGCAATTAAAAGCAATTAAACGTGAATATTCCATGGTGGTGACAAAATGCTACTTTCGGCAGTACATAACTGAAGAAAACGGAAAAAATAAGGTTGGCGGCTCCCTTTACGGTACACAGTCACAATGTATCAACACAGGCTCTAATTAACCAGTTGCACACATTAATGAAAATCTTGTAATCGAAGTCAATAAGTTACACTTTCCTGATATCCAGTCAGTTTCTGTATCGAATAAAAAATACATAATCCAAACACCTGTTGAAGAATTTGCTTCATCGTGACCGGATAATGAGACTCCTGGTAAAGAATTGGCTTCGGACAATGAAAATGTAATTAGTGTATCCAGAAATATGACTTTGCTGCTTTAATAACTGTTAACGATGACAATTGGTAGCCAATAGCTGAAGATCGTTTATCGTCTGAAAGTGAAGCTCAACCTCATGCCAAATTGTGCATAACAAACCGGTAGGAGGGAACTGTCCGTATCTACTAATTTTAACCAGGCTTGTACAGCAAAAAGTTTCTGTTGAGCTCTTTAAATCAAATTCCCAATCCATTTGAATACAAAGTACAACTGGCTTTAGCCAACTGCTATGTATTAAAAAATACGCAAGGAAAAATTCATTTTCAATCATTGGAAAAAAAACATTTAGTTTCTGAGCACAATAGAAATGAATTGGATGTCGTCCCAGACACACCAGAAAAAGGCCGCTTTAGTTATGAATCTGCTTTTACCGCCAATCATATACAGATGACCTAAAAAATCAAAACAGCCTTCGAATTGTGGTTTAATGCCTGATGTTAATCGACTAATTGAACATTACCAAATGAGAGCGATGACAAGTCATGCAAGAATTTGCACCAAGCGTCCGACATAAATCTGTGTAATTTTCCGCACCCTTGAAGCTCAGGAATAAAGATTTACTAGGGTTAGCAGTGATACTGGTTTCACAATGAGACAATTGTGATCAGTGGACCTCTTTATCATTCAGAACGAACTGTTGCCAATAGTTTTAGATTTTGTACTGGAAAAACGTTTCGATGGCGTAAAGGTCAGTAAGATGTATAGAATTATAATAAATGAAATATGCAATATCAATCTCACGGAATAAATTGGTTTGCTTGAGTTAATATGTAGGTGAAGTTAAACGAAGCACTTCCTCCTTTTTTAGTTACCAAAACAACCGATAGAAAAGACCAGAAAAGTCGGGAAAGCATTTCGTCTATGATATGAAGGAGTAGTTTAGTTATAGGTTAGGGGAATGTTTCGAAAACACATATTATGTGAAAAGTGAATGAACGAAAAGGTATGTACTTATCAGGTTAAAAAAAATCACCATTCACTCGGACAATATGTGTCCATTTTAATGAATATTAACTAAAGTTGCCTTTACTTTGGTTACTTCATCATGGAAAAAGGGGATTCGCTCAGAAATGCTCTGAGAATGATTAAAACGTGTATAACTTTTTAGAACGAAGTAATATTCAAGTTCAAATTAAGCTCCTCTGCCCCGGCGATACAAAAATAACCCTAGCTGTAGTAACAATCAACTGATGCCTGTAATATATATTATCTGTAATCTGATTTCAATGGAACCTTGTATCGTTTAAGTCTGTTAGAGATCTGTGCATATATTTGACTTATCACAGTGTGCAGGTAAAAAATATTCTTTGTTAGACACAAGTCATCTCATATTTTATAGCATTTCGATTGCATATCACTTTTCGCTGTTCAATTTTTCGGGCTCTTATTTTTAGGGTTCAATTTTCGGGCACGTGTTTTCTTGGAATAAATATGGTCCAGACCCTCCTGAAAAATTTGCCTATATTTTCCAGTTAATATCAGCTGTTCTTGGGTTCTTTTCCTGTCTTAAGTGATAAATTTATCCAGTCCCTTTGTTTCGTTAACAAGTTTCCTCATTCCGTTTGCTTCTTTAAAAAGCTCATTCCTTGCTTTTCTTGGGGTGATTCTAATCATCCCTTTTGAAAACTAGATTACTATTTACCCCAGTACTTTTTTTTATTCTTTTCTTTAATGTGTTTCTCATAATTGACAAGCCAAACAATAACATCGGAAGGTAGGTGTACGTTTCCAAGGTTGTCTTTCAAACTTAGATTAATGATATTCGTTTGAAATGTTTTTCATATTCTGACTTATTTTGTTTGACTTATTCTAATTTTGATTTCCGTTTGGAATTTTCCACTGGAAATTATTATTTTTCTAAAACACTATACATTGTAAATTCCCTGATTGTTCTGTTTCCATTGTTTATATATATATATATATACACACATAAGGTAAAACACGAAAAATAAGAACTATGATTGCAACAAGTTTCACAATATTTCGATCATCAGTCAATATCGTGAAACTTTTTGTTGCAATCATAATTCTTATATTTCCTATTTTACCTTATGTATATTGATCTGCTATATGCATTGAGCACTTTTTAATACGAGTACACAAAATTACACAAATATACATAGCTGAGGTCTTTATTTTCAGTTTCTTCAACAAATCTCAATAAAACCTAATGGTGTTTGGCATTCTCTACAAACATTCTTAGTGGGTTTTTTCTCATTTAATTTTCAATATTGTTTGATCTTTGGTGGAGTTTAATAATCCTTTTATCCACTGTTTTCAAGTCATGGTTAGAATGTTTTTGTATTTTTCACATTTTCTTTTAAAAAGACCTCTTACATTAATTGAAACTGTTGGTTAGTTATTTGTTTAGCTATTTTTCTTTAGCCTTACACCATTTGCTTTCTTTTTCTCCTTATTGTATTTAGTATTGCTCGTTGCTTTTTCCAATATTGCTGATTATAGCTAACACAATGAACTTGATATTAGCTTAATATAGAGTTTTTCTTTCACATTTGAGTCTGATTTTGAGAAAAGAATTACAATGTTTCTTTTTCTTGCTGTTTCTAAACTCTTTTTATTATTGCATTGATCTTGTTTATTAATAGCACACCCCAATAATGCCACTGTTTCATTCTTTTCAGTCCATCTTTTATCCCACTATTTCCTGAAATACAATCTGCACGATAATTGTTCAAACCAGATCCCTCACAATGGCATATTGTGTATATTTATCTAAGTTGAGAATCGTATCCTTCTTCATTTCAAAAAAACCTAGTCTAAACAAGACAGCTTCATCTTTTGATCTTTCTTATCCCACTTCACATTTTAATCATCACGAATAAAGAACTACACCGACTGCAAAGTGTTTAATACACATACAACTATTGCTCTGTCTTCTTCTGAACTCTCAGATGTTATTACGCTTAACTGAAATGATTGTATATTGTAATGTTTGCCTCTTACTTGCACTAGAGGCACTCAAACCGATACTGTTCAAAATTTCTTCAGTGAGTTTAATTTTTCTGCATGCAGACTAATTCCTACTGGCCGTCTATCCCCCCACCCCCTGAATAAAGAAGTTTGCCCCTGTCCTTTGTTATCAAAATCGCATATGTCTAAATTATTTGTCATAATTCCATGCCATTAATATTCAATCCCTACTTTCCCTTTTGATAGTATCCCACTTTTTCTTCAACATAAAAGTTTTCACGAGACAGCTAAATCACGTCTCCACTTCTCAGTTGAAGATTCCTTTCAGTCATGTTCTAGTATCTATGCCACGTATCAGCCTTTCAAAAAACTTCTTTCGGCAAATTGGTAGGACTTAGTATCATGTAGACACAGTTATCTAAAGCAATTAGTTGTTATTATACATAATAGCAGTGTCTGAAAAATACTCAAAAGTATAGGCTAAGTAATATTTTACTTTTCTATCAATAATTAATACTTATAAAAATCCAGAGCCTTCATTAAGAAAATTTAAATAGCAGGTTTTACTAAATTAATACTTAACTCACAGCATAACAGCGAAAAATCTCAATTTTACCCAACTAATCAACAATCAAACTACGCTCATTAAACTCAATTAAAATTTCTCATAAAAATAAATTGTCCTTATTTAATTTGGAGAAAAAGATTTCATGGAAAAAAATCTTAATATCCCATTTCAATTCATTTTCATATTTTTTTCCCTTGGCCCTAGCGTAACCCTATCCAAGGTCACCACTTCGGATGAGTTTTTTTCAAAGATTTCTATTTTGTAAACTTCATTTATCTATTTATTTTATTTCAGGTTGTTTTTAGTGCAATCCTCCCTTCTGAAATTAGGCCTTTCTATTTTTTTCTGTAATATTCTTTTCGCGTTACCTGCTGTTCCAGCTTCCTTCTCATAAGATGTCCATACTGTTACAATCTTAAAGCATGCATCTTCTTTGTCATTTCAATCAACTTAGCAGTGCGTCGTATATTTACTTCTTATCATATCTAATTTCGTTAGCCCGGAAATCCATCGCAACAACTTGATCCTCCCTACCTCATTCTTGCCAGATTTTAAAAGTCCAGTTGTTGTGGACGACCAGTATCCTACTGGCACATGCTGAGGACATCCACTTTTTAGGTATTCTGAAGCAATCAGAAATATTGAACAGCACCACAAAAAGTAGTTACCGAGGTCTTAGATTAGCAAAAGTATGGTTAAAAAAATCATTCGGACATCTCATTGTGGACAATATTTTTGTATGAATCATACTTAATAATTTCCTATATTCTATTTGATGACTAAAAATTTTGAAAAGAGCACTAAAAAGAGAATTTGGGAAAAAAAATATCTGTAAGAGCAAGTGGTAGCAAACACCAAAGCACCTAGTTCAAATGCTCATCACTGGAAAAAGCTCTTCACTTCTCCTATTAGGTAATTTATGTCACCCTGGATTTCGGGGGGGGGGGGCAAAGAAATTTCATCTTTATATATCTAGATTATGTTAAAGATGGCATTAAATATTGTTATTTATGCAAAAATAACAACCAATAGGACTTCAGGCTTTTTGGAATGTCTTTGTAAATGCCTATAAAGTTCAACCGTAATATTTTCAATTCTGTCCGGCAAATGTTACAACTGCATTGCTGTTTGAACATGAGAATATCTTTACTTTGATTACGCAGAAAACAATATTTCCTGGGAAAATTTTTTATTTTACTTGAAAGGACAAAAAATCTTAAATTAAGTAAACAAACCGTGCTATAATTCACACAACCAATATTCATTCAAAGAGAGTTTTCACCCATGGAGTTAAAACAGGACTTTGACTTTAAATGATATTGTTTATGTGAAGTATGTAGTAGTACTGTACTTAATTTAAAGATTTAGATATGCGGTTCAATAAGACAAGTAAATACTTGCTTTGCTTGACTATCTGTCTTGTTATTTGCATTATTCGACCCTTTGATTACCTCTGATATTCCACTGTTACAGGTTATTATGAAATATTAAATGGAACTTTTCAGATACGCCATTTAACTGAGGCTTCCCAATGGACCAACTGTTTTCTTGTCAACACTCTTATGAAAATCTAACTGAAAGATTGGCAGCAGTTATCAGATACTTTTAATTACAACACACTTTTTTTAGAAACAGAACTTTTTGTTTGAATTTATCTTTAACTGGATAAGAGTAAAAAAAGGTTCTCAATTGTAAAGATAGATTTTCTCTTTTTTTGGATCAGAAGGCTGCCCCTAGCTTATCTTATTTTGTAAACAAGTTGATAACCTACCGTCCAAATTGGTTTACTTAAGCCTTAAATCTATTTGCAATGCTGTTTGTATCTGGCATTAAACAAAAGAAATAGATTTTGCGTCTGGACGAATATCTTTTCAAGGAGACACCTATAACTTTATCAAAATCGGTGTCATCTTCACTTTACCAAGCTGCACTAATACTCACTACTTCTTTAATACCTACAACTATTTTTGTAAATAGTGCAGACACATGTCCAGACACAGTCATCGCGGAACTATTTATGACGACTTTGACTAATCTTTGGGGTGGAAGGGCAGAAAACAAGTACCGTTACCTGAGAAAGCAGTCATTCTATGGGTTTAGTCTTTGATTTGTCAACCTTAATAACAAGACAAGATAAGCTTTTATGGTTTGAGTAAACATGTTGAGCTGGTACATCAAAACAGACCTGAAAATTAAAGAAGCTGATCTATTTAAATTTTACCGTTATTTCAATTGTATTATTTAAATACTAACTTTGCATTTCTTTTCACTTTATTACTTTTCAAAGGAATTACTACATTGAAATGTTACAGCCTTGTTATATATTAGGAATTAATATAATCTTCTATGTTTCATATTCTTCTTTCTTTTAAAGAAGCTGAAGGTAGAACTCATACGGACAAAAAGAAACTGGTCAATATTGTATGGAAAATAGCACATAAAATGATATGTTATAATTAAGTGATACTCTTTGAAAGCATAAAATAGGTAAAAAAAAAAGCTTTAACAAGTAAATTTACTTACAGGTAGAGTCCTAGTGAATGTTATGAAATGGAAAAAGTTCAACTTTGTTTATTAATGAGATGTTTTATTGAATTCAAAACGACATCAAATACAGGACAAGATACAGTCTTTTAGTACAATGATCAGTTGAAAATTATACTTCTATTTGAATTAATTTAAGTCCTGGAGTGCACAAAAATTTGGTTTTTGCATGAATTGTTTTCTCTGGGGAATTTTTTTTTTCGTGCTTTCACTCTAAGTAAGTCTGGAAGCCATTTCAGTACAGAGGATTGTTTTTCTTATTTGATATAATACAGTTTACTGTTGACTTTTTCATTATTTTTTACTTTCTTTCCTCTTACTATTTTATCTCCAAAAACATTTAAAAGATAATTATTATTCCTCTGATAAAAAAAAGGAATTAGGTTTGGTGCAGGTGATTGTTTCTTATACCAATTTTAAGCTACATTCTGAAAAACCAATACCAATACCTTGAATAGGCATTGAACAGAATAAGGTTACTACCATCCTAATTTTAAAAAGAGTATAAAATAAAATGTTTATCTTGCAATAAATTTTATGAGTCCTGAAAGAAAAGCTATAAAATATTTTTTCAGTAATCACAAAGTCTTCCAATTTAGTATCGTAAAACAAATAAACAAAAAAGTTATTGTTGTTTTTTCTGTCATCAACGTTATCGCACAAAATATATTTCCAATAAGTAAAAATTAATGAATAATATTGTATTGACTTACCGAATCTTCATATTTAATAAGTATGAGTTAAAGTAAGCAAGAATAAGAGAAAATTGGAAAAACTATTGAAGAAAAAAACCTTATATAAAATAGAAAGAAAAAGGTAATTATCTCTAAAACGCATAAACTACTAATTAAAAATAATGAATACAGTTAGAGTTCCCTTCTTTTTAGCTATGTCGTTTGATGAGGTTCTAAGGCAGCTTTTGTCTTCTTAGAGAGTAATGTCATATCTCCTTTTTCAATGATAATAGGTACCTTGTTTATGTTACCAAGCTAACCAACCTTTTGTCGGTCTGTTGTTGTACCTACATTGCTTGGAACGTCATTTTTTACATATTTGTTGCAAAAAAAACCTTATTGAGAGGAGCCGTGGCTTAATGGTTAGTGCAACTGTACCGTAATCATGAGGTTCCGAGTTCGATTCCTCGAGCGACTTTGGAACTTCACAAAAGAAAAAAAGCCATTGGTTGGCATCAAGAAAGGCATTTGGCCTAGAAATTCCTCACTGTCAAATCCAAGTCCCTATGAAAGGCACCGTCTAAGCCCCAGTTACTGGGGAAAATGATGTTAAAACCGAAAAAATACCTGTGAAGAACCTTATTGAGAACATCATAACTTGATCATAACGTTTCGTGAACTTTTTATTATTGAATATGTTTTGCTGTTAGTATAGAGCCCGGGTTCTCAAGCTTTTTTCCTCGCGACCCCAATTTTGATATAAATAGTGAAAGAAGCAACCCCACTCAGATTCAAAAATTTCAAATTTAAAGGATCTGTCAAATTTCACAACAGAAAGAAAATTCCTAATTTTGAAAACACTTTCATTCAAACAGACTAATACCACAAAATTACACATTTCAAATGAAAGCAATGAATATAAGAAGCAATATATATTATTGCTTCTGGATAATCTTTTCATACCGAGGTTCGTAAGTGGCTAGGGAACACACTAGATTGTCATTCAAACGAGCATCAGTTATTCGCGGTCTGTACTTTGTTTTGAGTTGGACCATGTGAGAGAAACCAGATTCGCATACATGGGTAGTTCTAAAGCGCACTAGTGAGCGTCGCGCCTCTCGTTTTATATCCTCGTATTTGTCATCCAGATTGAGCGAAAAGTGTGAAACATCTTCATCACTATCATACAGTTCACTAGCGTTTTGGTCCTCCTGAATATCTGTCAACTATAAGGATAGTGAACCAGATAACTTCGATGCGTCAGCTGTGAATGGCTTCATGATATGGGCAAAATCTTCGTTAACATTTAGAAACCTTTCTTGAACATTATTTTTCAGTTTGGTTATATAAGTCATAAGCTCAGTTATCTGGTTCGGGAACTTATCGAAGTCGAAATTTTCTGAGACGACATATTCCGTGAACATCGGAAAATTCGAGAAATCCCCGCGTTCAATTTGAGATTTCAGAATGTCAAGTGTTTTCAGAAATCCTCTCAAAGTGGCATGCAGTTCAAATATAAGTTTTATCCGTCCTTGCAACTCCGTGTTTAGTGAGTTGATGTGTTTGAAAATATCCACCAGTAAAACCAAACTGGAAAGAAACTGTTGATCTTCAAAGTCAGGGGCATTTGTGTGATTCTTGTCAGATAGAAAAGATTTTATTTCATCCCGAAGACTGAATACTCGTTCGAGAGATCTACCCTTCGACAACCAGAGAACTGTATTGTGAAGTAGCAATGACGTGTAATCGACTTCGTTATCGACACAAATCTGACGAAATAAACAGCAGTTGAATTCACGTGCCTTGATGAAATTTATGAAAGACACACAGATAGACATAATGTCGCCAAAATGGTCGGAAAAATCTTTGGAAACCAATGCTTGTCTGTGGAGAATGCAATGATTAGTTTTTACATGCGGATACTTTCTAGAAAGTATTCCTAGAACTCGTTTATTACGGCCAAACATTACTGGGCACCCATCCATGTTAACTGCAATTATTTTGGCCCAGTCGATCTCATTGTTCTTAAAAAACGTGTCTACAACTGTATAAATGTCCTCATCTGTGGTCGTCGTTTTAAGAGTTAACGTACAGAGCCGTTCCTCTTTAATTTGGTTTGAAGTTTCATACCGTCCATAAAGGAGAAGCTGAGAATTTGCCGTATTGTCCGTAGACTCGTCTAGGCTATTGAAGAAAAATCAGACATTCTGAAGTCCTCCAATGTCTGTTTGGAGAGGTCTGCAACAACACTCTCGACACGACGTGTCATAGTATCAGTACTGGAAGGAATTTTGGCCACTGTGCTTGATAAGGTTTTCTCGTAACTTTCGTCTTTGAATATTTCCACAAAATTTTGCAACACTACTCTCTCCTTCCGTGTAGGGCCGTTTACACTTTGCCGTCAAAAAACCCGTCTTATGGGAGAAAATGTCTATTTTCTCCTGCCGCGCCAGTGTTCTCTTCATGATCTGTCGACTTTGGAAGAAAACTTCATTCTTCCACAAAAACACTCTCTTGCGTGCGTCGTCATCCAAAGCTTTTATATTTTTATGAATGGTATTTACTTCCATCTAGGTCAGTTTCCCCATATTTGCAAAGGAAATCTGGATTCACACGACTTGTCCGTTGTCGCTCTGTTTTATTCTTACGGGGTTTTCTGTTTTTTATTAGGTTTAAAAAATCGATCTATAACTTGAACACTTGTGATAGATCACTTGAAAGAAGAGATCACTTTCAAAAGATTACCTGACCAAACCACATTGATTGTACTAATCAATATAGCCAGCTATATGAGCAGTAAGACGAAACAAAGGCGTAAGAGGGGGAACGAGACATTGCAGGGCTGCCAAANTAAATGTCTTTCCATCTCGTTTGCCTTCATTGACTCAGCGGGAATTTCTTTGCAGCAAAGAACACCGAATGCCCTTCCATCTAGGTCAGTTTCCCCATATTTGCAAAGGAAATCTGGATTCACACGACTTGTCCGTTGTCGCTCTGTTTTATTCTTACGGGGTTTTCTGTTTTTTATTAGGTTTAAAAAATCGATCTATAACTTGAACACTTGTGATAGATCACTTGAAAGAAGAGATCACTTTCAAAAGATTACCTGACCAAACCACATTGATTGTACTAATCAATATAGCCAGCTATATGAGCAGTAAGACGAAACAAAGGCGTAAGAGGGGGAACGAGACATTGCAGGGCTGCCAAATTGCGATTTGAATACATTAAACAAAATTAGAGAAATTCTGGTTTTATATAAATATTAGATTAGTAATGATAATTAAAGATGGAATATTAATTGATATAGTCAAAGTTGGTAACAAATATTTTTTAAATTAGCAACATATTGAAAAAAATCAGTTGGCAATCCTGGAGTACTGATTTCCAGAAAATTTCTGGCGCGAGTGTAGGTGGGTTTTTCAATTTTTAACTTGACCAAACCTATATTGTGATCGTCGATGAATATTGTGATTTGCTGAAAAAATGTATTTTTCTACGAAATATGTCCGCAACCCCAAGGCAACTCCGTGACCACCGTGTTTTGGGCTAGTGACCCCAAATGGGGTCGCGACCCGGCATTTGAGACCCGAGGGTATAGAGTAACGATACCATTTCTTTATCTCAACCAATGATTGAAAGAAATGGATTCAGATGCTCACTTTGCTGTTGTGTGTACAAAAATTTCGGATTCACACAAACATCATTATCCTTTGTTGTTGCCGTTTGGAGTGATTTTTATCAGTAGACGTTGTAGTTCAAGATGTACGGTTAGCAATGAGATATTTATTTGATAAAGCCAAAGGAGAAGACAAGTCAATTTGTTGGAATATAAAATTTTCAAACCTAAATTTTGGCAGGTTAAGTAACAACCTTCCCAAACTTTGGCTAGCCTGTTCATAGGTATTTTTTAAAAGATATTATAAAAATTAACACAAAATGTAGTTTTTGTGTGTATTACAACTAAACCACAATATTTTAAAACCAAAAATAAGACATGACAGTAATTAAACTGGCAGAAGTTAATTCGTACTACTGAAACAGAGGGCATGTATGTTTACTGATTTCAGATCTTCTATTGCAGTGGTTCTCAATTGAACCGCTAGTGACCCAAATGGGCGTTTATCAGATTTCAGGTACTGTTGGAGCTTTAGAGTCTCAGGGGGAGACAACTGGTGTAGGCTATATCATAAATCCATACGCTGTACAGATTGTTATGCACTCTTGTAGTGACATCATTCTTAAAAATCATGAAAACTTAGATCCACTCTTCTGTGAAACAAGGCCCGTGCACCTCAGTGGAAGAGGATCTGACCGGTACTCAGACGGTCGTGGGTTCAAACATCGCCCGGCATACTTTTGCTTTTCAAAATTGTCAGCATTTAATATCATCACACTCCTTCACAGTAATTTTGACAATTTCCTTATTACAAAGTATTATTTAGTATAAATTACGTCACATGAACAAGTTATTTCTTATTCTTTCTGCTTTTTATTCGTGCTTGGTGTTCCCTTTCTTGTCTCATGATACGTTGTTTAATTTAAGGACATTGTGTTTGTCAAATTGTTAAGTATTATTGCATTGCGTGAGCAAGCTGTTTTAAACCTGTTTGGTGTTTGCTTTCCCACCTCGTGCTATGTTGGTCAGATATGAGGAGATTATTACTGTTCCTACGAAAGAGAAACGCTGACAGAATAATGTAGAATACGTTAAATATGATTTATTCTATCGCTGAAAGACGAAAATTTTCCATTGTGTTTGATGTGTGGTGCTATGGTGAGTAATGAAGCATAGAAACCGAGCAGTCTCTACAAACATCTTCAAAAGAAACGCCCAGAAAAGGCTAAGTCTGGCCTTAAGCTTTTCTTCAGGCCTAAAACACGGTTCAAAAAGAAAAGACTTTTGAAAGTATATTTAATGAAAGCAATGTGACCCTCAGCAAGGACTAAGATCGTTTTATCTCATTTTGCTCCTTATTTCAAAGATAAAATAACCTCACACACAAGGTGAACTTTAGATTAAGCCAGCTGTGGCCGAGATTTCAAAAAAACTACTGAATCAAGATCCGAATCCTGTTGACAAGTATACCACCGAGTAATGACACTGTCAGTCGAACAATTGATAAAGTGGATAAAAGCAAAAATACTCAATTCATTGCATACCTCCACAATAAAGAATTATCCATAAAAAGTTTAAAGCAAGTTAATACTTTGCTGATTAGGGCTCACAGTTAATGCATTTCTTTGTATTAGTTGCCTGATTTTGCTATTACTGTAAAGGCTGCCCCTATCCAACCTGATGTCTAATGTCGTTTTAATGCATTCACACAAAAAAAATACTAATCTTGTCAACCTTTATGGACTCTGAAGCATGGAATTAACAGAAGTAGTATGATGTGTAACAGCTTAATAGTTTTTAACATTGTATAGTATTTGCATTGGTCACCTGTCCTTTTTGAGTTATTCTTCCTGCCAATATTTAAGTCATTAACTGCAAGATTAATTGTGATTTTTCTATCAATGGTTGTGATTGGGAACTGAACTCATAAGTTGCTTTAAAGAACGGATTCCTAATGAAAAGACAGAATGGTTTTAGAAAAAGAAAAAATTGGTTACCCGTTTAAATATGAAATCTGAATGATTTTTGATTGCTATATAATGAAATTTTCATCTAACAACATAAATTCCCAAATGTATATCTATAAAATTGAGGCGGCCATAATTTTACTTGAATAAAAATAATTGTTTTATCAATGTACTTAATTGGTTATTTAATTGAAATAACGTTATTGTTTACGATCAATCCTTTATACATGTGTCTTCCGATACTCAAAGTCCCCAACAGTCAAGTCATTTGCTGTGAATAAAACACATTATATATTTAATACAGATCTAACTTTTTCAATGTGCCACAAATAAAATTAAAAGCTATTTGTGTTGGCTACCTTGCAAATGTTTTAGTCTTTATACAAAGTTTTGTAACTGGTAAATATTTGAGTCTTTATTAAAATTCGTTCAGGTTTTTTTTATTGCCAATTGCTATGAATTAGGAAAATATTTTAACTCTGCTACAAGTGTATTAAACTGTTTTGAAAATTTTTTCTTGCTATTACGTAACGTTAACAAAAGAGAAAGGAAATTTGAACAAGCTCTTAGCCCTGTGTATTTTGTATTAGCATTGCAAGATAATGTATCTTATTAAAGTTAGTATTTGTAACAAAGTATGAGTACTATGTTCACCTGCAGGTTTTTCCCTTTACAACAAGGTCTCCTGTAGAATATTTTACTTCTCGTTTTTAAATTTTTTACACTATTTTACGACTTAAAGCTTACCTGATATATGTCCTGTCAGCGATTTTGTTAAGTACCTCCTTTATTTAAAGGCTATTGGGTTTTTTCTACAATGACCTAGTGCCTATTCCTTGCTGTAACATATATTATACGGGTTTGTAACAAGATTAGAAGAGCCTAACAGTTCAAGACTGAACTTGTATTTTGCTCTTTCATTCTGAGTCCGTGCAGTCCTATAGAAGAAGTACAAAACTTTACTGCTATGACAAGCACTGAAAGCTGGGGTAACAAATCAGAGCCAGGCGAACTTTTAAGCAGCAAGATGATATTAACGGTTCAAAAACAAAGCTGAGTAGGTGACAACCTGTTCCAATTCCATGCTTTCACAAATGTTGTCTGCTTTATAGAATATCCGGACAAAACAGTTCTCCCTGAGTTGGTGGAGACAGTACTTGTACTTATGGTACTAGTAACATGTCTTTTTGTAAAGAAAAAGAATGTTAACTTAGTTCCTTAATAATGCATAATTAAGTAAACCAGCTTTGGGTTTGTCAGCTATATTCCCACACTCAATTGAAGCAGGAAATTGTCCATATTAACATCCCAAGAAATAAATGTATATCCTCAATACACAAACGGGCTGCACATGAATACTAGCATTATGACCAGACTAAATATGAGAATATACACCAATGGAGAAGACATTTCTTTCCTATTTTGACAAAATTTTGGTTCGAAATCCTTTCAACTTTTATAAAATTTTCCCTACTACGGTTTTGATAAGAGAAATACTGGAGGGCATTGATATTGAGCTTGGTCCCTACAACTAGCCCAGCTTCTGATAAAGGTTAAAAATCCACTACTTTAATATCAGTGAAGCTCTGTTCTATATAAATGTTGTCTCTTTTAAATACTTCCACAATTAAGGATCAAAGGCAAACAAGAAAGAGGAGGTCTAGCGTAAAATGACAGAACATAAGGTGTATCTGACAAGGCAGCTTTTGTTGATCTGGGCAGGAAATTTAAAAATTATGTATGTATGTATGTATGTATGTATGTATGTATGTATGTATGTATGTATGTATGTATGTATTTATTTATTTATTCCCAATAACAAAAAAAATACAAATGTTCAAAGGTAAATGGTAAAAACCTAATACATGATGTTATCCAAAATAGTTAAAAAATAAGACTAAACNGTAAAATGACAGAACATAAGGTGTATTTGACAAGGCAGCTTTTGTTGATCTGGGCAGGAAATTTAAAAATTAGACGTTTTTTTCTCGTCGGATACATTTTTGCAAAAGATCAAAGCTTCCATTCGTTCTTTTTAGTGACTCCTGCTTAACATTTACAGCAAGTAAAAACACATGTGAATTTTTGTGCGAGTTCAGCCAAAACTACCATCACATTTAGCCTTCGATTCAAAGATTACTTAGTTGATTATCTTTATTGTAACTGGGATATATTAACCCAATTCTTTATCACTGTTCTTACTATGTTGTTTAAATTAACATTTTTGAATTGAATATGGTATTTACCTCTGCCTATTTTATCGATTAATGTATTTTGTTTTGTGGCATCCAGATTTTTTCCATGTCCCACTTATTTTCTCGTCTCTTGCTTTGTTCTTCACTTGAGGAAGGCTATGCCGATGGAATAGTTCTGGTTTTTCATATTTTATCAAGATACGTGATAACAGTGGTTTTCTATTACTGTTTTTTAACGTGGATAGAATTGTCAATCCAGTTCTTTGTTTCAAACTTCTGCTTGGTCCCCAAATTTACCTAACTGATTTTCTTTCAGATCAATATTTCGCTGGTGTATAAAAGACAGTTTGGACCTATTGGATTATTTTTCTGAGCTAGTAATGTAATATAATAACATATAAAAGAATTAAAAATAAGCTGTATGATATTATTTTGTACATAGTGTCTAGTTAGAGTGCTACAAATTATCGATGCCTCAAAGCATCATTTGCAATGTCTATTTAAAGTCTTTTTTAATAGAAGACAAAGATCGATGATATAGCTTGTTCTCTTAGAAGTTTCTGACTATAGGACTCAATGACACAAAGAATAATACATTAACAACGGGTGAAATTATGAATATCTAACTAAAACCTAAATGTTGGGGAAGGCCTCACTTTCGATATACCCCTGTATTAGTGTCAAACACCATTAGCAATGTTCTTTTATGTATTCATGCATAAATTGATATGGTGTGTACTCCAATGTTTCTCTTTCACAACAGCATCTTGAAAATAACTTTTGTACACAACGGGTTAGACATATGATGCTATCATTCATCAATTTTTAAAAGTAATAATTTTGATGAGGTGCGACGCAAAAAGCAGCAACTGGTATTTCCTTTCCTTCGAATAAAAGAACCTTTTTTGTACGGGAAGTCATCAAAGTTGACTATCTTGTAAGCCAACATTGATACAACTACCTGTGGGAATTAATTTGGAATTAAAGATGACTTTCCCATCAATCTTCCACCTGTTAAAATAACAATAGCGGAAAAACAAAAAGATATTGCTTTGCTTATGTTGTTAGAGATGCCGTGCATATATCTTTTTAAGCGGAACCTTGAATGATCCCATTTTTCCTCATGTTACTACTTTAACATCACCAGACACAATGGCTGCCTTGCAAACGGTAAAAATATCAACAAGAAATTAGATATTTTCTCCTTTGCTATTAAGGACTTGCAAAAACTTTGAGCGTATTAAAGCTGTACAGTTGCTTAAGGAAATATCCTCATTTAAAGGAAATATTCTCATTTTATTTAAAAGGTAGATCAAGCATACAATACCAGTGGTAATATCTCATTTTGGAATGCCAAAAATGTTTTTGGAAATAAACTTTGGTTGTTTTGGAGTCGTTGTAAATATTTCTTGGCAAAAAGAATGAAGCATATAAAGATCCTCACTATTTTGCCATTGTTTTGTGTCGAGTTCCTATCTTGTAAAATTAATCTATTTTCTAAATCAGGACAAAACAATGACCATCTTGTGAAAACTCACTTGATATTACCATCTCAAAAAATGATAACAGATTAAATTTTATATCACCAGCTCCTCTGTGTAAGCCCATCAATGTGCAACTTTATTCCTAACTATATTCTTTAAACCTTTACACTTGCGACCTCGTTGTAGGTAAGCTCATCCATAGATAAGTATAGTTAGCGAAATCTTGTCCCGATCTCAGATGATTAACAAATAATTTTTGTAATATACGTCACATCTATTAATCACATCCGAAAATATATCTGTATTTCCTTAAAATTAAACATCAATAAATCTTCGTAATTTATAAATCACATAGAATACTTAAGAATATACTCCTATGTACATTTTAAACTACTGTAAATTACAGTAAGAATTATATATATATTACTTTATTAATATATATATTATTAATTCATTTGTTTATCTATTTTATTATTTTATTATATATATATAAAAATATATATATATAAATATATATATATGTATATATATATATATTTATATATATATATATATATATATATATATATATATATATATNGATCAAAGCTTCCATTCGTTCTTTTTAGTGACTCCTGCTTAACATTTACAGCAAGTAAAAACACATGTGAATTTTTGTGCGAGTTCAGCCAAAACTACCATCACATTTAGCCTTCGATTCAAAGATTACTTAGTTGATTATCTTTATTGTAACTGGGATATATTAACCCAATTCTTTATCACTGTTCTTACTATGTTGTTTAAATTAACATTTTTGAATTGAATATGGTATTTACCTCTGCCTATTTTATCGATTAATGTATTTTGTTTTGTGGCATCCAGATTTTTTCCATGTCCCACTTATTTTCTCGTCTCTTGCTTTGTTCTTCACTTGAGGAAGGCTATGCCGATGGAATAGTTCTGGTTTTTCATATTTTATCAAGATACGTGATAACAGTGGTTTTCTATTACTGTTTTTTAACGTGGATAGAATTGTCAATCCAGTTCTTTGTTTCAAACTTCTGCTTGGTCCCCAAATTTACCTAACTGATTTTCTTTCAGATCAATATTTCGCTGGTGTATAAAAGACAGTTTGGACCTATTGGATTATTTTCTGAGCTAGTAATGTAATATAATAACATATAAAAGAATTAAAAATAAGCTGTATGATATTATTTTGTACATAGTGTCTAGTTAGAGTGCTACAAATTATCGATGCCTCAAAGCATCATTTGCAATGTCTATTTAAAGTCTTTTTTAATAGAAGACAAAGATCGATGATATAGCTTGTTCTCTTAGAAGTTTCTGACTATAGGACTCAATGACACAAAGAATAATACATTAACAACGGGTGAAATTATGAATATCTAACTAAAACCTAAATGTTGGGGAAGGCCTCACTTTCGATATACCCCTGTATTAGTGTCAAACACCATTAGCAATGTTCTTTTATGTATTCATGCATAAATTGATATGGTGTGTACTCCAATGTTTCTCTTTCACAACAGCATCTTGAAAATAACTTTTGTAAACAACGGGTTAGACATATGATGCTATCATTCATCAATTTTTAAAAGTAATAATTTTGATGAGGTGCGACGCAAAAAGCAGCAACTGGTATTTCCTTTCCTTCGAATAAAAGAACCTTTTTTGTACGGGAAGTCATCAAAGTTGACTATCTTGTAAGCCAACATTGATACAACTACCTGTGGGAATTAATTTGGAATTAAAGATGACTTTCCCATCAATCTTCCACCTGTTAAAATAACAATAGCGGAAAAACAAAAAGATAATGCTTTGCTTATGTTGTTAGAGATGCCGTGCATATATCTTTTTAAGCGGAACCTTGAATGATCCCATTTTTCCTCATGTTACTACTTTAACATCACCAGACACAATGGCTGCCTTGCAAACGGTAAAAATATCAACAAGAAATTAGATATTTTCTCCTTTGCTATTAAGGACTTGCAAAAACTTTGAGCGTATTAAAGCTGTACAGTTGCTTAAGGAAATATCCTCATTTAAAGGAAATATTCTCATTTTATTTAAAAGGTAGATCAAGCATACAATACCAGTGGTAATATCTCATTTTGGAATGCCAAAAATGTTTTTGGAAATAAACTTTGGTTGTTTTGGAGTCGTTGTAAATATTTCTTGGCAAAAAGAATGAAGCATATAAAGATCCTCACTATTTTGCCATTGTTTTGTGTCGAGTTCCTATCTTGTAAAATTAATCTATTTTCTAAATCAGGACAAAACAATGACCATCTTGTGAAAACTCACTTGATATTACCATCTCAAAAAATGATAACAGATTAAATTTTATATCACCAGCTCCTCTGTGTAAGCCCATCAATGTGCAACTTTATTCCTAACTATATTCTTTAAACCTTTACACTTGCGACCTCGTTGTAGGTAAGCTCATCCATAGATAAGTATAGTTAGCGAAATCTTGTCCCGATCTCAGATGATTAACAAATAATTTTTGTAATATACGTCACATCTATTAATCACATCCGAAAATATATCTGTATTTCCTTAAAATTAAACATCAATAAATCTTCGTAATTTATAAATCACATAGAACTCTGAGCACTGTAAAGTTTTTCTTACTCGAATGTCTGATTATATATTTATTTATTTATTTTATTTATTGGTGCAAAATTTATCATTTGTACATGATTTTACATTATAGTTGAGTTGTGTTCAAGCGGAAGGGTTTTTAGTGTTTTGCTACAAACTATCATAATTATCGAAGTTATAGAGTAGACCCAATGCTCCTAGCCCATAAACTTTCAAGGCAATCATCAGGCAAATGTCAATTCCGATTTGATTTGGCTCAATATGATCAACAAACGGTTTTAAGATCAAAACATAAGGCATATGCACAGGCACACCCATCAAATTAAAGTCCTTGATCTACATATCTTGATTCTCATTGACACTGTAAAGACAACGTCTTCGATATCGTGTAGATGAAGTAGGTAGGTAGATAGATTGATCGATAGATCGATCTTAATTTCAAATTCATTTCCTGTGAAAGCATGAAATTCAAAATTTGATCTTTTCATTGGATTTTCATTGTTTTGACATTTTGGAATATTTAAACAAATTTGTATACGTAGATAGATCGACGGTTAGATAGATGGACGGTTAGATGAATGGATAGATAGATAGATAGATAGATAGATAGATAAATAGATAGATAAATAGATAGATAGATAGATAGATAGATAGATAGATAGATAGATAGATAGATAGATAGATAGACAGGTAGATGGGTAGATGGATGGATAGATAGATTGATAGATAGATAGAAAGATAGATAGATAGCTACATAGATAGATAGATGGATCGATGGATCGATGGTTGGAAAATTAATTCTGTAGTGCATTAGTCTGCTGGTTGATTAGTTATCTGTTGCATTGGTTACTTATTAGATCAGACTACACATGGGCTGGTTGATCAGTTAATCATTAAGGTCGCACATTACTCAGTCTAAAAATCGTAGTACGTAAATAACAGGCTGAGTGACTACATCCTTCACATTAAGATTGGTTAATTGAATGACTGAACTGTTGATTGATTGTAGCAGCGTATAAGTTGGATAATTAATGAGTTAGTCGTTTGTTAATAGGTAGCTGGTAAGTAAGTTGGTTAGTCACCCAACCCTTGAGACTTTCATCGCGTAATGAGAACGTTTTTTGGGTAGTTAGTAAGACATTCATTAAGTACGTGGACACTTCATCAATTAGTTAATTTTGTTTTCTAATTAATAAATTACACTTATTGAATGTCTGAAAGGGAAAACAAAATAAATGAAATTTAAAACTAAATACATGCAGCATGACAATAGGGAGAATCTGAACAAAAATTTGTCTGTTTTAAACGCCTTCTTCACGTAAAACTTTTCAACTTTCTAGGAAGTGTTCTTGCGTTATCTTCTAGGTTTTACTTGCTTTTTACATTGTAAGTATATGACATGGGGTTTGGAAATAAAAAAACGGCTTAATATCTTCACTAATTCACTGTAAAGCTTAATATTGTAGAAAACTGTATTGAAAAATACATAAAAATACATACTGTTACCCATAGCCATCTCACACTTGTCTCAGAAATCTTCAATAAAAGTATTTTTACTTTGTTCTTTTCATTCTTTGTGACCCTAATGTTTCATATTTTCACTTTAGTGATGTGAAATGCATACAAAATAATACTTTTCAATCTAAAAAGTGTTTTACTTTTTTTTTCTTAATAAGCAGGTATAGGAGGTTTTAAGGGCAGTATTAAGCATTATATCTCAACCAAAAACAATTATGCTACGTGGTAATAATATTCAACATTTGAAATATATTATTTTCTACCAAATTTATATAATTTACCCCTATCATTTAGTAAATGACAGTTTCTTCAGAGGTTATAAGCGGCCACTTAAAAAGTAGCAACGCATATTTTAAAAGGATATTCTGAAATTACTTTTGAATAGCAAATTAAAGCATTTTAATTCGAAATGGTTCATACGCTGTTTAAATGTTGTATTAAACAGCATTTTTATTCACTGAAGTTAAAAAGTAAATATGTTTCTAAGCGTTGAAATAATATTTGGAACCCATCTATTCTTAGAATCTTCTTCTTTATCTTTCGGCTGCTCTCTGTTAGAAGTTTCCACAGCGGATCATACACCTCCATTTTGTGCGATCGCCAGCATCTTCTCTCTCATCTACCATTAGAATTTTTTTCTTTATCTTTCGGCTGTTCCCTGTTAAGGGTCGCCACAGCGGATCATACGCCTTCATTTTGTACGGTCGGCAGCATCTTCTCTCTTATCTACCTTTAGAATCTTGTTCTTTATCTTTCGGCTGCTCCCTGTTAGGGGTCGCCACAGCGGATCATACACCTCCATTTCGTGCCTTAAAGTTAAAAACACATAATGTAAGTAGAGATTATGTCGGAGTAGGTACAGAATCATTTCATACGTAAAATTCGTACTTTCACATTCTAAAAAATAAAACACCATTAAAAATACTCCAAGACCTAAACTAATTCCATAAACCTTCCTTTGGAAAGTCCAAAGAAACGTTTAGACCAAAATAAATTAAGAATTATTAAGGCATAATTGCAGAATTTAATATTTGATTTGTTTATCCCTTATGATGTTATTACCAGAAATAAATTGTATTTACCACACTCATACAATATACAAGAGCGTCCAATTCAAAGTGGGATTAAATTAAATTTAACTAAATAAAAAAGATTTGTTTCCAAACGTGATTGAATTTCCAAATACTTACGAAGGATATACTCTAGAGCTTCAAACTCGTATTTCCAAAAGCTAATTAAAGTAATAAGTAACAGGCCAGTATTCACGGGGGTTGGGAGAAACAAAAATGAGAAAGTGTATTCCAAGTAAAGTTTGAACCTGGAGATATTTACACATGTCGTGTTTTGTTGATTTTTTCCCCCTAAAATTTTCTTGAGACCCAGCATCCAGCCTGATGTTGATTTCAAATTTTTCTTGGCTTTTTTAGGATTTTGAGCCTAATTGTTTCAACACATTTTGCTGTTATAAGAAGGAAGGAGTTTAAAGGGCCTGGGCAAGCTAGGCCTTTGGATAGATAATTTCTCTTATGGCAAAGTACCTTTCGACTCTTTAGATAACAAAATTAGGCACTTTAGAGGGCATAAAAATACAAATTTTAAAATTACTTTTGTTTGCAGTGTCCCGCAGAGAATATGATTGCTCCCCAGCTATAAGGTTTGTTCAATTTGCTTAGCACCATGTCCCCCAACAACCTACGGTCACTTTCGTAGCTGATGAGAAATAAAAAAGAACTGAGTAAATCTGTCAGTCTACGCTGTTGAATTTTGATTTCTAAACTATGTTGTACGAAAGCTTCCTCAAAATACCCAGTGAAAAAACATCCAGGGATTTGGATGAATTTAAAAGCTATATATAAGCTAAAAAAATATCTGACAGATATTATTCGTCTAATTGTTTTTAAAAAATTAATTTCATATTCTAAGGATAGATGAGAGGGAAGATGCTGCCTTTTAAAGAGTCTCATGTACACTCACTGTTACCGATAATATCCCTTATGATTCGAAAACCCATTTTCACACTGGCTCCTGGCATATTTATATGTTATATTAGTGGGCAATATGAGATTTGCACAAATTTGCACAGATATTGCAAAATAGAACAATTATATCAGTGCAAGCTGCGACTTTTTAGCAATTAATTACACATACATGACATGATAAAGCTCTTACATCTATGGCTTCCTCTGAGTCCATAAAGTTCAGAATTTTCAAGATTTAATTTAATAATCTCTATCTAAATTTTAAAAAGCTAGGTTGAGTGAGTGTTCATCGTTTGACCAAAAATACAGAGGAACAAGCAAACAAACAGACACGTTTTAAATTTGAAATCAGTCTACTTATCACACACAATACGACAGACAGACACAGAGAGAGGGAATATATATACAGAGAGACAGAGAGACAGAGAGACAGAGAGACAGAGAGACAGAGAGACAGAGAGACAGAGAGACAGAGAGACAGAGAGACAGAGAGACAGAGAGACAGAGAGACAGAGAGACACAGAGACACAGAGACACAGAGACACAGAGA